>CM066979.1:2963845-3516345 GCA_033971965.1 Cucurbita ficifolia
AAAACGCATCTGTTATAAAAAGGTTTTCACACTGTTATAAATAGTGTTTCGTTCTTCTCCCCAACCAATGTGGGATATCACAGTTTCTATCCAAAAATAAATGTATTTTTGAAAGTTTAAGAATATTTTCTAGATAAATTATTTTATTATACAATAAGTGATTTATCCACTATGAGAAAAGACGGGTTTAGTTCGATATCCTAACTAACAAATTTGATAATTTTGGTAAACTTTAAAACAAAATTAAAAGAATAAAATTTGTGGTTACTAAGAAATTAGAAATGGAAGTCATAAGAAAAAGAGTATGAGATTGCATTAAATACTTGAATTGATAGCTACAAGAAGCCATTTTGAAGATGTTAATGAAATTAAATGGTTATATATAAATATTTCGTTTTTATCATAAATAAATCAATATTATATTTCTTACGTTTTCATATTGCCTTACGTATCGTTTAAAAATAGAATTAAGATCGTTTGCTTGATTCATAATATCGTTTACTCGGGATCGCTTTTGAAATATCTCGTATCAGCTGAAAAGGGGAACGAAACATTTTTTACAAGGGTGTAGAAACCTCTCGTGAGGCTGCAACAATACGTAACGGGCAAAAACGAATAATATCTACTAGCGATGGACTTGAGCGGTTACAGTTTTCATTGATATATATATGTGTGTGTGAAACAATGGTGAAATTACAAAATTACCCTCAAATTTAAATTTTCTCATTAAAATAATTTGTTTCATTATTTGCGATCATCGATTCAGTTAGTTCGAGTTCTTAAATCAAATTTGATTAGGACTAAAAAACATACTTAATTAAGAAGGCCTCCTAGGGTTTGAAAACATTATGCATGTGCAGTTCCTTGACTAAATTAAAATTAAAATTATGATTAAAAATAAGTAGGGACATAAGAAACATGCATAAGCTTGTTGTAGGGGCAAAAGTGGAATTAATAAATTTGGATCTCAACACCCTAATTAAGTGTATCCCAACTAAGTAACATGGACAAGAATGGTAGGTGCAAGTGTTTTCTTTTCTTTTCTTTTTTCTTTTTTCTTTTTTCTTTTTAAATTTGATGGTATAAATTTAAATTGGAAATGGTTGATGAAAATTATTAGAATTTGTTTTTTTTTTTTAATGAATTGGTTTTAATTATGGTCAATTTAATATAATTGATAAATTTCTTAGGTTTAATAATGGATTAATTAGATATATTATTTTCTTTTTTCTTATATGTCAATGTATCGTTAGGTCAGGTTCGTTTCTATGTAAATTTGAAACAAATGGCTTATTTGGGTTTAGTTTGACACCCGAGTAAATGAGAGTTACCTAAATGAATCAAGACAACATCCAAACGAGAGCAATTTATGTGTATTACAAATAGAGATGTCTAATTACTTACGGGGCGGGTCCTATGAGACGAAGATTTTTCGTTTGAACGAGAAATATAGGAGAGAATGAAGAGACATTTCTCTCCGTGATAAATGGGATCGGGGATGAGAATTATATTCCCCGTCCCTGTCTCCACGCAATTCTTTGACTCACTCCTGTCCCTGCCCAATCCTCGATTTGCCCCGTCCCCGCTCCACTTCAAAGAGAGACTTTTTAAATTCTATTTTCAAGTTTCATGTACTTTGTCTTCCAACCTCCGGTGGATTTAATGTTTTGCTTTCATTTGTTTGATTTGTGTAATAGCAAACGTTTTTGACATTTAGATTAATCTTAGATTTAATAATTATGTTATCAATGTTTGTTCTTATAATTTAAACATAGAGGAGGCAGAATGATTTTATCAATAAATAATAATTGGTTCAATTCTAATTCCTAATAATATAACTGAATCAACACCAATTAATATTTTATTTTAAAAAATAAACGGTATATGTTAAATAATTTTTTTAAAATGACTATTTTGTTTTAAATAATAAATTGGGAGAAATTTCCGTCCTCACCAATTTCCTGTGGGGAATCACTACCCAGATCTCCACAAAAAATAAATAAGAAGTTTCGCGCGGATGGAGAATGACATAGGTGGAGGGGATGGGGACCGGAAATGTTCCTCGTCCTCGCCACGCCTCATTGATATCTCTAATTACAAAGAGAAAGAAGAAGGAAGTCACTTCAAAACATTTGGGTGCTCGGTGAGCTTTGCGGGCTTCTCATGACTCCGTCCTTTTGTGTTATCCTGAATTTATTACGCATTTGGCTTTTTCCTATTAATTTCACCTATGATTTTTCTTTTAACTTGAGTTTGTCCTCTTCGTCTAACTTTACCAATTATATAACGACAGAGCTAAAGATGTTCGTGGGTTGAATTTAATTGTGAGAAAATTTTGTAGGCTCAACTCAATTGTTTCGGTAAATTATTTCAACCCAAACAATCTTAATTAAATAATTAACCCAATCCAACCCAACCATAAAATTTTTAGATGGGTTAATAAATAAATAAATAATTATTATATATAAGTAAAAATATATTTTTTAAATTTAAAAATAAGTTTGAGATGATCTTGTTCAATGAGATCTAATTTTAAGAAAATCTATAAAAGATCGGATCATCAATGTAACGACACAAGCCCACCGCTAGCCGATATTGTCCTCTTTAGGCTTTCATTTTCATGTTTCCCCTCAAGGACACCCTTATAAAGGGTGTTTCGTTCTCCTCCCCAACCAATGTGGGACTCTCACAATCCACCCCCTTCGGAGCCTAGTGTCACAATCGCACTCTTGATGGCAGCGGACTTGCGATTGTGCGGCACTCACTTTCCAACGACAAGTGAGCTAAGCCAATTTGTTCTTACGTCGCCTACGGTGAAGCGACGTATGCTCGAGCCTCTAGCCTCGGTTTAAGAAGAAGGTTTTAGAAAATGAGGGTAGAGAGAGATTTTTGAAAGAGACGTTATATATGCAAGGAAGAGAGTAACAACAACGGCTCATAGTATATAACCTTGGGTAGGGAGAAGTTGACAACTAGTCATATCCCCTACATTCTGAGGCATTTCATGTCTGGCAGGCCTAGACATGATTTTTCCGAAACGTCATAGAAATACAAAAGTAAAACACTAGAATATGGAAAGACATACAGGGTTTGGCTTGTCATGGGCATGCGGCCATGGACAACACGCCTTGGACGAGCATGACCGTAACACCCAGCATCCTGGTGTTTCGTTCTCCTCCCCGACCAATGTGGGACTCTCACAATCCACCCCCATTCGGAGCCCAGCATCCTTAACTGGCACACCGTCTTGTGTCTACCCCATTCGGGGAAGAGCCTCATCGCTGGCACATACTCCGGTGTCTGGTTCTGATACCATTTGTAACGGCCCAAGCCCACCACTAGCAGATATTGTTGTCCTCTTTAGACTTTCCATTTCAAGCTTCCCCTCAAGGCTTTAAAACGCGTCTGCTAGGGGAAGGTTTCCACACCCTTATAAAGGGTGTTTCGTTCTCCTCTCCAACCAATGTGGGACTCTCACACTCGAATTTTTTTAACACCTCTAGAAAGAACTTCCAACCTAATATTCAATAAAGGTATATACTCTTTTGAAAATTATGGGTGCAATTTGCAAAGGAAAAAAAAAAAGCAATAAAAAAGAACAAAATTAGTTGGATTCCCATTTTTTTTTCAAGTAATTAAATTGTACATTTTGATAAAGATATTTTTGTAAAAATTATAATTTAATTAGCATCTTATTCAACATAATATTACCTTTGCATGATTCCACAAAATAGATAGATTTGGTTCCCCCAATATCTAAAAGTCCCATTAATTCCTTTTAAAAAAATTATTCAATTGACAAAATATATATAACTATTATAATAAATACAGTAAATTTTAAAATGTGACGCAATAAATATGATATCATGTTTTTATTTAATATTTAATTTTTTAAAAGAAAAAAAGGGGAAAAAAAAAGCAATATGTTGAGAAAAAACCCTAATTTGTGGACCAAAATATCTTGGAAGAGAGACATAGAATAATACCTTTCCTCTTTCTCCATACATAACCAATGGTTTCTCACAATGCTTAATTTTAAACCATACATTTATTCCAACAAAAAGATTTTGATAAAATCCAATCGAGTGGATGAAATTTAATCCTAAATTTGCACGATATCATACAATATAAAAATATTCCAATTAGATGTAGTCTCAGTTTATTAATGTACTTCTTCTACACCCAGACGTCACATTACGCATCTTAAGTCCCCGAGTTAGATTGGTAACACTCGAGTAAATGAGGAGTACATGAATGAACTAAAACCACATTCGAATAAGAGTGATCTTGAGAATAGGATAATTAAGAAAGACTTAAAGGAAACAAAAGTAATTAGTTATACCAATAAGGTGCACCTTTTGTTTCGGTGGCTCAATCATAAGAACTTCATGGTTAAACATGTTTTACTTACACCAATTCTATGTTGGATAATCTCTTAGGATGCATGTGAATGGGGACAACATGCTTGAAGAACTTGTCTGTAGTTTGTAGCGACAGTCTTTACTCTCAAGAAGCAAGAAGTAGGTAACGTGACCATGTCGTATGGAAATTTCAGGTTCAATCAGGTGTAAATTCTCAATTCACCTAAATGAGTCATTACAGCCTCCGTGTTCGTTTTCAACTTTCAAAATAAAAACCTCAAATTATGGTTCCTCATAATATATTTATTACATTAAATTAATTAATAAGTTGGCTTAATAAAAATAAACTATATAATATCAGTTAATTATCGAAAATTAAATACTATAAAAAAATTGAAAGTAATGTTATAATTAAACAAAAATATTATTTATTTATTATAAAATTTTAATAATATTCTCATGCAACGTCAAACATAGTAATTTTATTACTAGATTTTTTAATTTTTTTTAGATATCTTAAATAAAATAGTAGAGAAGGAGCAAAATACTCTTGAATTTTTATAAAGAAATAGAAAAAAGGAGGCAGCCACGTGGCAAAACACAACAGTACTTACATGACATGTCAGGAAGCTTACTGGGCCCACTTTTTTTTCTTTTTTTCTTCTTTTTGGAACAATAAGTCAAAACCAAACTTTCACTATTTACCTACATGCCCTTCGCTAACTTAACTCCCTACTATGGTTAACTCATCAAACCTAACCTTATTTGATGGTCTTGTTTGGTTTATATTCATCAAGCAAATTCCCATTCTATACCTTCCATTGAATTGTATGATAAAGAAATATTGTCCAAGGCCAACTTTAGGTAATGCCATAAATGTGTTTGATGCAAGCGTCGTACTTGATTTTGTAAAGTTACGGTAAATAGCAAGAACATAAAGTTATAGTCGTGTACTTTGTTTCTAGCAAGGAGGAATAGACGTTTCCTGTATTATGTCTCCTTATCGTCTAAACCTAATGTAGTATTGTAAGTTAGAGAATTAGGCTATACGTGGCTAATTAGGTCGAGTCTTTTTCTTGGCCCACGTTATTGATTGAAAGTTTCTTTAGGTTGATGTATGATAATGTCATATGTGGTTAAAAAAAGTCTATATTGAGTTGAGACGGATGCATGAGAGTTACAAGGCTTTACATGCATGTTGCTATGTCTGTTTGAAGTTGAAGCACATCTCACCGAGATAATGTTTGAGAACAGTGGTTAGCTTAGTTGTCACGATATGATCGTTAACGTTCTTAGTGGTGGTGGGTTCGTGTCTTGAAGTTGGATAATCTAAACAGTTCAATAAGGTTGTCTTTCAGTTATTGTAACGACCCACGTCCACCGCTAGCAGATATTGTCCTCTTTGGGCTTTTCCTTTCGAGCTTCCCCTTAAGGTTTTTAAAATGCGTCTGCTAGGGAGAGGTTTTCTTGCTGGCACACTGCCTCGTGTCCACTCCCTTTCGGGGCTCAGCCTCATCGCTGGCACAGATGTAGGATCTCACAATCCACCCCCTTCGGGGCCCAACATCCTTGCTAGCACACCGCCTCGTGTCCACTCCCTTTCGGGGCTCAGCCTCATCGCTAGCACATCACCTGGTGTTTGGCTCTTATACCATTTGTAACGGTCCAAACCCACCGTTAATAGATATTGTTTCTTTGGACTTTCCATTTTGAGCTTCCCCTCAAGGTTTTTAAAACGCATCTGATAGGAAGAGATTTTCACACCCTTATAAAAAATGCTACGTTTTCCTCCCAACCAATGTGGGATCTCACAATTATATTAATCGAGAAGTGGAATTCTACCACTAACTTGATATAATTTGACAATTTAAAAACCAATAATGCATAGGTCAATATTTTAATTCTTTTGATCAATTTTTTCAATGGATAGCGTTAATTTAAAAAACGAGAAAGCAAACAAAATATGATAGGGTGAGGTATAGACAAGAATTTTCAAAGAACATATCATCTAAGTAGGACCAAAAGCTTTATGAACCCTAAAACTTAGGGTAATTAAGCACAAACCACAAGAAATTTTGTTACTATTGTTGCCATTTTTTTTGTTATGTGTACAATGATACAAAATGACAACAATTATTGGTCATCTAAATCCCATAAAAACATCCTTAATATATTCAAAACCTTAATTAACACCACGTTTTTTAGAGTGAAAACTATACCCACAGATTAACACGAATCATTTTTCGGGTGCCACATACCTACTAGTTTCTACTAGTTTCGGGTGTCCAAGATTCGAAATTTGGATTCTAAACCTGATGGTCCTGACATTCTTCTCATTCCATGTGACATAGTCACCTTACTTACTCTTCGGTTCTTGGATTGAAAACTATTCCTACAAACCAACTCGAGTTTTTTCAACATGTTTTGTCCTCACTTACATATCTCATAAAAAAAAAAAAAAAAAGAACAATAATTAATTAAAATAATTTACACACTCATTTTAGATGAAGGCATGTTTTATTTATTTAATAAAAAAAATATTTTAGAAAATAGCCTAAAAATGCCTTCTCTAGAAACCTTGGAAATGCCAATGTCTACGTACTATATAATCAAGGGAACAACATAATTAATTAATTAATTAATTAAAGGTTTTGTAGAGATTTTGTCAAAAAAAAAAATAATAATAATAATACAAACAGAGAGCCAATATTCCCGGTGTTTTGATAGGCAGACACCTAGGCAGAATTTGTCACATTTACACATTTAAAACCTTATATTATATTCACTATTATATAGTTTTGTAGTTGAAAATCATGCCATCTAACTTTGAATATTAAATCCGTACCCAACTCTTATTATTAATATTATTATTATTATTATTTTGGTACACTAAGACATCATAATAAAACCTTAATTTTTTATTTTCAATAAATTTTAAAATTAATAGAAACTAGTTTTATTTAAAAATAATAAACCATAAACTAATTATGCGGACCAATTATAAGTTTTGTTGAAGATAATTAAACTAAATATTATATATAATTAAATTTTAAAAAGACAACAATTTTTTCTATTTAAATTTAAATTTATTTCTATTTTAGTCCATAAATATTTTAATTGGACCATTTTTAAAATTTGAGATTATATTTATTTATTTATTTATTGGAAGGGAAGGAATCTGAGTTGTTTTTCTTGGTACCATGAAAAATATAGCATATGCCTTATGTCTCCAAAGCTCTTCACATTGCTTGTCTTTGTGTCCGCTCGAAGTTATGCTTTGAATACCTTTTTTTTCTTTTTCTTTTTCTTTTTGTTATAATATAATTAATTAATCGCTAGATTTCAACCCGGGATTTCAGTTCTTGATGTTTAACCGAATTTGAAATTTGATGCTTGATAGTTCCGACATTTTCATGTTATTTAGTTGTCTTAAACTAATTTCACACTCGTCCTTTCTCTATGTTTTGTTTTGACTCACACACTGTGTGACTTGACCATGTTACCTACTTGTCTTGAACTAGCTTTCACTCGGATCATTTTATTATGTTTTGTCCAGATTACTCTATACTTAACTTTCGAGCTCCTATGGTTGAGTGTAAGATCTTACGTTGGTTGGAGAGGAGAACGAAACATTTCTTATAAGGGTGTGAAAATCTCTTCCTAGTACACGCATTTTAAAACCGTGAGGCTGTTGACGATACATAACGGACCAAAGCAGACAATAACTACTAGCAGTGAGCTTGAGTTGTTACAAATGGTATCATAGTCAGATACTAGGCAGTGTGCCAGCGAGAACGCTGCCCCCAAGGGAGTGAATTATAAGATCCCACATCGGTTGAAAAAGGGAACGAAACATTCAAGGGTGTGGAAACCTCTCCCTAGTACACACGTTTTAAAACCGTGAGGCTGACGAGGATACGTAACGGGCCAAAGTGGACAATATCTACGAGTTGTGGGCTTGAGCTGTTACAAATGGTTTCAAAGCCAGATACTAGGCGGTGTGCCAACAGGGACGCTAGCCCCCAAGGGGGTGTATTGTAAGATCCCACATCGGTTGGAGAAGGGAACGAAGCATTCCTTATAAGGGTGTGAAAACCTCTCCCTAATACACACGTTTTAAAACCGTGAGGCTAACAATGATACGTAACGGGCAAAAGCGGACAATACAACAGTGGGCTTGGACTGTTACACTGAGTTATCGAAAAAGAACCTATACCTTATTAGTATCGGTAGGAACTATCAATTATTCTAAATATTTTATAACTATCATAAACTTAATATCATTCTCATTCGGATATAGTTTTAGTTCATCCGTATGCTCCTCTTTTACTAAAACGTCCTATACTTCCCGAGATATTTAATTATTCTAGATAATTGATTAGAGTTGAGTAATTATAATTAACACAAGTATACTTAAAGATTACACCCACATGGATTAACTTTCATTGGAACTTGAAGAAGAAAATGAAGTACAAATTCAAAACCCATTAAAAAAATTAGGCATCAAAACCAAAGTACATATAATGTTTGACAAATAGAAAGGGATTTTCACATTTATATTCAAAGTGAGATGTCATGATTTTGTTGGATTTCTTGTTTTGGAATAATAAATATTTATAGTAAGAGAGAAAGCCAATTTCATTTTTGGTATTTTAAATCTTACTTTTAATACTAATATTTTGTCTCTCTTTTGTTTGCTAAAACTTTATATGCAATTCATTGATTACTTTATATAATAATTAATAACTTAAATTAATAAAAAAATCTTTAAATTTAATTTTTTTAAAAATTTAAAAATATTAGTTTTGGAGGGATACCGTTAATATTTTGTTTAAAAAATACCCCTAAACTTTCGAAATGGTTTAAAAAATATCCTGTTACTCTAAAAAAATGTTTCAAAAATACCCTTGAACTTTCAAAAATTTATGATTACCTTTAAAAAGTTTTAAAAACTTCAAAATCACCGTTAGACTTTTTAAAAAGTTAAAAAAATACTCTTGTTGTTCGTACCATGTTTAAAAAATAATCATAAACTTTCGAAAGAAAAATTAGTACCCTTAAATGTTTAGAAAAAGAATCTAAAAAACTCGTAGATGATTTATGAGGTGTAGATAAACTTAAGACCCATTGAGCTCTTGGTGAGATCCCTCAAATGATTCCCATTATTTTATTTTATTTTTTATATTTAAAAATATAATTTGATTTCATGATAATTAAAGCATAATCTAAAATAAAAATATTCTTGATTTAAGTTCTCATTATCATCAATTTGACGAAGAAAAATGCTAATGTTTTATTGTGTTCGCACGATTGGTGACAGAAATATAAAGAAAAATTCCTTCGACCTTTATCATTTTCATTTGATTCACGAAACAATATTTAGCATCTTCGATTTAATTGCATGATAAAATGTCGTTGTCACTCAAATAAATAATATTTTAATTATAAAACAATTATTGTATAAATCAATATTAAAATTGCATTAATAATATTTATTTAATTCCTTTTAGGTATATTTATTTATGAGTTGGTGAAACCTTGTATCATCTATTTATGGCATTAAAAAAATTTGATGGGCCCATTTTGGACTTGGCCCATCCAAATTTTAAATTATTACACATTTTGATTTGATTTTAACCTTTGAAATTATTAAAAATTATCATATAAATAATCTAGTATTCTTATGCATGAAGATAATCAATTCGGTTGTTGTGATCGGCTCTATTATGGATTTCTGACCATATTCTCTATAGGGCCCTCTTATCTCTTCCTTCTCTGTGCTCGGATTGTGCTCGGATTATGGAAGAAGAAACTGAGAAAAAAATATCATATAATTGACATAATAAAAATGATATTGAACTTTGGACTTTATCTCAAAAATATTTTAAAAAATACTTTTGTATTTTTAAATAAAATCTTAAAAATACCCTTAAATTAAAAAACAAAATTGATAAATGGATGACATACCTATGATTATAGTACGACATACATATGTATGAACATTATATGTTTTAGAATAGATTTTAAGCTAAATTAATATAAAAAATACTCGAGTGGATAATTTATGGGCCTGAGTATCAAAGGCCCAAACATCTCAAATTTAGGCCCAAAGTTTAATCCATTAAGATGATTAAACACGTACTGGGCTCAAATTTAGGCCCAAACATGTACTGGGCTGCAATGTACTTGGCGGCCTTTTTAAACCAGGTTCGAATCTCATTTTGTAGCCTCTTCATTTTTCTCTCTAAAATGTTTCTCAAATATAAAAAGAATTTGAAAAAAATAAAAGTATTCTTTTTTAGACGTAATGACGTATATTGATCAAACGAAGTTCGACATAAAGTTCACGAATCTATAGGAGAATATTACACCTCAACAAGACTAAAATAATCCATCTAGAGTTCGATGACAATTAATAGGGACGATCAATAGACCACCTTGGAGCCCTAGAGTTTTCTCGAGAACAGTGATAAGTTCATGAACTCGATAGAGAATCTTACACTCCAAGAAAAATCAAGTACAAAATACCATAAAAATTGAGAGCCAAATAAGACAACCAATAGAAGAGAGAAGGGAAACTTGAGTCGAAGTCCAAATTTCTCGATCGGCCTCATATGAGGAATACGCTCAATGAGCCCTAGTCGGTATGATCATGGTCCATCCTAATTCGATCTTCTTTTGATCTCATCGAAAAAGAAGTCAACAAAAATGAAGAGAATACTCTTCTTCGAGCTTTCTATTTCAAGTTTCTCCTTTAGGTTTTTAAACGTGTATGTTAGATAGATGTTTCCACATACTTATAGAAGGGTGTTTCGTTCCCCTCTCCAACCAATTTGGGATCTCACAACTCATCTCCTCCGAGACCTAGCGTCCTCGCGGGCACTCGTTCCTCTCTCCAATCGATGTGAGATCTCACAATCCACCCTCATTCAGGGCCCAACGTCTTCGTTAGCACACTACTCGCTGTCCACCCACTTCGTGGCTCAATGTCCTCACTAGCACACCGTCCAGTATCCACCCCCTTCAAGACTCAGTGTCCTCGCTGGCACACCGTCCGATATCCCATCTCCAATTGATGTGGAATCTCACAGTTACCGTCTAAGTTGACATTATAAAGACAATCTATATTCAAATTACAATGTTAATCTATACTTTTAAATATGATCCAATTCAATACATAAGAAGAAGCATATATTTTTTTTAATTTACATCTAACCATTATTAAGAGACGGTCACGCCATAACGATTTCATCAAATAATTCCTGGTTTATACGCAATAACTACTAGACAATTACATATTTGAATTGTATTATTAGAGCATTAAATCCAAAACATTAGCCAAAGTTTGTATTATAAAAACCCTGCGTTTGGTTGTGGTTGAATAATAAGACAGCTTCTGAAAAAAGCTGAAGTGAAAGGTTGATAGAATCCAGCGTTGTGGTTCTGTCAAAAAGTGGGTGCTTGGCTTCTGCACCAAAACGTACATTCTGCATTAAGTGTTAAATCCCATCTCCATTATTCAAACCAAATTCAAAAGCAAAAGAACATAGTTTCCTTTGAAGAAACTAATGATTCTTCTTCGCCCATAAACAAAACTCTTCCATACATTTATAATCCCTTCTTCTTCATCCTTCTTCTTCACCTCTTTCATTCAACACAATCAAAATGAGTACACCGATTTGGGTTTTGGTCACCCTTTTTCTGCTGCAATCTTTGCTTATGGGTATGTGTTTTTTTTTTCTCATAAAAACTCCATTTTTGTGTCATTTTTGCTTCAAAATCTCTCATTTTCCATCTGGGTATGCTTTTTTTTCTCACTAAAAACTCCATTTTTATGTCATTTTTGCTTCAATTGCTCTTGTTTTCTATCTGGGTATGTTTGTTTCTCACTAAAATCTCCACTTTTATGCCATTTTTGCTTCAAATGCTCTTGATTTCTATCTGGGTATGTTTTTTTTCCTCATAAAAGCTCCATTTTTGTGTCAGTTTTGCTTCAAATGCTCTTGTTTTCTATCTGGGTATGTTCTTTTCTCACTGAAAACTCCATTTTTATGTCATTTTTGCTTCAAAATCTCTCATTTTCCATCTGGGTATGCTTTTTTTTCTCACTAAAAACTCCATTTTTATGTCATTTTTGCTTCAATTGCTCTTGTTTTCTATCTGGGTATGTTTGTTTCTCACTAAAATCTCCACTTTTATGCCATTTTTGCTTCAAATGCTCTTGATTTCTATCTGGGTATGTTTTTTTTCCTCATAAAAGCTCCATTTTTGTGTCAGTTTTGCTTCAAATGCTCTTGTTTTCTATCTGGGTATGTTCTTTTCTCACTGAAAACTCCATTTTTATGTCATTTTTGCTTCAAACACTCTCATTTTCCATCTGGGTATGTTTTTATCTTCATGTCATTCTCAAATCAAGGAAAACCCAGCACGTGTCTTCATCTAAATACCTCTATTTTCCCCTAACATTCTCGCAAATCTTGGTTCTTATTCTTTACTTCCTTAAAAACAGGGGAAGCAATGGCGATGGCAATGGCGGTGGAGAAGGCAGAGGCGTCAATGCCAATGACAACATGGTCGCCGCCGGAAGGGAACACGACGTTTCTGGACGGAACTTCGTGGTGCGTGGCTAAGCCAGGAGTGTCACAGATCGATCTACAAAACGCGTTGGACTGGGCGTGCGGATTGGGAAAGGCCGACTGCAGAGCCATCCAAAAGGGAGGGCGTTGCTATCAGCCGGATACGCTGTTTTCTCATGCCTCTTATGCGTTTAATAGCTATTATCAACAAAATGGAAACTCTGATATTGCTTGCAACTTTGGTGGCTCTGCTACTTTAACCAAAAGAGATCCAAGTAAAATCCTAATCTCTTCTCTCTGGCTCGGTTTTAGTTTAGTTCCAATCGTGTTTTCGAGTAAAATTCTCTTTCATTTCGAGTCAAAATATTTTAGCTACTTAACTAGTTGGTATATACATGTGAATGTTCCTAAAAAGTGATGAGTAAATTATTCGGTTCTAACTTTTAATATATCATTTTTCGATCACCGTATCTAAAGAAAATGTTAGGATCGAAATATTAGTGTCCCTAAAGATGTTTTGAGATACTCAACTAAATTGTATAATTAAATAGTAATAATAATAATAATAAGAATTAAGTAGAAACTTGTCATTTTTGTAAGCAGAAAACATGTCCGTTGGCTATAAATAATATATATATATATATATATGAAATCTCTGATCGGTTAGGGAGAGGAAAGGAGCTTCCTTGTAAGGGTGTGAAAATTTCTTCGTATTTTAAAATTGTTGAGGAAAAAGTCCAAAAAGAATAATACCTAATAATGGTGAACTTAGACTGTCACAATTTATTTATTTATTTATTTTATAGCATTAAAAATAATTACTTAAAGTGTAATCTAACCATATTCCTTTTTACAGGTTATGGGAAATGTGACTATTCAGCATCTAGGTATTTTTACTTCACATGGAATTTAAGAATAATAATAATAATAATAAAATCTTAATTTTCCCGTATTTTTTAGATTTATGTCTATTTAATATATAAACTTTAAAGCAGTTTGATAGATTTTTGTCCCTAAATTTTAAAAATATATACTAAATTTTTAATTTTGTGTTTAATAACTCCCCAACATAATTTTAAGAAATAAGTGATTTATTAATTACAAAAATTAAATATATAAAAAAATTTATCACCCATTAAACATAAAATTTAAGATTTATAAGCCCTTATTAGATATTTTAAAGAGTTTAGAAATTAAATATGTCGGACTAAACTCAAAAAATTTTAAAAGGGTAAGGACTAAACTTGTAATTTAGTATAATATATATATATATATTTTTTTTTTAATGGACCTCAGGCCAACAAGCTCAGCACCATCAAAGTGGAAGAACAATGGAAGCCATGGCTGCCTGAAATTGCTTGGTGGGATTTTGATGGTTATGAATTTAAATTTATTTTATTAATAAATAGGGAGGGACTTAAATGCAAAGGAAAAGGAGGGAGGGGTTTATTAGCAATATTTTGTAATGTAAATTTTAATTTAGGTTACTTTTATTCTTCTCTTTGTCGATGGTTTAGGAATCTAGGCAGCCCTCTCCCCTTTTCAACATTATTATTATTATTATTTACTTTTTATTATTATTATTTTTATTTTTATTTTTAATAATTTTTGCCTTTATTTTCGTTTTCTCCAATTCTTCTCTTCGTCGATGGGCTACGTCTTTATTTTCAAATGATTTTTTTAGAGAATAAAAATTATTTTTTAAAATTCATTATATATATATATTTTTTCATAATTTCTTACTATTTTAGCCGAATAATTAAAAATGAAACTAAAAAAAAATATTTTAATAGACTGTGATATCCCACGTTGGTTGGAGAGGAGAACGAAACACCTTTTATAAGTATGTGGAAACCTTTCCCTAGCAAAGACGTTTTAAAGCTTTGAAGGGAAGGCAGGGAAAGCTCAAAGAAGACAATATCTGCTAGTGGTGAGCTTGGGCCGTTACAAATGGTATCAGAGCCAGACACGAGGCGGTGTGCTAGTAAGGACATTGGGCTCCAAAGGGAGTGGATTTGGTTGGGTCCCACATCAATTGGAGAAAAGAACGAGTGTCAGCGAGGACACTTGGCCCTGAAGGGGGTTATCCCTCATTGGTTGGGGAGGAAAACGAAACACCTTTTATAAGGGTGTGGAAATCTTTCCAGGGGTTATCCCCCATTGGTTGGGGAGAAGAAAGAAACACCCTTTATTTTCCTCTTGAGGGGAAGCCCCACATTATCAGCGAGGACGTTCGGCCCTGAAGGGGGTTATCCCCCATTGATTGGGGAAGATAACGAAACACCCTCTGTAAGGGTGTGGAAACCTTTCCCTAATGTTTAATTGATCACAATGATGTAATTAGCTTCTTTTTTTTTTTCTTTCTGTCAAATAAATAAAAAGTAAATAAACAGAAATCTGATAACTGTGCTGCAAATTTTATATAAATAAATAATATTTATATTTAATTTTTATAAGTTATTTTATTTTTTTAAGTCGAATTATTCAAATAATTTTAATTAATTAATTAAATTTTACTCTAAATTTCATTCACTAATAAAGTTATTCAGAATAATATGATTTAATATTTAGATTTTTGAGCTATAGGAATCCATCTTAATAGTTATCCTCAAATAAAAATTTAATAAAATTATGTAAATTTTTAATAGTAAATAATTATTAAAATTATAATTAATTTTACATGTTATTTTTAGGAGTGGAGTAAGTTAAATTATTTTAAATGAGATAATTTTATAAATATTATATAATTATGATAATTTATTAATAAAACAATAGAAGAGAATTTTATAACATGCACAAAATAATTATTATAATAGAATGTTTAATTAATTTTAATTAATTATTATTAATTATAAATTTAATTTAATCAATTAATTATTATTAATTAGAAGTGTGGACCTTCCATGAATATTATGAAATTTTCATATAAATAAAGTTTTTTTAACCGTTTTATTATATTATTTAATTTTAAATAATTAACTATTGTTAACTATTTTATTTTTATTAAATAGATTATTAAAATAATTTTAACTAATTTAATTTTAATTTATTTTATTTTATGTACGTTGAATCTTAGGTTTTTTAGTTTAACAAATTTTAATAATCATCCTCAAATAAATAATTTTAATAAAAGCATAGAAATTTTAATGGTAAGTATTTAACACAACTTATAGCCGATGTGGGACTTTCATCCAACAACTCCCCTCGAACAAAGTACGACTCCCCTTAATCAAGGCTCGACTCCTTTTTCTTGACGTGAACGACCTATGACATAGACTACATTGCAGGGAACACATGAAGTCTTGGGCATAGGTACTCAGACCATGTCACAAGGAACGTATGAAACCTTGGACATAGGTACGCTGATTGTATCACACGAAACACATGAATCCTTGGATGCAAGAATTAGACTATGTCGCGGAGAACACATGAAGCCTCAAGCATAGGTCAAGATTTAGTTGTTCACTGAGCATAGGACTCCATAAGTCTCTCAGGGGGAGTGTCTAAGGGATAAGAACTCAGAACTTCGGACCAAGATCTTTGCTACAAACTAGGTACCAAAAAGGGTTAACCCTATAAAAAAATGTTAAAAGAATAAAGCAAGTCACCTGGTGGGAAGTGGAAAAGTTGAGAATTAAGGCTCTGTTAAGTATTCGAGGTTGTCTAGCATTAGTATTGACACCTTAGTGTTTTCAATTGAGCGCATTATCTTTGATAAGAGGATATGATCCGGCCATGCGACTATTTATTGAATATAAAGAACTAAGGTATGCTTGAAGGTGACCTCAATGAACGACATACTAAAGTTTGGATGAAATTGCAAGCTAAGTTCAAGTTTCATTGGACCTTTCAATATTCTACATTAGATCACACCAGTGAAATAGATAAATCACATAATTATCCATAGCTATTTGGCGAAGTACTCGTGAACCGAATATTAAAAAAAAAAAAACAGAGATAAAGAAAAAAATAAAATCTAAGAAATGTTAAAACTATTTTTAATTGATTGTATAAAAATTATATAATAACAAACAATATTTGGATTTGGATTTGGATGGTATGATCTAAGAAACATGAAATAATATTGACATGTTTTCTTATTTAAGTTTTACAACCAAATACAATTTAGAAAAAATGAAAACATGAAATTCGATTTTTTAATGAGTTAATTAAGTGAATGTTTAAAATAGGTGAAGCCTCGACATAAGTGAGAACGAATTCGAAAGACGAAAGCAAGCAAATTTGGAGATAAATAGAACTTTGGCTAAGGCCAACCAAGTAAGTGGTCTTAATATCGGTTCGGTAAGAAGACTTGTCTTATGTATGACGACACGTGCCCAGTAATCCTTGCAGGTGTCATTTATGCTTTATGTACTATGATGATATGATGATGTTATATGATGATAAGATGATGTTATATAATGACGTGATGATATTATATAATGACGACGATGATGATATAATGAAATGATGACATGAGGATATAATGATATGATGATTCATAATAACATGATGATGATATGACTTAATATGATGATATTTCATATTAGGAGGATGTGCACACTAAATGCCATGATGCACTATAATGAAGAGTTTTCTAAGACAACCCTAAATGATGTTAATGATGATGAACGTATGAACGCCAATATATGAACCTCATGCATATTGTTTGTTCCTCTACATCGAGTTACTTTCACATTTAAGATAATGAGTATGAACGCGTACACTATGATGATTATGATCATGCCTTGCATGATATTCGAGAGTTTGCCGACCTCCGGCTATGGACAACTAGCTCGACTATGATGGGCCTAGGGGGAGGGGTGCGAACTGCCTGGGGACTCACGCTCGCACATGTGAGTCATGTGTAGGGAATTATTGTACATCCAATTTATTCGAACTTGCATTTTTTGACCCGAATAATGGGGTCACTTACCGAGTATTTCTTAAAATACTTATGCCGTGTGCTACTTCTATTTTTCGAGTAAAGACAAGACACCCATACACGGCTGACGACGACATCGCATGTAAAGACCATGACACATGCATGAGTAGTGGTATTTTAATTATTAGACTATAGTTTAGTATATGGCATGTTCATTTTCAATATTTACTTTGTTTTATTTATTATTTCTTTTGCATCACTTTCAGACATTTATTTGAAAACATGTAAGTCCATGACATTGTTTAATAAATATTTTTAATGGATTATTTTCGAGAGCATGTTACAATGATGGTAACGATTTTAGGTGACCAGAAATCTAAGCTCATTACAAACATTTTTTATAAGAGTGAAATTTTTTTTCTGAGTACACATTTAAAATTGTGAAGCTGTTGCTAGCTGTAGAATTAAGTTGTTATATCTATCATTTTGAGTAATAATATTACATAAGCTAGTTGAACTATATATAGTTTTATTCATTCTTAGTTTTGGAGTAATTTGATTTACAAGAATGTGCCATTTTCGGGTTTTTATTAAAAAACATACACAAATACGAACGGAAATGATTACAATATATATTAAAAGCCCTAAAAAGCTATACGTCGTACGAATAAATTTTAGACTTCAGAGTGTATGTTACATCAATATATATTAAAAAACAATCGTAAATTTATTGAAACAAATCTATACATTTGATATAAACTCGATTACACGTAATTCACAATGGTCAAGGTCCTTTTTTTCTAAGAATTTTTTGTTCGAGAAAAGTATGGTCAACATGTCAATATATACATACATACGTACATATATACGAAGAAGTCACGTGACATGCACGATACTTCAATTAATCAACCAATCAATTAATTAATTAATTAGTATGTGCAATATCTAGTTTCGGAATTAGGAAATTCTTTTCTTTGTTTTTTTTGTTTAATTATTATTTTTTAAATTAATCATTCCAATTTCCAGGCGTAAAGAAAAAGGCAGAAATCTGCCAGGTGAGACGAGTTCATGCTCCGAGTCGAGTAATAAACACTGCCGTCCTCGCTCCCCTCCGGACCACCGCCGCCGCCGCGGCCGCTGCCTTCCTTATCGCTCTCACAGTCGGGTGGGCCGGGTTTGAAAATGAACAACCCATGACCCGTACCCGGAGTACTAAACAGCCAATCGTGAACGTCCCACAGGACTTGAACCGACTGTTTGTTAACCACAACCGTCTGATTGCCCCGGAATTTCCACTGCAAATTCTTGACCTGAACCATCACAACCCCATCGATACTGATCCACATCTCGGGATCTTTCGCACCGGAAGCGGAAATCTCCACCACAATGTCGCATTCCTTCCGGCGCTCATCGAATCTCGCTCTCGTCGCGAAGCACTTCTTCGCGAAAACGTTCTCCTTCTTGTAAATCAGAAGTGCTTCCACAAGCGCAGGTCTCGATTTAGTCCGTTTGTAAGCCTTTTTCTTGTAATCGCCTAAGAGCAAGACGACCTCCTCATCAGCAACCAAGGCGACGTAGAAATCAGAGCAAGGCTCAGGACCGGTGGAGAATTTGGCGGAGCGGACATCCCAATAGATATCGATTTGATTACCGTCTAATTCTAGGGATTTGAAACCTTTTTTGCTCCAAAATTGCCAAGGCTTGACGTCGATCTTGTAATTACAATGGAAATCGCCTTCGAGAGTTGAGATTGTGATGGTTAGAGTATGATTCATCAAATTCTTGCACCAGAGGACGGTGACGTTGCGCCAGAATCCGGAGATGTTGGCCTGGTAGAAGCAGGTGACGGTGCTCTGAGCGGTTTTGTTGGTGATTGGCTCTTCGGTGATTCTCTCGGCTAATGGAGGCGGATTGGTGAGGGAGTGGGAGCGCATTGAGCGGCTAAAAGGCATGGTTGGGAGAGGGAAAAGCTTGCATGGAGGAGGAGGCGGCGGCGGAGAAGATTCATTCAACCGGGATTGAGGCTGGATTTTGGGGGAATGTGAGAAAGGGAAGGTTAGGGTTTTTTGTGGAGAGAAATTCTGAGGGTTAAAGGAGGAGAAGAAGGAGGTTAGCGAGAGGACGGGGAGGGAGGGGGAACGAAGATTGACAGCTGTTTTTTTTATGTTTTTTATTCTTTTTTTATCCATTCCCATCCTTTAAAAAATAATAAATAATAAATAATAAATAATAAATAAATTCTATTTTCCCACCTTTTACCTACCTTTTTCACCCTCTTTTGTTTTTCCCCCTTCGAACCCACAATTTAAAATAAAAATTAAAAGTTGGAACGGGGATGTACACGGGTTGGATTGGAGATAATTTTTAGACCGACTAAAAAATTCGAGTGAGTTGGTTTCTACCACCCGAAAGAATTGCGTGTCCGTTCTTGATTCAGTTCAATTCGTGTCCGTTCTTGATTCAGTTCAATTTGGTCGTTTCGTTGTTAATTATATTTTTTTTTCTTAATTATTCAAAATATTTTTTTTAATTCATAATAATAACTAAAATCCCATAAAACTTTTCAAATAAAAAAAAATCTAACACGCCGGCTTTAAATACATAAATAATTTAAAGGGAAGTTATGGACTTCCATGTTTAATTAAAAAAAATAAAAAGTTTGATAATAACATAATCTTTTAACATCAAATATAAATAAACCACCTATTAACTACTAAATGTAAAACAATGCATTTTACTGTCGTATCTTGACTTTTATAACCTTTTCAGCATTCACCGTCATCTGTGTATGACATGTGGCTCGAGTATTTTAAGAAATAATCAGTAAGTTGCTCCATTATTGGGATTAGTAATGCAATCACACACATAACCTGATTGAGATATATCTTTTAAGACAGTAACATAACCTTAGGCTTTTCTCGGTTCCGACAGGGTTGGATGTGTTGTACTTCCCCACACACGACCCACATATGCGCGCATGGACCCACCAGGCATGCTCGTATACATACCCTTGGGCCTGACTTGGTCGGACACGTTACACGTCGTCGGACGCCACATAAAATGAAATGCCTGCATGATATCATGACAAACATAAATATCGAAGGTACGTATCTTTAGTAACATAACATAACAAAAAAGTATCCCAATACATATGACATACATGCATGCATGAGGTCCTCGTGATTTACATTATAACATAGCATTAACATCATTCCCTTTCTCATTTCATCCGAGACATATTACATATATGCATTATGTATACATGGCAATCATCACATAGTCTATCAAGATAACTTTACATGGCAAGACATAATAGGGCATACATAAGATCTCATTTCATTCATAACATGGTGTAATGGATATCGCATGCATACATAGTATAACATCATATGTCAATATATAGAACACATAAGCATAGCATAAAATAATATAATATGGTGCATGCATGGGCCACAAGGCAGACACGATCATACATCATTCAATTATCTAACTCCAATAGTAAGCTTACTTACTTGGTTGACCTTGACTAAAGTTTTTAATTACTCTCTAGCTGCTTCGAGACTATACTTCAATGTTTAATTTCACCTATGTCAATCCATATCACATACTTAGGATATATCATTATCTTAATCTACCTAAACATGATGTTTATATCCAATATAAGTTCTAAAACTGTCTAAAATTGAGTATATAGTAGTCTTACTGACCTCAATTGCCTTTAAAAGGTCAAAAATAGATTAAGGAGGGTTAAAAACTTAGGAAACGATATAAAATTTACATACCAAGTCGTCTAAGCTGAGAAGCCGAGTTATTTGAACAACGTAGCAATCTATGTTGTTGATGTCAATTTTTGTTGTTGTCTTTTTAAAATAAGCGAAGTGAAAAATTAAAATTTCTAAAATTTTGATAGAGAAATACATTTTACGTCGGTTGCGTTCTGTTTGGCTATAAATTGACTTGTTTTTAGTTGTTGTGACTTCTTCACGTGGCTTAGCGTTTTATCCCCACTTCATCGTCACTCTTTCTATCCTCCAAGAACTTATTTTGACGTATTGGCAGAATATGATTCATGGGAGCGATGGTCCTAAGAGTGGCAAGCGTTAAGTAGGTAAAACCTTTGTGCTTTCAAAATGGCGCAAACTGTGTAACATTAATTTTTAGACCTCTGGGATCACTTTAAGACGTTGAGATGTTCGATCCTCAAACTCATCATCTTGGCAGCACTGTTTATCCTCTCGTTAAAAAAAAAAAGAAAAGAATTTTAGCTGCATCTCGAAGTAAAAACTATCTAACACAAGGGATAACCAGCCTGCTTCTCAAGATGGAATTACGTAACATAACTTATTATTCGGTTTAGGTCAACTCAAGATTTTGTCTAATGAACCAGTAACCGAACCGAATCTATTCAGGTTGGTCGATTCCAGTTGTCCGGTTCAATATACACCCCTAGCTTTACTTTAGCTTAATAATTTTATTCGAATCTATTCTTTTTAGAATAGTAATCAACTCATTTTTTTTTATTGTGATTGTGACACGTGGCAAACACTTGTGGAGATGAAGTGATTCTTTGACCGGACGAACCACGGGCACCAGCGCTGCCATTGCCCAATAAACCTCGAAAAACCGACGTCAAGCGGCAAGGGTTAGGGTAGGCTTTTGCAGACGGAACAATCGCAGAGGCCTCAGAGGTCGAAGATGAGCGTCTGGAACTATGTCGTCACCGCTCACAAGCCCACCAACGTCACTCATTCCTGCGTCGGCAACTTCACCGGTCCACAGGAGCTCAACCTCATTATAGCGTATGTCCCCCCCTTTTCCTCCGCCTCCGTGATCGAACTTTTCTCGGTCTCTAATCCGTACATTTGCGTGCTCTTGAAATGTTTGTTTTTGGATTGCGTGTTGTTCGTGAATGTTCCTTCCTTAATCTGTTGCTTTTTTCTCCACCAAGTTCGATTTTGTTTTTCCGGTCGGTTGTTACTTTGATTTTTAGGAGTTCTCTTGTGCTGATACTCGAACGAGGAGCTAGGGTTTTCTTTCAGTCTTTAGGATTGTATGGAAATTGGTAATTATCCAAGCTACTCCGAATTATGTTCTTTTTTTCTCCCCACATGGAAGTTTATTGGCTTACTCCCTTGGAACATCAAATTAGGCATAAGAAGTTTAGAAGTTTAGGTTTTTAATCTCTTGGCTCGTTGATTTTCGCTAGTGCACCTTTGTTCATCATTTGTACGTCCGGTCTATTTTGTCGTCGTACATTTACGGTATGTACACGATAAGCCGTTTATGTTTTATGGTTTAGTGATTATATGTTGAGAATGGAACGACCACTACAGATGCTTCAGATTTTGGTTGCGGGGTTCATCCTACTTCATTTCATTGTTGTATAAGTTTTCTTATTGTTGTTGTAATTTACTTTATGCTATGCAATGCTGATGAATTTATTCACACTTAAATCTGGGTCTCAGGAAATGTACCCGCATTGAAATTCATTTGCTCACTGCTCAAGGCTTACAGGTATTACCTTTCTTTCTCTTGCTTTTGATTCATCTTTTATGATTTTAATTATGGGGACTGAAGATGTTTCAGTCTTAGGGGTTTTAGATTTTCTTTTTCTTCTTTTTGGCTTTGAAATGTTATTTTTCATCTATTTTTAGATATTCTCATTTATCTTAGTTTGAAGTTGAATAGGCTGTTAAATTTTCTTTTTCTTCTTTTTGGCTTTGAAATTTTATTTCCTTCTACATCTATTTTCAGATATGCTCATTTATCTTAGTTTGAAGTTGAATAGGTTATGTAAATAGCATTCTAGTCGATGTAAGTAGGTTTATATCTTCGTCTAGTTATCAATAATTCACCACAATGCAAGAATTGAAAGCTCTGAATGGTTATTATTTTGAAGTTATATTCCTTGGTTTGGTCATATGGCCCATGCCTCACTAGCAACATCTGCCTTGCAGCCTATGTTGGATGTTCCGATATATGGGAGGATTGCAACATTGGAACTTTTTCGCCCTCATGTGAGCTATATCTTTTCCAAGCTCCAATAACCAAACTTCATTGTATTTTTTCTTCTTTTTGTGATTTTATTTCCCATGTATTAAATAGGGTGAAGCACAAGATTTTCTTTTCATAGCAACTGAGCGGTACAAGTTCTGTGTTCTTCAATGGGATACCGAGAGTTCTGAGCTTATTACAAGGTTCAAGTACTTCAACAGTTGTTTTTTTTTTTGCAACCACCCCCCCCCCCCCCCCCCCCCCCCCCCCCCCCCCCCCCCCCCCCCCCCCCCCCCCCCCCCCCCCGTTATTCTTTCTTTCCCGTGACTGAACTTATTTTAGTTTCTGTGAATTAGTTTTCACGTGAGTCTATTAGTTTAAGCTTAATTTTATTAGTTCATTAATGAGACTTTGAAGAGTTCTTACTACTTTGATCTATTTGATAATAAGATCTTGTGATTGGTGACCACATAACGAGTCTGGTGGCTAT
The DNA here is from genome assembly GCA_033971965.1 of Cucurbita ficifolia. Lineage (NCBI taxonomy): Eukaryota > Viridiplantae > Streptophyta > Magnoliopsida > Cucurbitales > Cucurbitaceae > Cucurbita > Cucurbita ficifolia. Next base: position 2,988,152 of record CM066979.1, read on the forward strand.
CTTTGAGATCTAAGAAATATGAACTATTTCTTCATCATAGGAACTTCTTAGATGCCTCTTTTTCAGTAGTTACATATATTCAGAATGTTTTACAGTTTCTTTTATGATTATCAAAAACTTTGTGTGATGTGTGTTTCTTTGGTCTGTATGCTGTATTACTTTTGTGTTTATTTTAGTAATCTTGAAAAAGTTCTTAACGATCATGATGATTTGGTAGGTTCGAAAGATACTTGGTTACCACTTATCATCTGAAAACTGCCATCTAGTGGTCATGTTTTATTGTGAAAATAAAACTATAAAGAAAACCTATGGAACATTTTGCTTTCCTATTGACATTTCATCAATTTGTGAAGTGGGCTTAAGAAGTTCCACAACTTCTGGCCGCATCTGATAATTGACATAGATTCTCGTATCTCTGTTTATTCAATTTTTTTGGTTTTTTTGGTTTTTGGTTTTTCTTTTGTTTTTTCGGTATAATAGACAAGAAATTTGCATCCTGCCAAAAACAATTTTATTTTCTTCATCATTGATCAGAAAATAGTAAACTTAATGCATTGATCCCTATAGAAAATAGAATGCAAGTATTAAGACTGAAATAACTATTCTTATTTTTAATTTTTTAATTGCACAATAAAATCTATCAAACTTGGATTGTCTTATATGCATTATATCTCTAAGTGTTCTGCCCTCACAATTTTCTTGGCATGTCTGGCAGAGCAATGGGGGACGTCTCAGATCGCATTGGTCGTCCTACTGACAGTGGTCAGGTACCACTTGTTTAGGATTCATTTCAAACTGTTGCATGTTTTGTTGTCAAGTTTTATGGGGTTCTAAGTTATCAATTTTTTTCTCGACAAGTTTTTAGTATTTCAACATAGTTCAGAACATGTTAAGAGTTTCTTTCATGGTTTTACAGAACATGTTAAGAGTTTCTTTCATGGTTTTATATGGTTTTTCTTTTATCTGCAGATTGGTATTATAGACCCAGACTGTAGATTGATTGGACTTCACTTATATGATGGTCTGTTCAAGGTGTGAATTTTAATAGATGTCAATGAGATATGCTATTGGATCTCTTTAATTTGTGGTTGACCTTTCATATAAATGCTTACCATAGCTTTCAAATATCTGTATCCTTTTGATTTCTGACCACTTTGGATTATGAGCAAAGTCGTTTGTTTTTTCGTCAGGTTATTCCTTTTGACAATAAAGGACAGCTCAAAGAGGCATTTAACATCAGGTACTCAATTTGAATTACTGGCTTTATGTTAATTGTGAAATTCACGTTAGATGACATTTAGGAACTTCTAGGGGTTGTCTATTCTTATGCTATTCTTTTATCAGCATCTGATATATTTTTTATCAGCACAGTTTCATTGATGATTGAAATTTACAAAAGGGATATAATATCCATGATGTTTACACAAGACCTTCCCAATTTACAATAAGGGAGGTATAACTATAGGAAGTAAAAATATTAGACGGTTTACACCAAGATATAGCTTGGTAAACCAAGACCATTATGTTGGGGAGCCAAGTCAGTGAGTCTGCTTTGTTTGACAATACCACTGGGGCAAGGTCAAGGCTTAATTCGGCCCATTCCGTTGCTTCGTTATCCTTTAAATTCCTACCAAGCTTTAGGTCCCAAAATTTGTTGACAACATTCCACGTTCCTTTAATCGTGGCTTTTTCACTATGAGAGAGCCTGTATAAAAGTGGATACCGCAGAGCTAGCGTGGTCTTTTCAATCCATGGGTCAGTCCAGAATGGTGTGCTTCCTCCATCACCCACCCTATGACTAATTCGGTTGGTGATGTTTTGATATTTCTATATGTACTTCCAAGGCCTTTTTGTAAAAGATGGAGGGGGTTTATTTTTGTTTGATGTAGGAGTATGTTTAGCATTTACAAGATTTTTCCACAATGCATTTTTGTCGTGATGATATCTCCATATCCATTTTGCGAGGAGAGCTTTGTTCTTCTTGTCGAGAAAAGACTGAGGTCTCCCTTTTCTATCGGGAGGTTTATAATATTCCATTGAACAAGGTGTGGACCTTCTTTCTACAAATCTTTCCACAAACTATGTGTATAAAAAACTAAAAAGAATTTAACCGAAGTTGTTAAACTAACCTACTACATTAACCAGTCACATTTTTCCTTTTTAACACTTAACTGGACTGATATTTTCATTTAATTATCAAACATAAACAAATATTTGTTTTTAGAGTGGTCCAATAGATTTTTATAAAATTATTTTAATTATTTTTTTTATAGACCTGAGCTTTCATTTAGCATAAAAGAAAGAATACAAATGGCAACGAAAACAACACCCAATAAAAAGAAGCCTGACACAACTATAGACCTTATTATGGGAAAGACCTCCAATCTAAAATATTAAGAATTGAAGGTAGTCTTTTTTAGATATGAAACAAAACCAAATTCATTAGAGAGATGAAAAAAGGGACATACAAAACACAGAGATGAGATATCCTCAACTTGCCAAGGGGTTTACAAAAAGGATTCCCAGTTGGCAAAAATTTGCAAAAGATTATCTACAAAAATCACTGTACAGAGTGCACCAATTAGAAGAGAAAAGCCTGATTTGGTCCCAAATAGTCTCAATATTAGAATCCCTTCCCTGGACAATTCTCAAATTTCTTTATTGCCAACGCTTCCGCAAGAGTGCTATCATGGCACAAGACTAAATGATCCTCGCTTCCTTCTTGAAAGATATCCCAGAGGTGATTTGATAGAAGGCTTCTGCCACAATAGAACCTTTGGAGGTGTTGAGAGGGATTCTTATGCTGTTTGGTCCCGTACTAAGTTCCATGTTTCTGTTTGGGTGTTGGTGGCAAAATTGTTTTGTAATTACTCGTTAGGTCTAATTTTACTTGTTTGAAGTCCTTTCCTTTAATGGGACTACCTTTTTGGGTACCTTTTCTTGAATGCCCTTGTATTCTTTTATTGCTCCTCAGTGCTGCTAAGATTGTACTTAGTGAAACCTCTCTCAGCCCATTAGCTACAACCTTCATGTTGATCTTATAAAGGCACAAGTCTCGTGACTAGACTGATCGGCCTAATGAAATCTTGTGAAATTCAGTTAAAGAAGGAACATTTTAATTTGCATATGTGATCTGAAATTGAAATATCTTGTGAGAATTTTGTTAAAGTATGTTAAATCTGCTCTTGAAGGAAAATGCTTAAACTAAAAGATAAGATTTTGTTGTCTTGATCATCTGGCCGCTGCTTATTCTTTTGTGGCTATTTATTTCAGGCTCGAGGAACTTCAAGTTTTGGATATCAAGTTTCTTTATGGTTGTTCAAGACCTACAATTGTAGTTCTTTATCAGGTATCTATTTTACCTTTTGCATCTCCCTTATAACAGAAGTTGCGGCTTCTTTGTACTGTGTACTTGAAGAATGTTGCTTAGAGACAATAAAAAGAGAGCCAGAAATATTCTGTATCCACTTATGTTTGTTTGTTTATGGTTATTATGATGTATACATTTATTTTACATAGAATATGGGCAGCTGAATTGGAGCTTTAGGGAAATTTTGCAAATGTACACTGTTCTTTCCGGTAGTTGGTTGTGCAATTCTACATGACTGATCGGACCTTGTGGAGTAATTATTTAATCTGGTTCTTGATTTAATTGTTTTCTTTTCCTTCTGAATGATGCATGCATAACATATTTTATTCACATGTTCTTTATATACCTTGGCAAGATTATGATATGCTTACAGTTCATTTTATGATTTCAGGATAATAAAGATGCTAGGCATGTCAAAACCTATGAGGTTGTTCTAAAGGACAAAGATTTTGTCGAAGGCCCGTGGTCCCAGAACAATCTTGACAATGGGGCTGCTGTCCTAATCCCTGTGCCCCCACCACTATGTGGTGTCATCATTATTGGAGAAGAGACTATTGTTTACTGCAGTGCCACAGCATTTAAAGCAATACCTATTAGACCTGTATGTTATTGCTGAAAATTAGTAGCGTTCTAATCTACGACTTCTGATAACTTATTTATCTTGACCTACTTTTTTTTTATAATTTTTTCATATTTAGTCCATCACCAGAGCATATGGAAGGGTTGATGCTGATGGTTCAAGGTACTTGCTTGGTGATCATGCTGGTCTACTTCACCTACTTGTCATAACCCATGAAAAAGAAAGGTAACTAATCCTCGTTCATAGTTTCATGGCATTTTTTTACAACCTTAATTGGATTGGTCTGTTTCGATGAATCTTCTTGACGGTTCAATTTGTATGTATTTGTAGGGTCACTGGACTTAAGATTGAGTTGTTGGGGGAAACATCTATTGCTTCTACAATATCATATCTTGACAACGCTTTTGTATATATTGGGTCAAGCTATGGGGATTCACAGGTATAGTAAATATGAATGTCATCTATCAACTTCTTTTATGTTAATTTTGGTTAAATTATTTTGATAGATTTCCTCTGGAGTCTTTTCTCATCATCACTTCTCTTATGAAAAAATATATTTTCATGTTGTGGGATGTTGAACAGCATATGGCGGTTGTACCTCTCATTTTGATAGGAATCTATACTACTGATTGCCTGAGCATGCATGTAGGGATTGATATGAAGTATCTTTTTCACTTGTAAAAAGTTTCATAAGTTTTTTTTGCAGTGCGCACAATGAAATGGGTAATTCATGTGGGTAGTTGGATTGTTGATAATATATTTTGGTTTGATGGTGCAAATGCAGCTTGTTAAGCTAAATGTACAACCCGACACAAAAGGATCATATGTAGAAGTCTTGGAGAGGTATGTCAACTTGGGACCTATTGTTGATTTTTGTGTGGTAGACCTTGAGAGGCAAGGCCAAGGCCAGGTTGTAACATGCTCTGGAGCTTATAAGGATGGTTCTCTTCGTGTAGTTCGCAATGGAATTGGAATTAACGAACAGGTTTGTGTGTTTTTATCAGTCATGTATTATGTTCGTGAAAAATATTCATTCAATTCACACTATTTCCATGTGATAATTATGAGTGGCCTCTGTAGGCATCTGTGGAACTTCAAGGAATAAAAGGAATGTGGTCACTGAGATCTTCTACTGATGATCCATTCGATACATTTCTCGTTGTAAGCTTTATTAGTGAGACTAGAATTTTGGCAATGAATCTGGAGGATGAATTGGAGGAAACAGAGATAGAAGGTTTCAACTCTCAAGTGCAGACATTGTTTTGCCATGATGCACTATATAATCAACTTGTTCAGGTAGATATCTCTTGTCTGACTAACTAAAGAATTGGCTAAATTTGCAGTTCTTCATCAAAAGGCACTAGCTTGGGAGTTAGACATGGATGCCTGTAATCATTGTCTCTGATAGGTGCAGGTTAAAGTCCCTGTCTCTGCCCTGACCTTCAAGTCATTTCCACATCTGAAAAAATTGGGTGGGGACAGGGTCTGGAATGTTGCGGGAATGCAAAATTTCCCATTATAAATTTTTTAATTAAAATTTTAAACATGTTGAAAAAGATTTTGTTAGATTATAATTCATAATCATGTGATATATTTTTGTAATTTTGTTATTTTCTTGTAATTTTTTTGATAGGAAAAAAAACCATTTTATTGATGTATGAAATACATACATACAAAAGTAAGTCCTATAAGAGATAGTTATAAGAAAGACCTCCATTGGGACAAGTGGGTCGATAAGTCATAATTACAAAAATGAAATACTCTTAACATAAAACAAGATAAGAAGTAGACTCAATGAAGGAGTCTATATTTTGTTGCCTATCTGTAAAGACCCGATTATTCCTTTCAGCTATAGATTTTAGAGAAAAGCATAGAGGAAATTGTGTCAAAGAATATCCTTATCCTTCTTAAACGGATGCCCATGAAGGGACAAGTTGAGCTGGGAAAATATGTTACCATGCTGAGTGATCTACCATCCAAATACTTGCTGTAGGAACGACCAAAAAGCTGAGGCAAAGGCACCATGCATTAACCTCAGGCATTGTGGGGCTTGAAAACTGTCCTAATCAGTACCATTCTTTCGATGGTTTTTCCTTCACCTAAACTTGTTTGCATAACTGTTAATTTAAGAGCCAAGCTCCCCCAACTAACAGGCAGCCAAACTTCCCCATCCGTCAGGTTTTTGTTTATGCAACTATACCACACTAGAAGTATACCAATTTTCCTCTTAACTCTTAGCTCATCTAGCGTGTATAATCCTAATTGGAGGCTGTTTATGTCCGTCACTTTTATTTATATCTTTACCTAGATATATATCTCATGGTTGGTCATTCTTCTTCTCCGTTCTAATTGGTGTATGAAATGATGAATCCAGCTGATGGTCAAAATTGGTTATTTCCTATGTATCTTCTCAGTTTTATCATCTTGTTGTCTTAGATGTTTGATTTTTTTTTTCTCATCACTGAAAGTTGAACTTGAGATACCTGCTAATTAAAATCAAATGCTATGTCAGATTACATCAAGCTCTGTAAGATTAGTTAGTTCTACCACTAGAGAACTTCGCAATGAGTGGAGTGCACCTTCAAACTACTCTATCAATGTTGCCACTGCTAATGCCTCCCAGGTTTGCTCATTTTATTTTTATTTTTAATTAATTAAATTACTTCAATTTATGTTTGAATGAATTTTGGTAGAAAACTAAGTGTTGCTCAAGGCGTCTTGTCTTTTCCACTTTATGCCTCAACTTCTGAGTTAGTGAATGGATATGTCGTTATTACATAATGAAAACTCAGAGAAACTTTTGTGGAGGACGTGAATTATGAATGCCCTTCACTTTTGGCTTTTGACATTTCAACTTCCCAGTTCACAAGAATAAATACGGAGAGACTTGTCAGGAATAGGATTCTTTGATGACATCATTTTCTTCGATATACTCTTTGACCATCAATTTTTGGGGGAAAAAGGAACTGTTCGTTAGTTCCCATATTGTGATTTTCTGAATAAGAAACATTACATTTGTTGAACATGTTTAAATTTAGATTCTTAGCAGCTGCAAAATATTTATCATTTGTTCATTATGAGAACCATTATCTAAAATATTCTTCTCCTAGATATGAATTTTAGTGCTAGCCCGTTGCATGATCGGTCAGGTAGCTGCCTGGATGGGTGCTTATTTCTTTAAAAAAGCATTTTTTTATTGATCTCTTAAACAAAGCCCTTGTTTTACTCTCTCTAATAATTTGTCTCATCTCATTGAATCTCGTGTTTATGCTCTAGAGGTTATTGAGCCTTGAGTTTTGAAAAAGACTGGCTGCAACTTATTGTGTGACCCTGTGCTGCACAATCTGAATCTAAAAGAGTTCTGTTTTTATCCCTGAGCCACTGTTTTCTCTCTCAGTATCCTCTCCTTTATAAATTCGTTATGTTTCCTGCATTATTTTTGTTTGTTCTACAACTTTTTTTATAAGAGACAATTTGATTGATGATTGAAATTTACAAAAGGGATGTAGCCATGATGTTTACAAAAAACCTTCCCAATTTACAATGAGGGAGGTATAACTATTGGAAGTAAAAATATTAGACCGTTTACACTAAGATATAGCTTGGTAAACAACATTGTTGAAAAGTTTTGTAAAGTTTGTGTCTTTTCTGCGAATATTCTTTGATTTCTTTCTTTCCACATATTTCAAAAGAAAGCCATGATGAGGTTTTTTCATAGTAGGACTTTTGTATTATTGAAAAGTTGTTATGTTAAGGCCATGTCCTTAAAGGGTGTTCTACAAATATTTCACTGACACTCACTTCTTACTTCCCTTAAAACTTCTTCCATGCCACAAGAAATTTTGCTGGACACTCATATATTAGTTTGAGTCTTATTATGTTTTTTCAGATCTCCATCGTGGATGAGTTACCCATGGAAATTGTGAAACATAGAGATTGTCTGATATGAAGTGATTGGTCTCTTCTTTTGAATGATATTTTCATGGATACAATGCATGGATTATGATCTATGAGCTAGGATGAATTTCCATCTCTAAGAACTGCATACATCTATCTCATACATGCTTCTACCTCTTAATTGTGTGTTTTTAATACTAAGTTTTGTAATTTAAAGAAAAGACGATTAATCATTTCTTGTTCTCTTAAATGCCAGGTTTTATTGGCAACTGGCGGTGGTGTTTTAGTGCATTTAGAAATTTGCGATGGATTATTGGTCGAAAAGAAACATATACAGTTAGAGCATGAGATTTCATGCCTCGACATAAACCCGATTGGTGACAACCCTAATTCTAGTCAGCTCGCTGCAGTTGGAATGTGGACTGACATAAGTGTCAGAATATTTTCACTACCTGACCTGAATCTCCTCACAAAGGAACATTTGGGAGGAGAGATAATACCTCGTTCAGTTCTTCTTTGCACTTTTGAAGGGGTATTTGTGCTTCTCTTCCCCTGTTTCTACCGTTGTTTGTTTAGGTCAAATCTGGATCTGAAATGTGAATAGTTTTATTAAAATGGATGAGCTATCATGTAATGTGTTGGTTGTGGATGGAGGAAGATACATGCTCATGATGCGATGTGTTCTTGAACTAGTTATGGAATTTCTTATTTTAAAAAATAAGGCTTGTTATGGAAGGCATCTATACGTGGCCTACTCTTTGGCCACATGGAATTGTATTTATTTAGATTTTATTCCTTCTTAATTGAACTTTATTTTGTATTATTGAGTCTTGCCTATGCTAACGAAAAAATTAAAAAATCCATGGTATCGAATAATTGGCTGACTTTCATGACCTTACTTGAACCGGATCTATTGAATAAATGTTCAGTCTCCTTGAGTTCCAAGGAAATAACTTGCGAACTTGTTTACTTCCTGGTTCTGAAGTTTGTGTGACATTTTCTTTTCAGATATCTTACTTGCTGTGCGCCCTGGGAGATGGTCATCTGTTGAACTTTATAATAAACACAAATTCAAATTCTTGTGAGCTGATGGACAGGAAAAAGGTTTCTCTTGGAACCCAGCCTATAACACTCCGTACGTTTTCTTCAAAGAATGCTACTCATGTATTTGCGGCATCAGATAGACCTACAGTCATTTACAGCAGTAACAAGAAACTACTTTACAGTAATGTTAATCTGAAGGAAGTTAGCCATATGTGTCCTTTCAATTCTGCTGCTTTTCCAGACAGGTACTTCTTGTTTGTGTTTTTAGCTGGATATATTCAGTTTCTGTTTTAGGGCTCTCAAGTACGGGAGTCTCTCTATCTCTGTACTCATTTTTTTTTTTAATTTTATAATTTTTTACGCAATTTAGTTTGAAAGTAAAACGATGGATAGGAAATAAGTTAGCTATGTAGTTATTTAAAGTTACCATACTAACAAAAATAACTATATGTTAGTTCTATACAACATATTACATTTTCTTTCTTTTCTTTTCTTCTTTTTCTATGAGAAACTGAGCTTTTATAGAGAAAAGTGAAAGAACATATAAGGGTGTATGAAAAACAAACTCATAAAAAGGAATTCCAAAAACTAACTAAGAAACAGTCTCCCATCGAAAAGAATAATACCTATATGATAATTACAAATATGGTGAGGCCAACGCCCATGATAAGACATTAAAACTAACAATAAGCCTAACTTCGTTCATGGACCTCTCCACACTCCTAAAAATCCTACTATTTCTACCTAAGCCCAAAACACAGAAAAAAATGTATATATACAAGCCTGTCAAAGGAATTTTTCTGTACAATACTACTACTGTGTGTGTGTGTATATAGAAGTATTGGTGAACTAACAGAGAACCTGAAATCCAAGTAAGTTTATTTTAGAATCATGTTGGTAGACCATGGAAGTGGGCCAATTAGATGATGCCAGTTTTTCATATGGTTGACATGTTGAGAAATAATTAGTATTCTTGAAACAATTAACATTTAAATGATAGTTTGGAAATTGATACCTGGGAGGAGTAGACATATCAAAAAATGATTTCCACGGGAAGTGTCATTTACTTTTCACGCCTTTTTTCTCAATTTATATTTAGGATTTTTGGTTAATGATTTTTTGTCCCAATTATTCTTTGTTTTGATTGCTAGCCTTGCAATAGCAAAAGAAGGAGAACTTACAATTGGCACTATTGATGATATTCAAAAGCTTCATATCCGCTCTATCCCGCTTGGGGAGCATGCACGTCGTATCTGCCATCAGGAGCAGTCCAGAACATTTGCCATTTGTAGTTTGAGATATAACCAATCAGGCACGGAAGACACTGAAATGCATTTTATTCGCTTATTAGATGATCAAACCTTCGAGTCCATCTCAACCTATGCTCTTGACACTTACGAATATGGGTGTTCAATTCTTAGCTGCTCTTTCTCAGACGATAGTAATGTATATTACTGTGTTGGAACTGCATATGTTATGCCGGAAGAAAATGAACCAACCAAGGTATTAGCACAAACTGCATATTTTTGAACCTGAGAGTAGGACCTTGAGCCTTGCAATTCATTCTAATCTCTTGATATCTGTTCTGATCTCCAGGGCCGGATATTGGTTTTTGTTGTTGAGGAAGGTAAGCTGCAGCTTATTGCTGAAAAAGAAACCAAGGGATCTGTTTATTCCTTGAATGCCTTCAACGGAAAGCTGCTGGCTGCTATTAACCAGAAAATTCAACTATACAAGTGGACACTTCGAGACGATGCTACTCGTGAGTTACAATCTGAATGTGGGCACCATGGACATATACTTGCTCTCTATGTGCAAACCCGTGGAGATTTCATTGTTGTTGGTGATTTGATGAAGTCCATTTCTCTGTTAATCTACAAGGTTAGTCACTATCCCATAACTCATGTATTGCTCGTCTTCGAATTTGCCTTACTCCCCCTGTAAAAAGAAAAGAGAAGCATCAATTTGCATGCTTATTTATTTTTGGTCAAATTCCACTTGGCTCAAGATTCTATATTCTGAATACTGAGATTGTTGTTACTTTTGTACCAGCATGAGGAAGGTGCCATTGAGGAGAGAGCCCGTGACTACAACGCAAATTGGATGTCAGCAGTTGAAATTCTCGACGACGATATTTACCTCGGTGCTGAAAATTACTTCAACCTCTTCACTGTTCGAAAGAATAGTGAAGGAGCAACTGATGAGGAGCGCAGCCGCCTAGAGGTGGTTGGTGAATACCACCTTGGTGAATTTGTTAATCGGTTCCGACATGGTTCCCTTGTAATGCGATTACCAGATTCCGACGTGGGCCAGATTCCGACAGTCATTTTTGGGTCTGTCAATGGCGTAATTGGGGTCATTGCTTCACTTCCTCATGAGCAATATGTGTTCTTGGAGAAGCTCCAATCCAACTTGAGGAAAGTGATAAAGGGTGTAGGAGGACTGAGCCATGAGCAGTGGAGGTCTTTCAACAACGAGAAAAGAACTGCAGAAGCTAAAAATTTCTTGGATGGAGATCTAATTGAGTCGTTCCTCGACCTCAACCGCAGTAAAATGGAAGACATCTCTCTGGCGATGGGCGTTTCGGCCGAGGAGCTGTGCAAGAGAGTAGAGGAATTGACAAGGTTACATTGATTCGCGTTAATTCAATTTTGTTTATTCATTTGTTTCTTTCTTCTCAGGAATTACGTTTCGACTTGGAATTACGGTTGGGTTACTTGTGTTTAGTTTAAGAAAATCCTAAAACTGATGTGTAATATATTTGGTCATCCTTGTTCATAGAGCCGTTCTGTCTGCTTTGCCTTGTCGCAAAGCATGTGGTTCAAGATGTAGCTAATAGATTTTAATTTGAATTAAGAGACCCTTGGGCCAATTTTATGATTTTCAGAATGGTCAAAATGCATTGGAATTTATGTCTGAGTTTATTTTGAATCTTCGATGACAGCAGCTTTAGTTTAGTAGTTAATAGGTTTAAAATTTAAGCCTAAATTCATTGATGGATGGTGGGAGCATGTTTTACAGTCTAATATGGAGTGGACTGGATGTGTAAGAGAAATCGTAAAAACTCTCTTTCGTTAAGGGAATGAACTTTCATCTTATAGCAGAAGCATTTGATTTTATTGAGAAAGAAAGAAAGCATTTAATACAAGAATAAAAATTCTACTTTTGTGGCAATCATCCTCCGTTGCAACCTTCCTAGATATTTTCCTTTCGGACTTACTCTCAAGATTTTAATATGCGTTTATTAGTTTGTGGTTTCCATATCCTTATAAGAAATATTTCATTCTTTTCTCTAATCGATGTGGGATCTCACAATCTACGGGCCAAGCGTCCCTGTTAGCTCGGTGTTTGGAGAAGTTACTCCTCAAGATCTTTCTTCCACTCACTTCAACACCTATGGAAGAATGAGAATTTTATCAAAAAAGTTGCATGGACTCAAATATAATAAATATTTAGCACAGACCGGTGTTGACCTAGGACGTCAGTTTAAATTCACTTGTATTCATTTTCGTTCTTTGTTTTGAATTTTGAGATTTTAACTTAGTGTTTATGACTTTAAATCGCGTGAATTTTTATGGTATTTTTATGCTTTTGTTTTTATATTAATTTTTTTATTTTATTTGGTTCAGCCTTATCTTTTAGTCGTGATCCAAGATTCAAAACGAGTAGATTTGTAAACCAATAAATTTGACTCACAAACTATCATTAATAAAACAAATTGAAAATTGTCATAATATTTTTTTTCTTTCTTTTTTTTCTTCTCTTTTCTTTATTAATATTTGTTAGCGGTGGACTTGAGCTGTTATAAATGGTATCAGAGCCAGACACCGAGTGGTGTGCCAGTAAGGACATTAGGCTCCCAATGAAGGAAGATTGTGGTATGGAGAGGGGAACAAAACATTCCTTATAAGGGTGTAGAACCTCTCCCTAGTAGACGCATTTTAAAAGCTTGTGGGGAAGCCCAGAAGAGAGTCAAAATAGGACAATATCTGTTAACGGTGAGTTTGAGCCGTTACAAAACATGTACCGTATTAAACCATACACTCAATAAAACTAAATCTGCAGAATTTTTTTTTGACATTTAATTACTTGATATAAATCTGGACTTCAGTTTTGATATGATGACTAACCTCAGATTTGAATAACTTGCAGAGCAAGTAAATTCCGTTCTATGGGTAACAATCTCAGTTTGTAGAGCTCACTGTTGCATCATCACAACACTCTTTGGGTGTAACATTACTACAAACAGACTCCATAACCTGTACAGAGCAACTAGCAAATCCCATAAGCGCCTGAAAAACGTTGGGAAGGCCTGTTTTCAGATGGTTTAAAGTCATGGACCGCCCAACCTGCACCGAGTTCAGATATTTGGCCTTCTCCGTATCGACAAGCTTCTTCAACGCATCGGTTTTTGCACGCTTTAGTGACAAAGGATTCTTGGGGCTCAAATTCTCATTTCCATCGTCACACACAAAGCTTCCCCCATGTTTTCTTTCCATCTCTTCCAGGGAATGCATCTCTTTTTGAAGTCTCTTATCCAGCTTTTCGTATTTCCTTTGGAGATTTTGTTCTTCCACTTGCTGGAGTAGCAGGGAGTTAATGGCTGACAAGAGATTCTTGATGGCCTCTGAAGCTGCCTGTAAGAGGATGGGGAGGGAATAGAGTGAATAATAATAGATTCTCATGCAAGTAAATGGGAAAAATGGATAAAACCTACTTAAAGTAAGCTAATTTTCAATGACTTCGAAGTGTAACAGCCTAAGCCCACCACTAGCAGATATTGTCTACTTTGATCCGTTACGTATCGTCGTCCGCCTCACAGTTTTAAAACGCGTCTACTAGGAAGAGGCTTCCATACCCTGATAAGAAATGTTCCGTTCTCCTCTCCAACCGATTTGGGATCTCACAATCCACTCTCCATGAGGGCCCAACGTCCTCGCTGTCACACCGCTCGGTGCCTGGCTCTGATACCATTTGTAACAGCCCAAGCCCACCGCTAGTAGATATTGTCCGCTTTGACCCATTACGTATCGCCATCAGCCTCACGGTTTTAAAATGCATCTGCTAAGGAGAGGTTTCCATACCCTTATAAAGGATGTTTCGTTCTCCTCTCTAACCGATGTGGGATCTCACATGAAGTAATTAATGCATAAAACCTACTTAAAGTACCCACAAACTAAAAATTAAACTGTGACCAAGTACCTTGTCAGGTAATCTTTCAAGGGCATTCTGCCAATTTTCGCAGAGATTAAGAACCACAGATGAACAGACACTCCGTCTATCATTATCTACAAGGAAGTCAGTAAGTTGAGTCCACCTATGGAGGGTTTTTACGTACTCCCTCTGATATTTCACGAGATTGCAGAAGCTGTTGTACCACACAGTTATCTCAGCTGCAAGCTGAGCAGTGGCTTGACGATGGTAATCTGTACTTAGATTTACGTCATGGTTGTTAATCTGATGGTTCAACTGCTGGGAGATTTGATTCTGTATTTGATGACATTCAGACATCATCTTCCACATGTGCAATAACCTGTACAAGAATGAAGCAGAAAAATGAATACAGATCTTTAACAAATGGCTAAAGGTGGAGAGATTATTTTAGCTCGAGTATAGTTTTGGTAATCTTAAGCAGGTTTGGTTACCAACTGATATGCAGTCTTAAAAAGTCTCCCCCAACTACAATAACATGACAGAATGAATGAAGATTAGAACATTTTAGTGAGGAGAATATATGCAAGCAGCCAAGCACACCGCTAACAAATATTGTTGTCTTTGGACTTTCCCTTTTGGGCCTTCCCTCAAGGTTTTTAAAAAGCGTATGCTAGGGAGAGGTTTCCACACCCTTATAAAGAGTGTTTCGTTCTTCTCCCCAACCGATGTGGAATCTCACAATCCACCCCTCTTCGGGACCCAGCGTCCTCGCTGGTACTCGTTCTCTTCTCCAATCGATGTGGGACCCTCCAATCCTCCCTCCTTCGGGGCCCAGCGTCCTTACTGGCACACCGCCTTGTGTCCACCCCCTTCGGGGCTCAACCTCTTCGCTAGCACATCGCCCGGTGTTTGGCTCTGATACCATTTGTAACAACCACCCCCTTCGGGGCCCAGCGTCCTCGCTGGCCCTCGTTCCCTTCTCCAATCGATGTGGGGAGCCCCCAATCCACCCCCTTCGGAGCCAACAACCTTGCTGGCACACCGCCTCATATCCACCCCCTTCGGAGCTCAACCTCTTCATTGCCACATCGCCCGGTGTCAAACTCTGATACCACTTGTAACAGCCCAAGCCCACCGCTAACAGATATTGTCCTCTTTGGACTTTCCCTTTTGGGCCTTCCTTCAAGGATTTTAAAACGCATCTGCTAGGGAGAGGTTTTCACACCCTTATAAAGGGTGTTTCGTTCTCCTCCCCCATCAATGTGGAATCTCACATTAGCATTGGGGTACAGAGGCGCATGAATGGTAAGCAAGAATCACAATAGGAAAACTGAGGACAACAAGAAAACAATTGTTCTTTCTTCTTCATTCAGAAAGTGATCGTTGAATATCCCTGTATACGTAAATAAAGAAAGGTAAGATTTTCTTGCTATGGCTCAATTGAAACGTATGTGCATTTACCCCGAAGTTAAAGCAACCAGTTGCGGGTACAGTTCCTCGTCCATTAGCGCCAATATTGAAGCACAATGTTCACCTATAGCTTGCCGCAAACGTACAATGTCAGTCTCTAAACTCTCAACAGCCTGGAAAGTTTTCTCAGTTTTGGTACGATCATAGTGTTCATCCTCTTGTCTTTGCAGTATCAAAGCTTTCTTCTCACGCTCCAAATTGGTAACCTCTTCTTCCTATAAAATACGAAGAACATTTAAAGAAACGAGGACACAAAAAAATTCTCAATAAAATTTTATGAAGCATACAGAATCATGTACAAGTCATTGAACAACAACCACCACCAGTATCGATATATCAATGGAAACTGCATTTAGTTGGCATCATTCCATACTACGTAAGTTGTGATCTTCAAAAACACTTTAAAAGAAGAAAAAAAAAAGTAAAGAGCAATGAAGACTAGACAAGAGTTGCAGTAGCAGCAGGTTCCAGTTCCAAAGCATGAGTTGGATTAAAAAATATCGTTGAATGAAAACAGTTTTTCCAATGTTCTACGAGAGTTACCAACAAAAATATGATTGAGCCACTGAAAAAGAAGGTGCACCTTGTTGGTATAGGTAATAACTTTTATTTTATTTACGTCTTACTTAGTCATCATATTCTCAAGATCACTCTCATTCGGATATGGTATGGTCTCAATTCATTCATATACCCTTCTTTACTCAGGTGTCACATACATTTTCAACGGTCGGAGGCCATTCCAAATTTCTGAGAACTTACAAGTGGCTGACATGTGAGTTATATTGGAAAAGTATGAAATAGGATGTGAAGCCCTATGCCCTCTAAAAAAACAAAGCATGCTCATTGTCCCCAACTGGATTACTTCAACCAATTCCAACACATGATATGATATGGGAAGACATTGCAATGTTATAACACTACTTTTCACATTTCTATCAATACAACTTCGTTTAACGTTGTCTATGGTCGTCACCCCCCACCGCTTACAATGACAAGAAAACCACAAACAACACATTTGAACAATAAATTATCGATAGAGCTCATGCCCTGATAGCTCTCAAAGAGCATCTACATTTAGCTCAAGAGAGGATGAAAAGCAAGCAGATAAACATCATTGCGAAGTGGAATTACATGTTGGTGATTTGGTTTATTTGAAATTACGACCTTACTACCAGAAATCAATGGCTAAAAGATGATGTGAAAAACTCGGTTCCAATTTTTGGCCCTTATGTCATTTTGGAGCGGATCGGTACAGCGGTTTAAAAAATTGGATTACCGCCAACGACATCCTTTCATAATGCATTCCATATCTCCCAGTTAAATAAAGTGGTTGAATCGCATGTTCTAATTCACTCAAAACCTCAAGCGTTCACTAAGGATTTTGAATGGGAATTTGCACTAGTTGATGTGTTAGGTTTGCTTTGGAACGACGACATGAATGAGGAGTGGTTAATTCAATGGCAAGACCAACAGGCATGAGATGTATCCTGGGAATCTGCTGCTTTCATCAAACGACAATTTTCTAAATTTCACCTCAAGGACAACCCAAGGGTATTGTATGACCTCTTGTTATTCATACTTATGTTAGGAAGGGTAAAATGGGAGAAAGGGATTGTAAACCGTGAGGTGAGGACTTGGGTTGTGGTGTGCGTGCTATACGGAAAAGTAGTGGAGGTGAGGTTTATGTAGGGGTTTGGTGGAACGTTGTGGGGGTGCGTTGATTTTGTGGAACCCTCTTGAATAGTTGGGCGGTATTTGTGTTTGAAACTGTTGCTCTATTTGTGTTTAAATAAAACAGTGTTGGTTCTTGGATTATATGTCTTTGTGTTTTTTTCTTTTTTTTTTTCCTGTGCTTAACAGGTGATTAAGGTATCAGATACCTAACAATATTCTCAGGTCAGAATTAACATTTCTACTCACTCTTCTTATACCAGCAACACCAATTAGGAGACCAGCGTGACAGAATGAGAGGAATGTTGGATATGACCCACGATCGAAATATGTCGAAACAAATAAAAGAAGCAAGAAAAACAACTTGAAGGGAGAGATCTTTTGGAATAACGAAACCTTACAATTCTCTTTGTTGTTTGTGAAAATAGCATACATCTCACAAGTATTTATGGTGGAGAAAGCACAACTAGTTTCCTAAGCTTTCTCCTCAAGTTAAGCACCACTAACAATCTTCTTAATTGAAAGACTAACCATTTCCCTGAACTAATTAAGTCAAGAACTACTAAACAATTATTGTAAAACTGCTCTAGGTTAATAACTTATTTTGATTTCATCTTGCATATGAGGGTGTCTTTGAGGAGTTACTTTCCACATTCCAAAGTGGGTCTTAGGAGATAAGGGGGAAAATGTTCAAATTAAACTACCCTATAGGAATACGATATGGATGAGGAGTTTCTTAATGGCAACAGCGAGGAAAACAAAACACATATTCTGAGATTTTGCATACCAGTTCATTTCAGCACGATTCTTATTTTAGTTACCTTGACGTCTTTTTGAAGTCTTTGCTCAACTGCATAAAGTTTTTGCAGGGTGATACAATGAGCTCCAGGCCGACATGGTTCGTTGGAACCACAAAACTCAACTGTATCTGTTGTAAATTGAAGTGAATTAGATGACCACCTCCGCGATAGAGCATTGAAGACCTTAGCAGAATTGCTTCTCTTCCCTGTAAATCATAGGTTGCAGAATCGCATAAGGGATTTGCAGAAAAATAATGGGAACTAATGTTTGGTGACGGATTAAATTAATAGAACTTGCGAGAAAAAATAAGATTTTCCTTTTTTCCTTTACCGAAAGACAAACTTCTAATCGTATACAAAAAGAATATAAAATAATGCCATAAAGAGCTCAAAAGACTAGGATTAGTTCAAACGCTCGAGATCAAGGGGCGTAGCAGAACAACTCAGGATTACCATCGACCACATTCTACTAGCAGAAGTCATGAGACCTTACGCTCAAAGTGGACAATATCATACTATTGTAGAGGTTCGTGATTCCTAACATTTTCTTGATTGGAAGGCATTTTGTAAGTAGTTTCCTTGAGCAAGGGAGGTCTCATACCCCGGGCTTTAGGCTTTTTTTTCCAGTTTTTTGTTTCTTATAAAAATAAACAACAACAGCAACATCAGCATACCAAATCTGCTAGTGTTGAATGCTCCCAGAGTTAAGAACAAATACATTGGAAGGCACAGACTACAAATGCAAGAGGGATGTAAGGACAGCACGCTCAATATTAGCCTCATCAAATAAGCTCAACGCCATAATCAAAGGGAAGAAATAAAACCATACCGATTCTATTAGTTAATGGGTTCTTTTCTGAACAATTTCAAAGAAATTCAAATATGAAAGCTGTAAATGAGATAAACTGCACAAAGAGGGCAAAAAAGTGGATAAAGAAAGAGAGAATTTACTCTTGTTTTCCCTGAAGTTATGTGGCTGAAAATCATTTCCAACGCTGATATCAATAAGAACAGCTATTTCCTTTATACCGCTGGATGCTTTAAGAAAATATTCATCGAGTTCCTTCACCACAGCTCCCAACGTTTTCTTTTTCTTCCATGATATCATGCCCATGTCTCTAGCAAATTTCATATGCAAGCTAGTCGTCCCTTGCTCTGGATTCACAACATCTTCTACAGCTTCTTCCTCAAATTCACTCCTAGTTTCAACCCAATTTTCCTCCTCAACTGGCCCAACAATTTCACTTTTCTTTTGTTGATGCACAGAAGAATGCTCAAAAGGATCCCAATGCTCCCAGGATGAGCTCAAAATTGGAGGTGATGGGGAATGATCACCCTCGTCATCATCAGTAACAATGCTTCCTTCTGGGATAAATTCATCTTTCCGGCCATCTTCAGCTCTATGTTTCCTCAAATCAGGGCTAAACGGCGGAGGTGGCGGTGGAGAGGGAGGCAAGGGGGGAGGTGGTGATGGAGGAGATGCCAAGCCATAAATAGTGTCTTCAAACTCCAATGTTTCGGACTCAGTAAATTGTCTAAGAGTGGCACCTGTGTTCTTCAATGCCCGCAAGTAAATTAACAGAGCATCTGCAAATTCTTTTCTAAACCCTATTAACTGTTTCATTAGCTTCTTCCTCTCCCTACATGCCTTCACTTTCTCCTCCTCATTGATACTTGAGGCAGCACAACCCATTTCACCAAATGAGTGCCTAATAAAAGATATTGGCTATGGAATTTCAATCACAAACGCAGCAAAGCAATTGAAAGACGATCAAGAAGCACAATCATTTGGGAGAAACCCCAAACCCAGAATTAACTTAAACAATGCCTCAGAACTCCATTAAAGAAGCTACTCTCCAACCTTGATTTCAGGTGATTCCAGAGCTCAAACAAACAGCAAAAAGAATTTCATAACCAGCAAAACCCCAAGCGCCAAAATTACAAGATCGAAGAACAAGAGAAACAAAAAAATACCACCGAAACTTGACGATACTTTTCTTAGCTGAGGTTCAAACTTCGACTCCTTTTACGTTACGATTTACAGCGCTTGATTGGACAAGGATTGATAAAAAAGACAACGGAAGATGGAAAAGAATCAGTATAAAACACAAAATCTCCTTAATCTCACAACCAAACAAGCTCAGAACAGTATCGCAGAATTATTTTACTCCAGGAGAATATTTAATTGATGAAATGATGGAAAAGAACATTAGAACAGTCGCTCTGACATGTAGAAACTGCCAGCCGCAGAATCCGCTGCTCCCATCACACCCAGAAGAAATCATCAACCATAACCAATCGATAATGCGACAATTACAGATGGTTTCTGAAAAATCGCCAAACAGAAAGGGAAATCTTCAGTAATATCGAGAAGAAGCTTGTGATTTATGAGTACCTGAGGCAGAGTGTCCCCTCTTTCTGTTCGTCCTCTCCACAAAATGGAAGTTTTAGAGAGAGAATGCGTGAGCTCGAAAATCGAGAATCAATGGGGCATCCAATGACTTGGAAAGCTTATCTTAGAACCCACCAATTGCAATTATCCATAATCATCGTCATCATAACCACCATCAATGGCGATTCTGTTTCTTTCTTTACAAGAAGCAATTACTGTGTTCAAAAGGGAAGATTGGTCCAAAATTCGTATGATTCTGCTAGAACTTTCAACTCAAGATTGTTCCATTTCACGAGAGATTTCTTATAATTATTTTGTCCAAGCTTAACTAGACTAACTAATGTTCATAATGGTAACAAAATTTAATGTTTTAATTCAAAATTAACATGACTTAATAAATAAAAATATTCTTTTAATTTTTTGGTCAAAAAAATAAATAATATATTTACAATTCATTTACGAAACTGTTAGTATTTTATTTTTATAAAATAATATTTTAATTCAAAATTAACATTGAATTAAAATGGCTTAATAAAAATGATAAAGTTAAAAATATATTTTTAAATCAAACGGTTAATACTTTATTTTAAAAATATTTAAAAAAATTTATTAATGCATTTCAATTTTTTTTTTAAGTTTAAAAATACGTTTGGCGTTACTATTATATTTAAAAATTACTAAAAATATTTTTAAAAATATTTTTACAACATTTTTTTGAACTTTTTATAAAAGTTTAAAGAATATTAATTTTTTTTTTTTTTTTTAGGTTTAATGATATTTTTATAATAAGGTGTAAAGTTAAAAAAGGTATTTTTATTAATTTAAGTAATAAAAACAAAGAGTCCTTTTAAATTTTTATTAAAATATTTAAAAGCAAAAGGCGCAAATATTAGTAGTAAAGGCAATTGGGTTCCAAGTAGGAATAAGAATAATAAGAAACGTGCAGCCACCGGCTACCGGCATTGACCCCTTTTTCCTTCACCATTGTCCCAACTTTTTCCAAAGTTTTATTATAAGTTACCGACCAACGACCGGTATATATATATATATATATATATATATATATATATTTTTTTTTTTTAAATTTTCGACTGAGGCATAATTTTTGCGGAGTCAACTGCCTCACCCCTTCTTAAGTGCCATTCTCACACCCTCAGTCACGCAACACATCCTCGCTCACATGTTGCAGTTTACATACGTATTGCGAGGGAGAGAAAGACCGAGAGAGAGGGTACTTATTGGCGTATCTCAATCGATGACACGAACTCGGCACAGTGGCGAGGAGCATCAGGTCCAACAAACGTTTGTTGTCGTTGTTGGTAGCAGAGGAAACCATAGAGACGTCGGAGGAAGAAATCGGAATCGGATCTGAAGTAGATGAGAGGCGAAGGAATCGGGCAAAGAAAAAAGACTCGTGGGTTGTCTAGTATTCGGATTCGGGTAGGAACCCATCGCAAATCGGATTTAGCCCGGCCCACACGCATGACCCATTGCGAATCAAACTCAGCCCAGCCGTATACGTTTCGACCCGCATGCCATCCACGACTTGACCCGCTCGACTTCACGCAACCCGCACGTGCTCTCTACTAGATTTCATTCGTTTGGCTCATGGCTTGAAAACAGCGCATTCGCTCGATATACAATTTTTATACCGTTTCCTACGTTTTCAACCCTTCTTAAGTTGTTTTTGACCCTATTAAGGGCATGAGGTCAGGAAGACTCCGTTTACTCAATTATAAATAATCTTAGGAGTAATCACTATGTTTGGCTAGATCAAGTTTAATAGTATATCCTAAGAATGAGATATGGGTGGTTATAAGTGAAGTTAAAAGTCCAAAGATAGTTTCAAAGTAGCTATAAAATAGTGAGGGACTTTGGAAAGTAAGTGACCTTATTGTTGGAGTTCGGAGAATTGAACGTTGTATGATGACGCATGCCTCGTGGCCCCTACATGCGCCATAATGTTTATGTTATATTTACGTGTTCTATGTAATGACATATGATATTATGTTATGTATGCATGTGATATCCATTATGATATGATGTGAATGAAACGAAACACTATGTATGTCATACTATGTTTTGCCATGTAAAGCTATGTGATGGATTATGTAATGATATAAGTTGAAGGTTATGATGATCACCATGTATACATGATGCATATACGTACTATGTCATGGATGAAAGGAAAAAGGAAATGATGTTGATGTTATGCTATGATTTTAAACCATTGAGACCTCATGTATTTATGTATGTCACGTGCATAGGGATACTTCTCCGTTATATTATGTTATTACGGACGCATACCTTCGATCTTTATGTTCGCCATAATATCATGCAGGCATTTCCTTTTTTTGTGGCGTTTGGCGACATGTTAGCACGTTGTGTCCGATCAAGCCAAGCCCAGGGGGTACGAATACGAGCTCACGCTGGTGGGTCCATGTGCGCATGCGTAGGCCGTATGTGGGGAATACCCCACATCCAACCCTGCTTGAAACTGGAAATAGTTCAAGACCATGCTACAGTTTTAAAGGATAGGTCCCATCATCATATATGTGTGTGATTTCATTACTAGTCCCAACAGTGGGGTGTCGAATATTTCTTAAAATACTGAATCCATGTGGTACTCTTATTTTTCAGGTAAAGGTAAAGTGCCCGTGCACGGATGATGGTGAATGTTGGAATGACCATGGAAGTCAAGATAGACAATAGTATGCATTGTTTTTCAGTTAGTAGTTGATATGTGACTTTTCATTTTCGTACTCAAATACTATGTTATTTCTATTTTCTTGTTTGAAATTAAACGTATAAATCCATGACTTCGTTTGAAAATGTTTTATTTAAAATTTCTGCTAATAACAAGGGCCACTACATGCATGCTTTTAATAACATATGCATGAGTTTAAAATTAGGGGCATTACACCGAGTGTAACAACCCAAATCCACCGCTAACAAATATTGTTCGCTTTGACCCGTTACGTATCACCGTCAGCTTCACGATTTTAAAACGAGTCCATTAGGGAGAGGTTTTCACACGTTCTCTTCTCCAACCGCTGTGGGATCTCACAATTATTTCCCCTACTGAAATAGAGCCGCTACAATGTGCATGACATGACTTTTTTATGCGAAAATATTCATTCTAAATAGTTCATAAATGATGTCATGGACTTACACATTAAAAATAGAACCTTAAATCGATCCAAAACATGTAAGAACGAGACTAAACAATATGTCTAAAAACTAGAAAACAACACATTGCCCTAATCTAACCTAAGACTATAAAGAATATGAAATACAACTACACTGGTTCTTTGGTCTTCACGCGTCGCCTCTATCATCCATACAAGGGCGCATTGTATTTACCTGGAATGTAAGAGTAGCATATGACAAAGACCTATCATTTAAAATAACATAGCATGACCTTGAGCTCTTTCCAGTCTGGACAAGGTTGGATGTGTGATATTTTTCCACATACGGCCCACGCACACGCACATGGACCCACCAAGCGGCCTCGTATACGTACTCCTGGGCTTGGCTTCGTCGGGCTAAGTCACCAGACACCACGAAGGGAAAGACCCGCATGATATCATGGCGAACATAAATATCGAAGGCACACACTCGTACTAACATAACATAACGAGAAAGTATCTCGATGCACGTAAACACACAGTTATGTATGAGGTCCCCATACTTTCTATCATGACATAATAAATGATGCACGATAACCTTCGTTCTTTCATAACATATTAAATCTGGTAATTATGCGTACATAATTCTTATACATCATTTCATACATAACGTAACTTTCAAGACATGACATAGCGAGGTTGTGCATCATAGATTTCTTTATTTCAAAACATATCATGACATGTCATAGCATATCATAGCATAACATAACACATCATAGCATATCATGGCATAACACGTCAATTCATTTATATCATAATATTATTTGGCATATCATATAACATATATAACATAACATCACATATCAAAGCATATTAGACATATGACACGTTGAGGGGCCACTAGGCACGTGTCATCATACTCCAGACAATTCTTCCAACCAAACCGATAGTGGAGCCACTTACTTGATTGACCTAGATCGGAGTTACTAATCATTCTTTGTATCAACCTGAATCTACTCCACAAAATCCAATTCAACCTCATATCCATCATCTAGACAATACCAATTAAAACAAAATGACTGTAAAGATTAGTCGCTTTGTAATCTAATTATTTGGTTGACCTAGGCCCAAGAGGTGAGATTGTGAGATCCCACATCGGTTGGAAAGGAGAACGAAATAATTTTATATAAATATGTGTTTGAAGCTAACAACGATAAATAACGGACTAAAGTAAATAATATTTACTAGCCGTAGACTTACTAACCAACTAAACGCAAGTAATGGGCCATCAAACTTTTGTGGTAACTTGTAGGTACGAACCAAAAAGCTTGAAAAGCAGCGGGGAAGCGAACGTGTCCCTTTTTCCTCAATCTTCCAAAAGTAGGGCCCGGGAATTTTAGGCTAAAAGGAAGCGTGAAAGACAACTTTTTCTTTTTTTCTTTTTTCTTTTTTCTTTTTTTCTTTTTTCTTTTTTCTTTTTTCATAATAATAATTGTCCGTAAAATTGAAAAGTTAAAAAAAAAAAGAAAAAAGAGTCACGCCATACACTGTTATTATTATCATTTCCCACAAATTATTATTATTATTATTATTATTATTATTATTATTATTTGTAGAAATGGATGAAATGATGAATATTTGGAATTTCTAAAAAACAATTTTGGAATAATGTTTCTATTAGTACAAATTGATAATATAAAATTATTTTAAGTAAAACACGTTTAATTTTAAAATTATATTATGGTTGAATCATCGAAAAAAAAACGTGCATAAAATGTAGGTAATAATTTTTAATAATTTTAATTTTTTCTTTACCGTCATATTCTTAAGATAACTCTTATTTGGATATAATTTCGATTTATTCATAATATTCATTTTTTTTTTGCTAGTGTAAAGTATAGTAAATAAAATAAACTACTTTTTTAAAAAAAAAAACACTGGCACGACAATTTTATTAAATTAAATTATAAATTTGGTTCCTATAATTTTCAGAAAATTATAATTTAATTTCTATATTATTAGGACTTTTATGAAATTATATGAATTATTTATCTGGTTTTATCAGATCATTAAAAAAAATTTAAAATTATGAGGAATAAATTATATATATAAATCAAAGTATCATATAGTCAACAAAGATCGTAATATATTGGGCCTGGGCCGCGCAAGGTGTCACCAGAATGGACCGGAGCTAACTATTGGGCCTGCCTCACTTTGACTAAGTTCGACTTTGTTTCTTTCTCCTCCGTTCGTCTCTCTCTCTCTCTGCTTTCTCGCGGCTTCGTTCTTCATCGTTTTGGTTTTGAAAACTGGAGGGTGTTTTGAATCTCAAGTTCGCGAAAAAAGAATGAGGAAATGGAATCTGTTATGGCCGTTTTGGGCCATAACGATTGTTCATGGTGTTGCGATTCTGATATTCGTTAAAGGATTTCTTCTTACTCGTACTGAGCTTCCTTTTTACAGTCGCTGCTCCGATGTTTCTCAATCTCCCTGTTTCACTTCCGATTCACTTTCTGACAGCAATCCTTCAGTTCCTCCTTCCTCCGATGCAGCGAATTCCAGCCGGTGCTGGACCAAGCCCGCCGTTAACCGCATCATCATCATTGTTTTTGACGCTCTACGGTTTTCTTCATTTCCCTTTAGTTTCTCATCATTTGTTATTCGCTGACTACGATTTGATTCTTTAATCTTTTTGTTTTCTTTTATATCAATTTGTATATCAGGTTTGATTTTGTTGCTCCCAGTACATTCTTTGAAGGTCAGCTCACTTCACTTGCTTTGCTAGTTTAGAATGTAACCAGTCTCAATTATTTTAAGTTAAACCAGTGTGCCGTATCTTGTACCCTAATGTCACAACAAAAATGCTTTGATACCAATTGTTGTAGCGGAAGAAGGAGCAAGATTGATTGTACTCACACACCCACGAACAAAAATTAAATAAAGAGACAAATATTTACGTGATTAGGAGGAAGAAATTCCCCTACATCCACGGGTAGTAGCCAATCACTATAACCAAAGTGTTTACAAGTGTATTGTTCCCTAATGCTACAACAAAAATGCTATGATACCAATTGTTGTAGCGGAAGCGGAAGCAAGATCGATTGTACACACTCACGAACAGAAATTAAACAAAGAGACAAAGATTTACGTGGTTCGGAGAGAAGAAATTCTCCTACAACCACAAGTGGTAGCCAATCACTATAACCAAAGTGTTTACAAATGTATCTCTCACACTTTCACACTACAAAGTTCCTCCCAATTGCCTATAGGCAAATACAAAAATGACAATGACTCCACATCTCAAAACAATGTTAGACAAACCTTTATATAGGCATAGCAATATTAATGTTATACATGAATCAAGATGATTCATGTATCAAAATGGGAGATGAACCAAAAAAGTTATGAACCAAATAAATGAGAGTTATGAACCAAATAAATGTCAATACATGCATAGGAGATGCATGAACCTATTCTTCATGACAACTTACAACCATCTGCACCTTGTGAGAAGATCCCTAAGCAGATAACTGGTTTGGCTGCCACCAAGTCAACATGCTACTTCTTCCATCCAACATTGATCAGATCCAAGCAATGCCAAAACATTTCACGAGCAATCACCGTTGTCAACATTTCTGTAGGATTATCAACAGTTCCAATTTTCAATAAACGAATGTCCCCTTCATTGATAATTTCTTGAACAAAATGAAATCTGATATCAATATGCTTGGTACGAGCATGATGAATTTGGTTCTTCAACAAACAAATAGCACTCAGGCTATCACAGAACACCTCTTCATATACTTTGCTTCGGTGGTAGATATACAACAACATAATGCAATGTTGAACGCCAACAAACAGGTCCACCACGTTTTCGCTACACCACTTTGATCATCAATTTACGAAGATAAGTTTCTCATTGCAAGCTTGCGTATTTGTTCTTGGAAATCATATTTCCAAGATTTGTGATAATCTCCATCCATTCGAATTTTGTTGGCTTTGGTTGCTCAATTTAATTTTGAGCTTGCACAACTCAATGTTAAAACTGCTTTCTTGCATAGAGATTTAGAAGAAGAAATATATATGACACCGCCATTTGGTCTTCGAGTAGTTGGCAACAACATTTGGTATGTAGATTGAAGAAATCTTTGTATACGCTAAAACAATCTCCTCATCAATTGTACATGAAGTTTGATCACATCATGGTGGAGCATAAGTACAGTGATAGTTAATTTGATCATTGTGTGTATTTTCAGTTCCTTGATGATGACTTGTTTATCTACTTGGTTTTGTTTGTTGATGACATGTCGATTGCTTCCAAGGGACAAGTGGAGATCGATAAGTGTTGATCCTCTACTGGCGTTCACTATGGCTAGTGGACTTGTTTGTTGGCGTTCAACATTGTAGTCTGAAGCAGAGTATATGACAGTCATTGAAGCTTTTAAAGAAGCTATTTGGATGCATGGTTTAGTTAATGACTTGAGTACTGCTAAAAAACACGTAGATGTGTTTTGTGATAGCTTGAGTGTTATTTGTTTGTTGAAGAACCAAGTCCATCATGCTCATACCAAACATATTGATGTCCGATTTCATTTTGTTCAAGAAATTATCAATGAAGGGGACATTCGTTTATTGAAAATTGAAACTGCTGATAATCCTTCGGATATGTTGACAAAGGTGATTGCTCGTGAAAAGTTTTGGCATGCTTGGATTTAATTAATGTTGAACGGAAGAAGTAGCCTGTTGACTTGATGACAGCCAAACCGGTTATCTGCTTAGGGGTCTTCTGACAAGGTGGAGATTGTTGTAGGTTGTTATGAAGAATAGGTTCATTCATCTCCATGCATGTATTGACATTTATTTGATTCATAACACTCATTTATTTAGTTCATAACTCTTTTGGTTCATCTTCTATTTTGATACATGAATCATCTTGATTCATGTGTAACATTAATATTGCTATGCCTATATAAAGGTTTGTCTAGCATTGTTTTGAGATGTAGAGTCATTGTCATTTTGTATTTGCCTAGAGGCAATTGGGAGAGACTTTGTAGTGTGAGAGTGTGAGAGGTACACTTGTAAACACTTTGGTTATAGTGATTTGCTACTACCGGTGGATGCAGAAAAATTTCTTCTCTCCAAACCACATAAATCTTTGTCTCTTTGTTTAATTTCTGTTCGTGTGTGTGGGAGTACGATCAATCTTGCTTTCGCTTCCGTAACAACACCGTAGTGTTTTAATATACATTGTTTTTCAAGTTTGTATTTTGTATTTTGAATTATGTGATACCAGTGACGGGTGGGCTACTTCTAAATTGTTATTCATTAACTCCTGTTATAAGTGATGAGGTTTTTGTCACACGTTTGATCCGTGATGTTGAAATTAAGACTGATCGCTTATGTACATTGTTTTAGAATCGAAACCATGGATGGATAAGTTACGAGTACTGCACAAGATGGCATCAGAACGGGGTTCGTCTGCCAAGATTTTCAAAGCTATTGCTGATCCACCCACGACGAGTTTGCAGCGATTGAAGGTAAATATATTTTTGGTTATTTCAGACGTGATGTTTATCGTGCTATATCTCAACTTCAGAGAGTTTAACTTTTAGCTTTTCATAATGATCTTCGTACGTCTGGTGGCAACTGCCCAGCAGTCGAACATGACTTATTGTTCAAGAATGCATACATATAAGCCACGTGAAACTTTGGCTTCCTACTTGGCCCATATTGTTTATACTTCTAACTTACTTGTGTAGTAAACAATTTTTAATGAAATTACTTTGATATTTTTGTAAACATACTGAAAATTTAACCTTCTCCGTCTTGTTGGCTGGCTTGGCAATAAGTCAAAGTTGCAGCTATTTCTCTCTGTTGTTCTCTTTTCTCCCTTCTTTTGTGGGGTGGGGTTATCAAATCGTAGTTCAGAAGTTGTCTGATTCTGATTTTGTTGTATTTTTTCAGGGCATTACGACTGGAGGACTTCCAACATTTATTGATGTTGGAAACAGCTTTGGTGCTCCAGCAATTATTGAAGACAACTTGATTCATCAGGTGGATTCTTGCATCTCTGTTAACGCATCTGCCTATTGCTTGTACAGATGCTGATTAACCACTATCTCCATGTGCACCCGTGTTTATTATTTTAAACATCTAGAGTTTATTTGTTTACTTATCAACTTAAATTAATTTACAGCTTGTTCAGAATGGAAAACGTGTGGTGATGATGGGTGATGACACATGGATGCAATTGTTTCCTCATCATTTTAAAAAAGCATTTCCCTATCCCTCGTTTAATGTTAAAGATCTTCATACGGTATGCTTTGTGATGTCTTCTTTCTTACAGTGAATTTGTTTCATTTCAGGATAGCCTTTTTCCCTTTAGTTTTCTTTTTCAATGGAAAACTTCGCTTTCATCAAGAATGTTGTCTATCGTTTCAAGGCATAATGAGCTACTAATTTTTTTGAAGATTTTTGTTTTAGGTAGACAATGGATGCATTGAACATCTTCTTCCATCCTTGTACGAAGATGATTGGGATGTTCTTATCGCACATTTTCTTGGTGTGGTAATAACTTTCTTCCCCTTCTTCTTGTCTGAAGTACATTGTTAATCTTGTTTTGGTTCTTTCTACTTTTCTTGCTTCCTTCACATCTATATCATGCCTTAATTGTGAAGATGGGAAACTTTTCTCCTCCTTCTAGGTTCCAACATTTGTTGCTTGGTGTATTACGTGAGAAACAATTAACTGAATGCATGTGATATAGGATCATGCTGGGCATATATTTGGTGTTGATTCAAGTCCAATGATTGAAAAGCTGGAGCAGTATAATTCTATTTTAGAGGTATGCTATAGCAATATAACTTGATCTAGCGATACAGAAGGGAAGAGTCGTTTGTGATCTTAAGTATTCATTATACACCCATTTCTGTGTTATTTATTCAAATTCTCAGGTATATTGAGGCATCTTGGGAGCTCAAATAAGTCTCCCAACAACGATTATGTTATCCTTTTATATTGCCTTGTGTTTTTTTTCTTTTTTTTCCTTTCTTAGTTCAACCATAGCTAATCATCATTCTTCTCAGAAAGTAGTGGATGTGCTGGAAGGGCAATCCGAACCGGGTGGGTTACATGAAAATACTCTTCTTCTTGTGATGGGTGATCATGGACAAACTTTGAATGGCGATCACGGTGGAGGAAGTGCAGAAGAGGTATAATATACTTTACTAGGGGAGATTTGATTTGTGTTTGATCACATTTTTCTGGAATGATTACACTGGTGATGCCTTGCAGGTTGAGACGTCTCTATTTGCTATGAGCTTTAAGAAGCCTCCAGCATCCATACCATCTGAATTTGGCACTTCTTCTTGTCAACTAGATTTGGTATTTTCTTTCTCTTTTAACTCTACAGATATTAGTGGATGTAAATTTCTTTTAGGTCTTTTCTTTGAAAAGTACACTTTTGGACTCTTACGTTTGAGAATAAATCATTTTTCTCTCTAACTTTCAACAGGAACATTTTCTAGGTTTCAGAAATGGTTCACATTAATCTTTGAAATCATTATTTCGTATTGGCACTAACAAAAATTGGTGTGCATATTTTATGACCATTTTTTTTTCTATTAATATGTATAAATTACTTCTTTGACATAATCATGAATGAATCAAATATTACCAGTTATACAAACAAATTTTTTTATAGTAGTATCAACAAACTTATAGACAAATTTTCATTATTCATTGAATCCCTATTAGATTTCTGTGACTATCATTAATGGTACAATGAGTTGTTAGTTTCTTAATTGTAGTTGATTTCTGTTAACTGAACGACGAAGTGCCTAACTACCTTTGCAATATGTATCAAAATGCCTGACCTTGATTTTACTATTAATGTTATTTTTTTTGTTTGTGTGTGTTGGGGGGAGGATGGGGGTGCAGAGAATCTTTCATTAATAGTCAGAAAGCCTTGAAGTTGAGATAGTCACCTTGATTAAACTTGTGGGCGTTGAGAGCCGTGGTGCATAGGGAAGAACAAAAGGCTGGGCTTGGGTAATAACCTGTATACAGCTAATTTTCATGCTATCATACTCAGTTGGGAACAAATGCATGCTTTCCTATGGAAGAACTATCCCCTAGTTGACAATATTAGAAAACTTAGATATTTGATAGAATTAAGATCCAATCGTGTAGTTTCTCTACGATTTTTTATTCTTTTTTATTTTTTTTTGATAAGAGACAATCTCTACGATATTCTTTCAAGATAGGTGGTAGGAGATTATATCTTTTGTGAGCTCCAGAGTAGAGCTATCATCAATTCTTCCATCAATGGAGGTTTAAATGGCATTTTCTTCATTAAGTGAAAAGTCAACAACTTTTTGATTCATTGGTCTGTCTACTAACTTTAAGTTAATGAAGTTTGAAATGCTAGCTAATACTAATAGAATTATGGTGTAATTATGAGTACCATTTTATTGGTACAAGAGGCTTTTGAGTGAGTCAAAGCAATCCTAGAGATAACTATTTCATTGATATACAAAATTGACAAAAGACTTGTCCCAAAATCAGCATATACCTACAGCTGTATTGTACGAGTAGAAAAATTAGGATGTAGATATGCCCATTTTATGTATATGCTTGATTTAGATCATGATCTGCTGTGCGTGGCACAACCAAATCTTCTACTTTATCAACAGTTTGATTTTCCTTCGCCATAAAACCACTTTGAGGGAATTGGAAGATGGCATAATAGTGGGAATTGAAGGGACCA
Source organism: Cucurbita ficifolia (assembly GCA_033971965.1). NCBI lineage: Eukaryota > Viridiplantae > Streptophyta > Magnoliopsida > Cucurbitales > Cucurbitaceae > Cucurbita > Cucurbita ficifolia. The sequence continues at coordinate 3,020,425 of CM066979.1, forward strand.
AATTTGTGAGTACTAATTAATTGGTTTCCCTGTCCTTCTTTTTATTTTTCAGGAAGGGAGGGAGATATGTACCAGCACCATCCAACAGGTTAGAATAGTGCTATCTATGACTTTTTAGGAAATCTTTTTCCACATTTTAAAGTTCTATATATATATATATATATTTCAAGTTATTGCATCTCTTGTTCTAATTTTAATTGCTCTCTGCAGCTTGATTTCCCAGTGACATTATCTGCATTGCTTGGAGTTCCTTTTCCTTTTGGAAGGTGCAGTGTAAGCATCATGCCAATACCGTCCTTTGTATGTTTATGTGCATTGTATTTGCTTTCTCATTTCATCACATTAGATTACTAATGAGGACCAGGCTTGACCCCATGGAGGAAAAAGTTAAAAAAAAAAAAAATTCCTATTGGAAGAAAGTGCACTTTTAATGAATGATAACCTACCTGGACCCAATCCATTTGAGTTGGATTTCCTTTCGTAATGGTTGGGAGGATTTTTTGTAATGGCTGTCAATTTTATTGTTGTCTTCTTTGGCAGTCTCATTCAGGTTTGTTCAAGTTCATCATATTTCTTTCTTCTCTCCTAAAAGTTGTTTACTTTTTATACTTCTTAAAAGATCCTTGTAATATTAGTGTCTAGTTGGAATTTGGCAATGAAATTATGAACTTTTTGTAGGAGCGTGAAGAGGTGGGATTCATTCGGTAAATTGGGAGCATTGTAGTAAAAGCCAACCCATCCTTCAAGCGTGTTATATTTAGACTAGGACTTAGAAATCCAGTTTGAATTCTTATAAAAAAAATCCAGTTTGAATTACATCAATGCAATTAAAACTAGAATTATCAGATGATAATGACTTCTTATATATCTTGGACATTGATCAATCCAAACTATCCTAAAAACATAGCAAAACATGTTAAACTAAATCTTAAGCAAATAAAATTTAAAATTACTGAAATTTGATTCGTAGATGTAACCTGCGCTTCCAATTCTTGGGCGAACATACCAGGAATTCACAAATTTGTGTTGCTATCTTTTCAGCATTGGGCGTGTAAATCCTGAGTTATATGCTCTAGGTGCTGGTACATGGAAGTTGGAAGGTATGAAGGTTGGAAACTACATAAATTGGAGAGAACAGGAAGAATGGATGCAGAATTACGTCAATGTACTTTGTATCAACTCCTGGCAGGTATATGATAAGCAGCTCTCATCTTTGCTTTGATGGCAATGCCATTCAAATATTATTTTTTGTTATGTTCATTATTATATATCCTAAAGAATTTCATAAATTTGATAACATGTACCATTCTTACCTCAAGAGCATACATCTACCACATATAATATGACCTACAATCTTTCATCTGCTTGCCTTCCTAGAAAATTTGGAAAGCGCTTAGATATGACATTAAAACTGCTTTAAAATGCAAACATTTGTCCACTTTCTATTCTTCCCAGGGTATTACTTTTCCATTATAATGTGCATCATTGTCAGATTTGATAATCATTGCTGTACTCATTCCTCATCCTCTTTCTAATAGAAAATTACTTCAAGTCGAATCAATGAGAGAAACCTATACCCACCTAGACATGGTTCTCCCAAGTGTGTCTTGATTCCTTATGAATTTCTACTATCTACAAATTTCTCCCATGGGTCATTGTTTCATTCCAAACTTCCCAGAGTTCGAAAAAAGCCGTGTTGATCCATAGGATATTTGAGTTGTCCTTGTATAGCTGTACAAAATCTTTCATTTGTCTTTTAAGTGCCATTTCCTTTCTTCTAAAAACTTATTCAAAATCAAATCTCATTCCCTCCTTCCCCTCCCAAATCGCACTTGGTATGATTGCACCAAATTCTATGATCACATAATTTCAATTCCCAAACGTTGTCCAGTGATGATTTTGATTGGGTTAACAAACATTGAAGGGCTCATTGTTATAACATACATATGAAGCACAGTTTTTGATAGACCGCCTAGGTTTGGTTCTATTAGTATACAAGAACCGTATGAAGATTGCTTTTACTATGGCTTTAGTCAGTTCTCTTAACCAAGCCATTGCCTATCACTGGCTCTTTCTCCTTTTGCTTGGTGGTAGAGAAATAGTTTCCTCAATCTGGCTGTTCATTTGAACGATGATATTGATAAGGTTTTAGCTGTAACTTGCAGACTTTAATAGTACAATAGTGTGAAGTTAGACATGGCAAAACTTTTCCTTCAACACAAAGGATATTGAAAATTGTTCTCTTTTATCTTTCAAGCATACTGTAATTTTAGTCGATCATGCTGCTATGTAGGAGATGATTCTCTTTCATTTTTCTTCATCATTCAATCTGATGGCACCAGCATTCTTTGCCTTATAGGTGAAAAGGTATATTGATAATTATACTGCTTCATCAGTCATTGGATTTTCTGATGAAGACTTGCTTCACACTGGTAGTTTGTATGCTGATGCAATGGAAAATTGGTCTTCCATTTCAAAAGGCTTATTATCTAATAGTGACGGAATCGACGTTGTACCTTCTCTTAAGAGGCAAATTGACGCATACTCTAATTTCCTAGCGAGTATTGCTGAGCTAGCACGCTCTAAATGGACAGAATTTAATTTAAAATTGATGACTCTTGGTTTCGGCATTATGGTAGCATCACTTTTTGTCCATTTCCTTGCTATAAAGAGGGTTGGCAAACCATGCAGCAGTTCTTTTGCAACTGAAGATTGTGGAACAACTTTTGAGTTAATGCTTTCTTGCTTCATGGTGGCCATGCGTGCATGCAGCTTTCTCTCAAATAGCTTCATTTGTAAGTTGGAAATCTCTCAAGATCTAAATTTATTGGTATATAACATACGGTCACTCACCCCCCCCCCCCCCCCCCCCCCCCCCCCTCCAAATTTCCTTGAGATCAGTGGAAGAAGGAAAAGTGACAAGTTTTCTTTTGGCTACTACCGGCATTTTCATGCTACGATATTCAATCACAAAGCAGAAACATTTTCTAAACGTAAGTATCTATTTCTTACGTTGACAGAAATTTTACTTTGAATACATTGTTGAAAATATCCGTGTTCACTGCCTATAGATTTCTATTGCAGGTCTTCATTTTCCTTCTTTTGATGATCTACTGTAGATTTACAATTGAAGTTGGTCTATTGAAGCAGGCCGATACTTCTGCATTCTTGAAAGTTTATCCTTCATGGGTGCTTGAAATTGCATCCCTACTGCCTGGTTGGACTTACGTAACCAAAGCTGTGCCAATTATTGCACTCATATTATTGGCACAGTTGCTTCTTAAAAACATTACTAGCAGCCATTCAAAGGGAGTATGGAAGTTTGTTATGCATGGAACAATTTTGTGTTATATCCTTATTGGATTCCATTGGGCTCTAGAAAATGAGGTGTTGCATTTTGCTCCTGCTATTGAGGGCATTGGAAAAAATTGCATTCCTAGAATAATCTATGCTATTGGACTAGGACAACTGTCATTACTACTATTTAGGCAACTATTTGGTGAAGACAAACTTTTAGACTGCAGAATAACTTTATTAACCAAAACAGCCGCCATGTTAGCTGCATGGAGTCCGACAATTATTATTCTAGCGGGAAAGCAAGGTTCCTTGGTCGCTTTGGCATCTCTTATTGGAGGTGAAATTTTATTGGGGCTTCACTATATAATAAATTGCATTATTGTTGACCCATATCTTCCTACATATGCTGCTGCCTACTGCACATTTTCCCTCCTTAGTCTCTATCTGTCTCTGTGTCCTTTGCTTATGATTTTTTTTCACCCGTTAGGTCTCCTTTGACTGAATTGGAGCCCTTTTCTTGGTTGTTTTCACTTTAAATATATGCTGCTGCACGTTGTCTGCCATGATATATAACTCAAATGATTTACTCATGCTTTTTTAGAATATGATAGCGATTAATCAACATTTTTAAAACTATTTTAAAAATTGGTTCGTGTTTAAGCTTTCATAAAACGAAACAAGATTACCTATTATGCTGTACCATTCTGAAGCATAGTATTGTTAGTTGCCCTTGATGTTGCTTATGAGCTATTAGTTTCTTCCCTACATTTCTGTTGCTTATGAGCTATTAGTTTCTTCTCACATCTAAATGTAGGGATTGGGCTCTGTTTTTGGTCGGTAATTTTAATTTCCTTTATATTTCTCTCCATCTATTTCCCGTCCTTGATTTTATGTTCATCCTGGTAGGATATTGCATAATAGGCATGGACAATCTAAAACACGGAGAGGATGAAAATGGTAGAATTCTGAAAGTTGACTGTCTTCCTGTAACGCAGTGGAGCTTGTTTGCCATCTGTCTCTTTTTTAGCTCTGGCCACTGGTATTTAATTCTTCCTCTAATTTGAATGAACTTTTTTGCTGATGCCCTCTTGTTCTACTTCAGTCGACTGGCATCAAATATCTTCAATTCTGCAATGTTAAATGTTTGTTTTCTATTCAACGACTAATTGTTTCTTATATGTTATTACCGTCTGCTTACCAATGGGATATTCCTGTAGGTGTGCTTTTGATGGCCTTCGCTATGGTGCTGCATTTATTGGGTATGTCCTTTGTTGTGTCGGCACATTATACGAATTGCTGAAAGCTAAAATGTTTTTAACTATTTCTGCTTTGGTGTGCTGTCAGATGTACGCATGCATGCATGAAAATTAAGTTAATGATTGTACAGACAATCATTTTAGAAAACTAACTCGGTCCCTTATTTATTTCGTAGTAATAAGGTCTCAATGGGATTCTTTCATCATACTTCCCTCATTCTTTAGTTTGAAACTTTGAACTAACATTCACTCGTTATTGTGAGATCCCACATCAGTTTGGGAGGAGAACGGAACATTCTTTATAAGGGTGTGGAAACCTCTCCCTAGCAGACGCGTTTTAAAAACTTTGAGGGGAAGCTTGAAAGGGAAAGCCCAAAAAGGACAATATCTACTAGCGGTGGTCTTGGGCCATTACAGTTATAGTTTTTGGTTGATGAGATTTTTGTCCCCGTTAAAAAACAATGTCAAATGTACTGCCCCCTTGCCCTTTTAGATTAACATTTACATGAACGAGGATATTTTAAATTCCATGACACTTGAATCCCTAATCCCAGGTTCGACGAGTTCGTTCTAGTTCGACAAGCAATCCTTCTCACGATCGATACATTTGGCTTCTCTGTCATCCTTCCAATTTTCGGACTTCCTTTCATTGTTGCAAAGAAATATTCATCTAGTCAGGCTGCAAAAGGGGAAAGCACTCTCTTCACGCGTTTATCTCAAGTAAGTTCTTCATTTATTATTGATCTTTCAAAGTTGAAGTAAGAAACTCTGTTTTTGCAGCATGGTTTAAGTTTTCACTTTCATTTTCCCTGGGATCATTTAGGCTTACTTGATGTATGGGCTCATAATGGCGGTTCCAGTTACAGCTTCTATATTGTGTGTCATAATTCAAAGGCGGCATTTGATGGTAATTACCTCACTTACTTCATTTACTGTAAAGAAATAGTTCATTTAGAAACTATTCATACTCATATTCAAGTTAAAATACCATAAATGTTTCGAAATTACTATTGGGGTAGAAATCCATTAGAACGTAGATAGAAAATTGACGTAATAGTAGCCTAAAACGATATGACGGCTACTAAAATGTTTGTTTGGATTAAGTCTGAAAGAGCCACATTTAGATATTTACTTTTCGTTCAACATTTTAATGATTTTCTTTTTTTTACTCCAAGGGTAGTCTTGAAACCGTTAGTAACATTGCAACTTTTAAACAAATGAGAAAACTGAGGGATAATTTTTATAATTTAGCGTTTTTACCACTAAAGCTTACACATTTTTTACAAGATTTAGTTACATGGTTAAAACTAATTTTGAAGACATTGAAAAACATTCTTGGAGTGGTTTTATAAGAACATAATTAGTGATTTTCTTGATATTATGATAAAATAACAGAGAGAATAACAATGTGTGCAGGTATGGGGACTGTTTGCTCCAAAATTTGTGTTTGATGTGGTAGCTCTGCTTCTAACAGACGTCTCTATTTGTTTAGCCACATTGTATTATGTGCCACATTCAGAATCATGGTAGGTATGGTCGCCTTAATTTGGTTTAAATTCCCTTTCTTCTTCTTTGATTGAATTTTAGAGATTTTTTGTATGACTTCATGAATCTTTATTTTCTTTCAATTCATTTCTATCAATTTTCTTTTTTTATAAAATTAAATGGCTTGCGTAGCAAGAAAACGTTAAAAAAAATGTAAGAATTATGTATTGAAGTTTTCGATACTTAGAAATGTTAATATATGAGACCCCACATCGATTGGAGAGGGAAATGAGTGTCAGCGAGGATGTTGGACCTTGAAAGGGGGTGGATTGTGAAATCTCGTATCGGTAGGAAACTTCTTTCTTTTTACAACTTTGAGGGGGAAGCTTAAAGAAGATAATATCTACTAGCAGCTTAACGAAAAAAAAAGAAGATGAATTTTATAAAAGTGTATTCCATATTTAAATTGATATGTATGCCTATTTTCATTCGTTAAATAAAAATTTGTAGTTCAACATTGTTATATATTTTTCATCGCCTTGGTAACTCTCTCGTTATGTATCTCGTGCTTTCTCACTTTCTACGTTAGAATAAAAAATTATTATAATATATTTAAAAATAGGTTTTGATATTTGAAAATCGATAATAAGAAGCCAATAAAGGTGGCGTAATTATATTATTTTTAGTGGATTCATTTTCATAAGTCATACAAATTTAACTTGGGCTATCGAAATTCATATAGTCAAGTCAAATGGTGTAACAACTCTAGATTTCAACTCTAGATTTTTATTAACATGAAGTGGCTACTATCATGGTAACCTATGCTCTTATATGAAATTAAACATTTAAAATTGCATTATAAAGCACTGTCATCGACTTACATGTTCAAAAATGTCTTTACAACAAGATAAGGAAACACTAAATAAAACATTAAAAAGTAAAAACACCATATACTAACAAGTCTAAGAAAATGAAATACGACTTTCCTATGCATGTGACATGGTCTCTACTTGCGATGTCGTTATAGAAATAACACACCACTTGAGTATTTTAAGAAATACTCAGTAAGTGACTTTACTATTAGGGTCAGAGAATGCAAACACATGCAACACATGATTATGGACCTTCCCTACACATGACCCACACGTGCAAGCGTGGATCCCCAGGCGGTTCACAACCCTCCTGAATCCTTAGTCGAGCTAATTGTTTGTAGCGACGTTCAGAGGTCAGCAGACCCCCAGGTGTCATGTGAGGCATGATCGTTATAATCGTCATAGTGTACACGTCCATACTCAGAGAAATAACTCGACATTTATGGACACACAAAATGCATGAGGTCTCTATAGTTTTCATCTTTAAATCTTTATGACACAACCCTATACACCGTTCACATATTACATGTATGCATTGGCCTTCATATGTTCATCATCATTAACATCAATTAGGGTTGTGTCTTAGAAAACTCGTCGTCATAATGCATCATGACATTTAATACATGTACATTATCTTAATATGAATATCATCATATTAAGTCATCTCATCATCATCATGTCATCATATCATGTACATCATTACACCATCATCTAACGTCATCACATCATCACATAACATCATCATATAACATAATTGCATAAATGACACGTGCAAGGGCCACTAGGCACGTGTCGTCATACATAGGCAAGTCTTCCGACCGAGCCGATAGTAAGGCCACTTCATAAATGGCACGTGCAAGGGCCACTGAGCACATGTCGGAGTCCAAGTCTTCCGACTGAGCCGATAGTAAGACCACTTACTTGATTGAACTAGACCAAAGCTACTACGACCCTTTAATATTGACTTAAAGCTGCTCTCTGAAATTTAATTTTACGTAAGGAATTCTCCAATTATAAATGCTATTAACATTCTAATATGCGAATTGATTCCCCTAATTTTGCCTAAAATAATTTAAATTAGACTCCAACAATATAAACTAGCTAAAAGTAGTTGTATTAACCTTAAATACTTACGAAAAGTTGAAAAGGACCCAAGCGTATCAGAATCAAGTTGGATCAACCAAAATACTGTCTATAAGCGTCAAAAAAATATATTCTCCGATTGACTTCGAGATGATGAAATAAAGTAAGGAACCTTTCTTTAATAGTGGAGGCCAACTTTCCACTTTTTAACTTAAAGCGACTCGGGACAATTTTTTTCTTTCTAATTTTTGGATTATTACAAATGGCAAATAAGCAAGAGAGAAACAAAATTATGATCTACCATGCGAACTCCAAAATATTTAATTTTATTCGTATGAAATTTGGAACTAATGTCTACACCAGACTAGATTATTAATATACTCGTAGACTAACCAATAAATGAAAAATCACGCCAATAATAAAAAATAATGGAGAAATCACGCCAATAATAAATTAAGAACTTTAAAACTTCCTTATTAAATAGAAAATACAAAGATTTAAGAAAAAGGGAAAATGAATAATATTTTACTATAAAAAAAAAAAAAAGAAGATAAAGAAATCTGTGGTAAAAGAAAGAAAAGAAAAAAAAAAAACAGAAAAACAGGCAGTTAGGCCATAAATTACGGTTGCAAACGCGCCAAATTATCCGTGAAAGTCACGTGCTGGTTTGCGTTTGAAAATGTGTTTTTTTTCCAGGTTCCTTCTTCGCGAGCCATTTTCCCCATTCAAATCCGTTTCTGTCGCTCGCTCGTTCGCTCCTTCGCTGGCTGGCTCGCTCTCTCTGACATTGCCATGGAAATGGCGGATTAAATGAACTATATATTTTCTCTTTCTCCCCTTTTCTTCTCTTCCTTTTCTTCTTCTTTCAATTTCTCTCCTTGGTCGCCGACGTCTTTGCATTGCTTCCTCCTATATACTCTCTTTCTCTCTCTCTCTCTCTCTCTCATACACACACTTGGATCTGCATTTCATTTCCTGTCTTCGTTTTGGATCTGCATCTTGTTCTTGTTTTCACTGATTCACTACAACGCAAGAGCGGGGAGCTAAGCTGGAATTCGATCTTGGCTTGTTCTGAAATGGACAATGCTGATATTGAGAGCGGGGAGGAGGATTTTCATGGGCAGAGGGGAAGGAAATACCGCCCTGTTGAAGCCCATGATCGTGCTGTTCTTGAAATGTCTTCCATGGATCCGGGGCCCGCATCCTCTACGTCTTCCATTCCCACGCGGCATCCTTCTATGAAGTAATCTGTTTTTTCTTCTACTTTGGTTTTGTGAATGTCATTCTGCTGTTCTTTACTTGTTGGGTTTGAATTTGGCAGAGTGAATTTTGAGTTTGGTTTATATCCGACGAAAAAGAAGGGCGTTGTTTCTTAATCGTTATCATGATGTTATGTATTTGTCCTATAAATTTAAAGAAGGGTCTTACATTTGTTTATTGAACGCAGTAATTTGTATTGATAAGATGCGTTTTTCCTGGTTTTGATTAATTTCTGGAGGCTTTAGAATAAATGTTCAATTGTAGAGTGTTTTTTTATCTCTTGCTTCTTTGGCAGGAAGGTAAAAGTGGGTTCTCAGACAGGCACTGATGGAAAAGAAGGGAACTCTCTTACTCTCGTCGAAGTTAATGGCCCCCAGCGAGATTCGAAGCTCGAGTTTTTTGGTTTTGATTCTCTTGTCAATATTCTAGGCCTTAAGAGGTACAGTGTTTTTTCTTTGTCTGTGTAGTTTGCCAGAAAATTCTTTATATCTATTAGATGCATCTATGAGAGGACCTTTAGCATAGAATTCGAGTGGAGTTAGCCCCCAAAACTGTTTCTAGGCTTATTATCCCTCTCTATATGGTTCAATTTGCTTTTGGAGATTTTCGTTCAACTTAAATTTTTTCAACTACCCAGTCTAAATTGTGTGTAACATTACTAGTATGTTTGTTGCTATTATAGTATGATGGGGGAACAAATTCAAGCACCTTCTAGTCCTCGAGACGGTGAGAATGTTTCCATCTCTCAGGGGTTGCCAAAGGTGAATTATCTTAACTTGAATCATTGTGTTATTTTCCTTACTATTCTCCATCTGGATATTTATATTGTTTTCAGTCAGAGTGTAAAAAATATCTATATAGACATGAAGCGGAATTCACAAACCCTTCTTGGAATTGGAGGGCTATTGGCAACCACGAGAGTGGCTAGAGAGACTCTCCCCCGAGGAAATTGGCTGGGTGGTTATTAGATTTGAGTGGGTTAAAGTTTCTAGCTGTGATGGCTTTTTTATGGCCTTCTTTCAAGAAAGATGGGACATAAGATGAATTTTTTAAAGGTATTTATTGAATGAGAGAGGCTTAACGGATTCAACCTTCATTTGCCTTATCCTATAAAAATTTGAGGAAACATGATGCAGAGTTTGAAGTCTTTAGATCTATTAACATAATGTCTCGCTTGTATAAAGCCTTTGCAAGATGTCAGTGGGAAGGATGCAACACCGGACAACATATTACTAGGGTCCCTCTCAAGCCCTCTAAAGGTCCTATTGTTCCTCTCGCCCCACAAACGCTACATTACAGCATAAATCCTAGCTTGCCACAAAAACCTCCACTTCTTTGAAAATGGCGGTTGGAGAATTAACTCCTCGATCATCTCTTGAAGACCTATGTGACTAGCAAACTGCAAACCAAACACCTCAAAGAAATAATTTCAAACAATTCGAGAACATGGTCAAGGCCTTCCTCCACCATCCGATGAAGAATGCAGCATGACAGACCAATCAAAGAAAACATCTTTCTCAATAGTAAGTATTTATTCTTCATGACTTGCTAAGCGAAGAAGTGGACCTTCTTTGGAACTTTCCACTTCCACAAATGAGAATAAAGATTTTTCTCTCTTTAAAATCTTTTTGCAGTTGGATCTTTGTTTGAGAAGCTCATGCAAGGTCACTTATGGAAAAATATGGAAGTGAAAGGGGATCTCAATTGGTTAATTGTGGAAGGTGATGACTAGATTTTTGGAGGATGGTGGTTTGTGGGTGCTTATTTAGTCATTAGGATTTAGGAGGCCTAACCTTATGGTTCTCTCCAATAGCATTTAAGATTTTGTGGGACGAGATTATAAGTAAAAATGGGTTTGATGTCTATGGTTAATGCAAATGTGGCTTCTTGTGGCACTTGTAGGAAGGCATGGAAGTCCATGTCTTGTCGCACAGTTTGTTTCCTTGGACATAGTAAAACTTCAATGGGGGATGGGAACTTTTTCCTTTAGAGGTCTTGCTTGCATCTTGATCTTCGGGATCATATTGCTGGTTGAGTTTTTTTCTCTTGCAATTATTTTTTAAGAACATATCACTTCTTCATCCATGTGTCCTTTGCACCTCAGCTGGTTAAATCTTCTTAGAAAGTTGTGTTTTTTTTAAAGGCTTGTGGCTTATGGGAGAATTTATACTATGGGTTTCTTCTGGAGGTCCTCTAGGTTGGTATATGTTTTGTAAGGAAGAGATAGAAGATACGGATCATCCTTTGTAGCTGTTTTTGTTCCAAGGAAGGTTTGATCCAGTTTCCTGCAATTATTTGGGATTGTGTTGGCCCTAAGTCGGGAATGTAGGGTATGCTGGAGAATTTAATAAATCAATGCTTTGGTGATAGAGGATAGGTATTTTGGCAAGTGGGCTTCCTTTCTTTTGTTGGATCAGCTTGCTGGAAAGGGATCTAAGGGTGTTTAAGGATAAGCAAAAGTTTCAAGGGTTGGATCTCCTATTTATTTCATGAAGCATCGCACATGGAGTGGCTTACTTAAAGAACAGTGAAGGCAATGGAGCATCTCATATGGAGTGACTTACTTAAATAACAGTAAAGGCAAAACATACGGCTAGAAATCATCAAGTTTCCAATGAATTACAATAGTATTTATTGACAATATGAGCACTTGGAATCTATTGTGGTATCCCATAAACATCCATAGTGAATTCTCACTGCTGTCTTAAGAGATATTACTTGTTCATGAAAATTTTGGAAGTTAAAACATGTGACTGCTTTGCTTGTTTTTGTGTGGTCATTGTTAGTGAGGGAATGTGAAACTTTCTTTATTTATTTTATCTATCATGTTGAGACCATTGAAACGAGCATGTTGATTAAAACTTTTGTAGAGAAAAGACTATGATGGTGAAATGATATGTGAAACAGTTTTTTTCCCTATATCAATATCAAGTTGGGCAAATATGATCTTGACACTATTTACGATCGGTGATGGAAGCTAATTTTTGATAGCTGTAACAAATGCATTCTTTATTTTCACCTGATTTATAAATTGATAAATTTTTCTCAAAAATATATTTTTTTCAACGTAGATTTATAAATAACATGAGCACATGAATTTTAGGTTATCCTGTCATTGCAACATTGGGGCGGTTACTACTTACTTTGTTGGTAAGTAGCTGGCATTCAAGCCTGAAATTGGCTCAATTGCAGTGAACATTGATCTGCCAAGTTTAATGTCACTAGAAGAAGATTCTTGTTAACAAGGAAAATGTCACCAGAAGAAGTCTAGTCAGAAATCTTTGGTTTCACTTGATTTGGGATCAATTTTCTCTGCATCTAATTAATAGATGTTTATGATAGTAAATCTTGAAGCTTCTATATATAAAATATTGTTGATCTGGCTGTAATATAAGAAATTGGTTAAATAACAAATTTGGTTTATATGGTTTAGAGAAAGTTAGAATTTAGTCATCGTGGTTTTAAAGGAATACTTTCAAAACCTACCAAATTTGTAGTTTACATAAGAAATTTGTGGTGCTGATACTTTTCCAAGGCAGTGGCCTATTCTATTTGTTTTTACTTTCTTATTTCATTTCTGGAATTGGCGTCAATAGGTTCTTCTAGCAACATAAATATATTGTTGAAATAGTAGCTCGAGGAATCTTGTGTTGTTTTCTGTGCTGTGGAAACATTTTTTTCACCATGCATGTAAGAAATTATTAGTGGGTTAAAATAATGTAGAGTTTTAATTGCTGCCTTTTAACCTTTGAATTATATATTTTTAATGCTCGTCTTGCAACATTTGATGCAGAACGAGGAAGTCAAATCGGGAACATTGATGGGTGTATTTATCCCATGCTTACAGAACATATTGGGAATCATTTACTATATTCGATTTTCTTGGTAAGTATTTCATTTTAACGCAATTACCACATGTTGTTTTTGTATTTTACATGTTTATGCTTAACACAATACATGAAATTGGAGGAAGAAAACCCTTAGAACCCATTGCTGCCTATGGCATACGGTCTTTGAATGATACCTAGCCAATGGTTGCATGTTCAAATCTTCAATGAGCTTAAATAAGTGAAGTCCTTGATGTCTCCAGAGTCTTGGCCTTGAGGAGGGCATATGCTTTCGTTAAAAATTAAATTGGTGAAAGCACCTTAGCTGAAATTTCCTCTATCTATTTCCATTTAAGAAAAACAGACACTTTTCATGGTAACAATGATTAGCTACAATCAAAATCTATTTTTTCCTACCAAGAGTTAACAAAAAAAAAAAAAAAAAAAAAAAAAAAAAAAAAAAAAAATTCCCAATTAATATTAATTAGGCAGAAATAGTTACAGAAGTCATCTGACAAAGAATTCCAAGAAGAGCAATGAAACTTGGTCAAGTCAAAAACCTCCTTTCGATCTCTTTCCCCCTTTTTCTTTTGTAGATTGCAGAAGTTTATTCTAACTTTAACGCCCAAGAGATTTCTTTAACAGCATCAATCAAGAGAACATTACTTTTCCTTTCAAGTTAAGGCCATCCTTATGTTATCTTTAGATAAAGGGTTGAAGACCCAAGAGATATGATGAAGACGACAGAAGAGTGTAGTATGACATTTTTTAGCGTATAGACAAAGAAATTGCCGTTTGGTCTCTGAATTCCTGGAAAGTATACCTAGCTAGGCATGAACCAAGCTTTGGCATCGATTGTGGAAAACACTTGATGGCTGGTTCAGCTTAACAGGACCAAATTGCTCTTGGTACGGGTAGGGATAGAATGTGTCAAAATCTTTTTGATATTGGCACAGTTCTTTTAGAAAATCCTTGTATTTCAACGAGTAACATGCCTTCAACCAATCATGTTTAGCTTCTATTTCAAATAATTCGAAATATTTAAGGACCCATATTGGCTCATAGAATTGGGGTTCCTCCTTGTAATAGTTAGTCAGTTGCCTGGTTGCTGGGTCCTGTTTTATGGGAGGGACTTTTTTTTTTTGTATACTTTCTTATCTAGATGAAAGATGTTTCCATTATGAACAAAAATGCAGGATTGTCGGCATGGCTGGGATTGGTGAGTCATTAGTGCTGGTGGCATTTTGTGGTTTATGCACGTTCTTGACTTCAATTTCACTGAGTGCTATTGCAACTAATGGTGCAATGAAGGTACATTTCTTAGGTTGAAATTTTAACCTTCTTAATTTTTTAGTCTTGAAGTGAGCGAATCTAGTGGATTTTATACCTGTTAGTAAGAGCGTGATTAACTGTATTATATCTATAATTTCTCAAATATATATATGATTTGAAATCATGCGGTTGTTTTAACTCTGGCCGTGCTTTCCCAAAACTTATTTGTCATTGAACTATTAAGAGCGTTAATTTGTATGAGGAAGAATACAGCAGCATTTATAAAATGTTCAATGATGCCCTTTTAGTTCAACTGGCTTCAACAATTTTAAGGTATACAAACTGATTTGTATTTCTTTCTACTTATGAGAAAGAAAAATTAGATGAAAACATTCATATCCGATGTGTCAACTTTATTTAATTTTTGGTATTTTTGGCTTGAAAGTTGCAGTAGGGTTTTATTGACGAAGAGAGGCCCTTTGAGGTTTTTTCTTGAATCTCCTCCTTTTTGGCTGTTGATATAAAATTGTTCCTCCATTCAACAAATTTAGTTTGAATTATCTTTTAATCAATTGGTGTATTTTTTATAACCCCCTTGGTCTAGGGCTTGGATCTCCTCCCCCTTTTTTAGTATTTTTCATTTTATCAAAGAAATTATTTCTTAGATTTTTTTTAATTGTAAACAAAAAAAAAAAAAAAAAGGAAGCAAAGAAATTTTGCAAAAGCACGAAATGAATACTACTAAAATACCCTTTTTCTTTGAAAAGAGTAATACAAACGAATCTTCACTTACAAGGAGGTCTTCCTAAAGATTTTGTATTGATAATTTAATAAATTGAAAATATTTTTTTCCCAGTTCGTAGAGCGATTTGTCACTTAAAATGCACGTCCCATTAGTTTGGTCCTCTTAAGTTTTTTTTATTGTTTTTTTTCTTCTAGGGTGGGGGACCATATTATCTGATAGGTCGTGCCCTTGGTCCAGAGGTTGGAGTTAGCATTGGGCTATGTTTCTTTCTCGGAAATGCAGTTGCTGGTGCTCTGTAAGTATACATGTTTAATTTAATTTTGCTGGTTGTTGATATATGTGGTTGGTGTAATGTAAAGACTTCAGAGTTGTAGTAGTCTTGCCATTGTTTTATTGTCCAGTTTTATTTATTTATTTATTATTATTGTTTTTTTTTTTGTGTTTATTTATTTATTAAAATTTGCGCCAGCTCTGTTTTTATGTTAACTTCTGCATTTCCCCCTCCTGCTCTCCCCAATCTGCTGGTTCAGTTATGTGTTGGGAGCTGTAGAAACATTTTTGGATGCAGTACCATCTGCAGGGATATTCAGAGGTAAAGGGAATCTTTGCTTCTATAGACAGGAAATGATCCCGTGTCTACCTTAGCCTTATATACTATTATCAGTTGTGGATCTCATTAGTTTTCATTTATGACTTGTATTATGTATACATTTGTAATTTTTAGTCTTTAATTTCTATTTCATAACAAGGATTTATTTGTCTGGCATGTGAGGTTTGTATTTTTTTACATATGAAGCATTAGAACTCTGGTTTATTCTCTTGAAGACATGGTGGCTTTCCTTTTACAAGTAATAGGCATGGGTTTACTATATTCTCTACGACATATGATGGTTTTCTTTTCATATGAAACCAAATAATATTATTAAGAGGTGGAATTGCATTGAAGGATTGGATGGCAATCCAATTTAAAACATTTAGCCTATACAGAAGCATATGGAGTTCTGTAATGCTGTTTTAGATAGTAGCAATATTGTAAGATTTATTACAACAATATCTGACCTTCTCCTTAAAACTTTTCACTTTGTCATTTGGGCTATTGGCCATCCCACAAATGGTTTTTTGTCTATTACAATTTTTTTTGTGTCGTAAACTATGGCATTCTAGATATTTTGCATATTTGGTACTAGCAAGACGTGTAATTAAAATCTACCGTAGAGACTTCTCACATTACGTTGATCATTTTGTTATTGCGATGCAGAGACTGTAACAAAAGTTAATGGATCAACTGTTGAACCAATTCAAAGTCCAAGTTCACATGACTTGCAAGTTTATGGCATTATCGTGACGATTCTTCTGTGCTTCATTGTGTTTGGTGGTGTGAAAATGATTAATAGGGTTGCTCCTGCTTTCCTTATTCCAGTCTTGTTCTCAGTAGTTTGCATATTTCTTGGAATTTTTCTGGCCAAGAAAAACGACCCTGCAGGTGATTTTTTTTTTTCCTTTTTAATGAAAAATAATATCTTATGAGCATGTCATTCTTCTAAATATGTGGGTCCCATGTACACTTGACGGTTCTTTAGGTTTGCAGTCTGCATGTATCGAATGGTCAACCTGTCAGATTTCAAGCACTACACTTAGGTCTATTGTTTAACTCTTACGATACACGAGTTGTATCGCACGAGGTAGATTGAAACGCAAGCCAAACAATTCAATCGTGCCTTTGAATCGTAAATGAACTAAAACATATGTTTCTTCATTGGAATCGTATGAATCGAACTGAATCAAAACCTTCCAACTCAAATAAACTTCATAAAAAAAGTGAAAAATGAAAACAAATCAAAGAAATTGGAGAATCATTTCTGGCATGTTCAGAGTGTTCATCGATCTAACTTTTTTCGGAGCCCAAATGACGAAGTACTTTCCATGCCAGATTCAAAGAAATAAGAATTACTAAAGAAGAAGGGTGGAGAGAATATGCGGCCTGCGTGCATGACTAAAGTCTGAAGACTGGAAAGACACAGGGAAAGGAAAGGATAGAAAGAAGAATTAAACTGGAAAGGTAGGAAAGGAAGGATTAAGGAGTACGAAGACCCATGGAGAATATTATTGAAATTTCAAAATGGGAATCTGGAAGGCCAGAAGTGAATAAATTTAATTAATTACTTCATACAAGTGTGTGGTGAGTGGGACAGCTGCCCTTTTAACTTTTTTACAAATTGCCAGCAAAGGAATTTAGTTTTGCTGGGAAAGGAAAGTGGGAATACAGCGTGAAGAAGGAAGCATTGGAGAAGGAAACTATACTTTCTTTTATGTTGTTTACGATATATGATGCACTAAATTTTTATTTTGATACTTTTTCCATTTCATGAATTAACAATATTATTCTCTAGAACTTTGCTATGCACTATAGGTTTCTTGGTCAATCTTATATCCAATCTGTATTGAATGAAATTCCTAGCTTCTATCTTTCTTTGCTTGGAATTCCTGTTTTGGTGTGCAAGGTCATTTAAAGGCTTATGAAGAATTTCTTGTGGGAAATAATTAATGAGGGGAGAAGATTCCACTTGGTCAATTGCGAGGTCGTTTCTATGTTTGTGGAGCTTGGAGATTTAGGCATTGGTAACTTGAGATTACATAACGAGGCTTTGTTGATGAGATGATAGTATCTATGGTTCATTTTTTCTTCAGCTGACAGGTTGAATGATGATGTTACAAATTGTTTACTAATGTCATACTAGGAACCTTGATCCCTACATTTTTCATACTTTGGGTGTCAGTTTATTATATGTGTCATTGAGATTGGGAAATTTCTATTCAACTTTGTTTTTTGAACAAAAACAATACCTGGTTGACTTTTTGCAGCAAAGAATAGAGATTTGTGTTGGGCTTTCGTGTGGTTTAATTTAGCTTTAAATAAATTTTGTATGAAAACTTGGATGTAATGATACTTGATATATATTTAATCGTCAGGAGGCCATAGTCTCAATGACATGATGTTGAACAATGAGGTTATTTAATTTGTCGTCACTTTTATCAACGGTGTGCATAATGTATTGGAAGAGTTAAATTGGTGCTTTCTTTTGCAATGTTATTCAGATGGTGTCACAGGGTTGAGTATGGAAACTTTTAAAGAAAATTGGAGTTCTGATTACCAGATGACTAACAGTGCTGGAATTCCCGATCCTCAGGGAAACGTATATTGGAATTTCAAGTAAGCTTTGGATGTTATTTTTTTCAGCCTTGCATATTTTTTATAGTTAATTTTATATATTTTCTCTGAATTTCTACAGTTTGGAGTCCAAAATTGTTTTTCTCACTTATGTGAGATAGTGAGAATCATTTGTTTTATTGAAATTGGGATTGTTGGATGTTGGACTTAGTTGCCATTGATCCTAAAGCAAAGCACAGTATTTTATCGATTTATTGTTTTACTACCACACCACCCCCCCCCCCCCCCCCCCCCCCCCCCCCCGCCCCGCCCCCGGTCTCTGCCACGATGCTAATGAACCACTGATTGCAGTAATTTCAAACTACCTATTTATATGCATAACTAACTATTAACATTTCTTTTAGCTTCTTTGAGTGGTTAAAAGTATAATGGTGATTACTTATTGCCGAGGAAATTTTTGTGGATTAGCTTTCTACTTTTGTCCTTCTCTTGCAGTGCATTGGTTGGTCTTTTTTTCCCTGCTGTGACCGGAATAATGGCTGGTTCTAATAGATCAGCTTCACTGAAGGATACTCAACGTTCAATTCCTATCGGAACATTGTTTGCGACTCTTTTGACAACTATATTGTATGTGGTCTCTGTGCTGTTGTTTGGTGCACTTGCAACCAGAAAGAGATTGTTAACAGATAGGTAATATGCCATAGTACCAAGTGAAGTAATGTAAATGTTGATCATTGGCAGTTCTGAGACCTGATCACTTGTGTGGCTTATAGCTATTGAACCACCGCATTATCCATAGTTCATTTATTACTATTTACTAGTGAGTGATTTGGATTGAAAACATCTCTGACATTGACCAGATCTTTAAGAATATGCAACAGCTGAAGCATTATGTTTTTTCCCTTACAAATCATTATTAGGCATCAGATTCAAAGTTGAAGAATGAATGGAAAGTTGAGCAGTCCTTAGAGATGGGGAGGGAGGAATTTGATATTGAAACAGTATTTATGTAGGCTTCATTT
Organism: Cucurbita ficifolia; assembly: GCA_033971965.1. NCBI lineage: Eukaryota > Viridiplantae > Streptophyta > Magnoliopsida > Cucurbitales > Cucurbitaceae > Cucurbita > Cucurbita ficifolia. The sequence continues at coordinate 3,039,713 of CM066979.1, forward strand.
GAGCAGTTCAGAATGTTTCTAATCTATAGTGAATTATAATTTCTTATGTAGGCTTTTTACTGCTACAGTCGCGTGGCCTTTCCCAGCAATTATTTATGTTGGAATCATTTTATCAACCCTTGGAGCTGCTCTTCAGAGCTTGACAGGAGCCCCCCGCTTACTAGCAGCCATAGCCAATGATGATATATTACCCATTCTAAACTATTTTAAAGTAGAAGATGGCTGTGAGCCATACTTTGCAACCCTCTTTACTGCAATTCTCTGCATCGGATGTGTCATAATTGGGAATCTTGATCTTATCACACCAACCGTAACCATGTTTTTCCTATTGTGCTACGCTGGCGTGAACTTATCCTGCTTCCTTTTGGATCTACTAGATGCTCCCAGTTGGCGTCCACGATGGAAATTTCATCACTGGAGCCTCTCTCTTCTTGGAGCATCACTTTGTGTAGGTAGGCTATACTTTCATATACGTAGTGAGTGACTTTTTTAGATTCAGGTGCTTCGTATTGTTTAGTTTTTCTAATTTTTAGTTTAGAAAATTTCACATATATCATATGATCCACTAACAAGTTTGATTTCTATGTTGTTTCTTTACTCAATAAATTTCAGACTGATTATCTACGTGTGTACCATTGCCAATAAGTTCATTGATGAATAGCATTATAATCCGTGTGACATATTTATCAAATTGTTGCAAGTTCTATATATTATGGATGAAAAATGACCTTCTGATGTTTCTATCGAACATGTGACTACTTGCATTCCTCAAATCTTAGGATTGAGAATTTCATCAACTAATTATGTTATTTGTTGGATTGCGGATACGTTATGCTAGTCACTAAAACCAACTATTGTGAGTTGTCTTTTACTTGATTTTCTTTTTCTTGTTTACAGTGATAATGTTCTTGATCTCATGGTCATTCACGATAGTGTCTCTAGCCCTTGCAAGCCTTATATATTATTATGTGTGCCTTAGAGGTAAGGCTGGGGACTGGGGTGATGGTTTCAAGAGTGCATATTTCCAACTTGCTCTCCGCAGCCTTCGTTCACTTGGAGGTGAGCATACTACTATCACTTTTCAATAACTGCTATCTTGACTCTATTTTCTGGGTCACTTGCTTGTTGTTGTTTGTACATATTCATTTTAACTTGTTCTATGTGGAGGGCCGCTTGCTTATTTGATTTAGCTATTGAGTTAATCCCATCGGTCTGTTATAGATGTGTTTGGTTATTAGTTTTATTGTACCTGATTGTGAAAAAGCAGTGCGATGGGGTTACTAATCATGTCAAAGGTTCCTAGAATTTGGATTACCATTTATGTTAAATTTCCAACTCCTAGGAATCTGTATTTGTCCGAGGTTATAGTTTTCCCTTCTTATGTCGGGAGTCACACTGTAATGGTCCAGGCTCACCGCTAGCCGATATTGTCCTCTTTGGGGTTTCCCCTCAAGATTTTTAAAACGCGTCTGCTAGGGAAAGGTCTCCACACCCTTATAAAGGGTGTTTCGTTCTCCTCCCCAACCGATGTGGGATCTCACACACACTGCGACGTGCCTTTCTTTTTCTTCTTTGTTGTTTGTGTGTGCGTGTGGGGCGAGTGGCAGCGGTGCAGCAGAGATGGCTGTGTTGACTTGTTCCCTATCTTTGGCTTACATATGAATGAATGTGTTTTGTCGTAGATGTTTGGTACTCTGTCGTTAATATATAAATGTATTCAAATTACAGCGAGCCAAGTTCACCCAAAGAATTGGTATCCCATACCGTTGATTTTTTGCCGTCCATGGGGAAAGCTGCCAGAAAATGTTCCTTGTCACCCAAAACTTGCGGACTTTGCAAACTGCATGAAGAAAAAAGGCCGTGGAATGTCCATATTTGTGTCCATACTAGATGGAGATTACCATGAGCGGGTTGAAGATTCCAAAGCTGCCTGCAAGCAGCTTGCTACATATATTGATTACAAACGTTGTGAAGGTGTGGCAGAGATTGTTGTGGCTCCCTCAATGTCTGAAGGCTTCAGGGGGATTGTTCAGACGATGGGTCTTGGAAATCTCAAGCCTAATATCATAGTTATGCGATATCCAGAAATCTGGCGTCGCGAAAATCTAACCGAAATCCCTGCTACTTTCGTTGGAATAATCAATGACTGTATTGATGCTAACAAGGCTGTTGTCATTGTTAAGGGTCTGGATGAATGGCCTAATGAATATCAGAGGCAGTATGGAACTATAGACTTGTATTGGATTGTGAGGGATGGTGGTCTTATGCTTCTCCTCTCTCAGCTTCTCCTCACAAAGGAGAGCTTTGAAAGCTGCAAGATTCAGGTGTTCTGCATTGCTGAGGAGGATTCTGATGCGGAGGGCCTCAAAGCTGATGTCAAAAAGTTCTTGTATGATCTTCGGATGCAAGCCGAGGTGATCGTTATAACGATCAAATCATGGGACACACAAGTGGAAGGTGGGCAACAAGACGAATCAATCGAAGTGTTCACCGCTGGTCAAGGGAGGATTGCTAGTTATTTAGGTGAAATGAAGGCAGCTGCTGCTGAGAGCAGAGCAAGCACACTAATGGCTGATGGGAAGCCTGTGAATGTGAATGAGAAGCAAGTACAGAAATTTCTAAATACAACTCTCAAGTTGAACTCGAGCATTCTGAGATACTCGAGGATGGCTGCGGTCGTGCTCGTCAGCCTCCCGCCACCTCCGCCCAATCATCCTGCCTACTTCTATATGGAGTACTTGGATTTGTTGGTTGAGAATGTGCCGAGGCTATTGATCGTAAGAGGATATCGTAGAGACGTCGTAACGTTGTACACGTAGCTCTCGCTTCTTCCTTCCTTCATTCCTTGATTGCTGTTCATATTGACATTCCATTTTTGCTCTTTTCTTTTTCCCTCAAAGTCTTGTAGCATTCATTTTAGGCCACAACCATTCTTTGTACTATTATCCATCAAAGCTCCTTTTTCGGTTTTGTATTTACCATATTAGTCTAAGAAATTTTGAAATAAATAGCCATTATTGGGGTGAAGTTCAACTTTGATTAGCCTTTCTTTGGTATTACTCATTGAATTTGTATGCTATTGAACTCTTCATTTAAATAATATCATATTATTATTTCTTCATTTAACAAATTATGTTAAGCTATTCTTTCTTTTCAAATTTATTTTGAAAATTACACTTATAAATATTACTTCCACCTACCTATGTTTATTATTTACTTTTTATGTATATAACTTCCACCTACCTATGTTTATTATTTACTTTTTATGTATATTTCAAAAACTAAGCTAAGAACTTGTTTTCTTTTTTCAACTTGACTAGGAACTCATATGTTTAAATTAGTTATCAAACGAAGTTGAAAATGTTATTATATGTTTTAAATGAATTTAACAAAGCTTCCTAGAGACTTGTCGTTAGAGCCTCGTTTTTTATTGAAATGGTTTTGAAACATTCATTTAATATAGTAGTCGGGTTTTTTTTTGTACTAACCAAGCTTAATCGTAAACAAAGCTATGTTCAAATTAATGAATTTTGTGGTTTTTGCTTGAACCAAGGTCAAAATTTGTAATTAGACGAAGTTGAAAGTTTAAGTTTATGGGTAAAAGTTAAGTTTTCAAATAAGTAATTAAAGTTAGAATTCGAGAGTATTTATAAGGTGGTTAGAATTAATTAATCAATTACAAATAAAAGAAAACAAAAATACTCTTATCTCAAACATCTTCCTACTATATCTCAACCAACTTTTTCGATGGTACGACGTTGTTCATGCAACAAAAAAAAAAGAAAAAAAAAAGAAAAACAAAAATTACCTCTAAGAAGATTTACATTCAGATTTAACGAGATATTCATAGTTATTTTTCTTTCTTTATTGTAATTTTGTTGTCATTATTTAGATTTTAGTTAGAAATTAGACCATTTTTTCGTTTGAAATAATGTCAGGATTAATTTTTTTTTATATAAAAAAAAAAAGAAACAAGCGGACAGAAAGAAGAGGAAGGATGTGAACATAATTAAAAGAAGAAGAAAAAATAAAAATACACATAGAACAAAAAAAAAAGAAAGATCTAGAAGTAATTGTGGAAGACGGAACAGAATTAAAAGAAAAAAAATATACCGTAAAAAAGAAGAAAGAAGTAATTGTGGAAGACGGAACAGAATTAAAAGAAAAAAAATATACCGTAAAAAAGAAGAAAGATCTGGTTTTAAATCATTTGTATGAAAATAATATCATAACAAACATATATAAATATTTTAAGATTTTATTCATGTACAGACTCTACACATGAAGTCTAATCCATAAACTATTGTGAATTAGAGAAATAATTTTCGAGAAGTTTGAACTCAAAATTGATGTTATGGGCTCAAATAGGTTAACTTGGATTCCAAAATACAAAATCGAACTTTCATTAAGGATAAATTAGTGACAACAGCTTAAGCTAATCAGGTAAGTGGCCTTACTATCGGCATGGTTAGAAGTTTGTGTCTTGTATGATGACATGTGCCCGTGATTTTGTACGTATCATATGTTTGATATGTGTAAAATGTTTATGAAACAATATGTTTGTGATATGATACGATATATGTTGTGATATGACGTGTGGATGATATGATATGTTTGACGATATGATATGATATGTTGGAGGACATGTTATGTGCACAATATGACATGATACGATGTATGACATGAATGACACATAATAAATATGTTTCGATACTGTATACAATCCCGATATATGTTTTAAAGGCTATGCTATAAAAATGATATGATATGAAGGAAAATGTGAGGGGTTGTTTTTACATGGTTTGATAAATGAAAAAGGTTAGGACTACATGCATTATTGTATGTTTCATGCATCGGGAAAGATTCCCCGTTTACGATGGGTACAGACGTGTATATTATGAAAAGAAAAATGATTATTATGTTTATCATAATACTACGACGGCCACTTTTCTCTATCGGGTGTCCGACAAGAGCACCAGAGAATGCTAGCCCAACCAGGTAAGAGATCCAGGAGGTGTGCGAATCGACGGGTGGGTCCATACTCGCATGTATGGATCGTATGTAGAATAGTAAATACGCATCTAATGACCCGCTTAGAATAGTCACCTATGATAATACCGATTTAAATTATAGGTCTCATTCATGATTCATGTACTTGCATCTAACTCCAATAGTGGATCACATACTAAATATTTCTTAAAATACTTAAGTCACGTGCTACTGTTATCTTTTTCAGGTAAAGGTAAGGTTCTCCTACACGACTAACGGTGGCATCGTGACTCTGAAGACCATGTCACATGCATAGGTAGATGTATTTAATTTCGTTGACTACAGGTTAGTATAGGGTATTTCTGCTTTATTTTACTCATGTCTATTTTAATTTTTCCATTATTTTATCTTAAGACAGCTTTTATTAAACATATAAGTTCGTGACAATGTTTTACAATAATGTTTTAAACGATAATTTCCACACAAGAGAGTATATTATAATGATACAGTAGCGACTTTAAATTAGCGAAAATCTACAAATTTAAAATTAATGTCATTGTTTTTTAAACTAAGCCACCTATGAGCTGTCCTTATTCTCTCTTTAAATATCATTATTATTATTAGCTGTTTTTATTATTAAAAATAAAAAAAAAAAAGGAAAGTATATTATTACAGCCTGCTATTAATGTGAATATTACCTTTTATCAAACCTTATTTGTGAATATTCTAAAAAAATAGCTTTCTTTTTTGTTTTTTTACGTCATAAATATTTTGGAAATAAAATTATGTTAAAACATATTTAAATGATTAAGATAATTTTAAAGGGTTTATTTGTAGATAAAATGTTACAAATTTGTCATTTCAATTTTTTTTTATCTCTATTAAAATAAGAAGTATTTGAAATTACGTATTTAAAATTTTATGTTAAGATAAGACCTAAAAAGGAAAAATTATTAATAAAAAATTAAAATGGGATAAAGATTAATAAGTAATTTAACTCGAAATTAAATTAAATTTTTTGACGTAAAAAATACAATTTGAAATCATTCTATTTCTTGTATTTTTCTTATTTGAAAATTTTGAAAATTGTGGTTATCATTATCATCCATCTAAATTTGTATTATTATTATTATTATTATTATTATTATTATTATTATTTTGAGAGTTTAAATCAAATTCTTATTATTTATGTACATAATATTTTATTATTTTTTTCAGAGGCTAAGTTAATATTAAATAAATAAATAAAATCTAAAAACTTGTTGAATAAAGAGTTTTAAAAATTTTCAAATTTTCAATTTTTTTTAAGAAATAAATAATTGATACTTTATTTCAAAAATATCATTCCAGTTTCAAAAAAATTCTTAAATATATTTTAAAGATAAAATATACCCTTAAATTTTTTTGTAAAAAAAAAATCTAAATATATATATCTTTTTTTAATATCATGCTTTCAAAAGTAGCATTAATATTTTTAAACTTTTTAATTATTTTTTAAAATTCTCATAGTTTTGTAGATAAAATTATTTTTTAATTTCTTTAAAAAAATAGAGGTATTTTAGAATTTTTTTAAAAATTTTAAGAATATTAATGAATATTTTGAGAATGGAATAGTATTTTTTATTTTTTATAATTTTTAAAGATATTATTACAAATTTTAAAATTTTAAAATATTTTTATATAAAATACAAACCCACACGCTAGAAAGAATAATTTATATATATATTATTTTCAATTTCAAGCTCTTTTTTTTTTTTTTTTTTTTTGGTATAAGGTCAAAATAGATGGCTTTGACTTTGTGTCCACAAACATTCAGCCTACTTTAAAAAGAAAATTAATTACAAAGAAGAAATCATAACCTATATGGGTTTTACATATTAATTTAATAAAAAACTTTTAAATAGCCTAAATATTTAACTATATGATAAAATTAAAATACCCCATATAAATTATTATGAAAATTGGCTCATCTAATTGCATAAAATAATCTAAATTTATCTTCAAATAATTTAAATTGATTAAACAATAGTCATATGGATCTCGAACGCTTCCAAAAGAGTCAGAAATGACTCTCGGAGAGTTGAAAATTGTTGGAAATGGTCTGAAAATATCAAACTCCAACTGGATCAGCCAAGACGTCAAGCTAGGGCCGTCAAAATATGGATTATCTAACTAGCTTCGAAAACCAAAGTGTGATGAAATGGAGCCGTTGATGACTTAGTAAACCAATGAGTCTCACTTTTATATTAGAGTTCAACTCCGTCTTTTGTAGTATTGTATTCCCTAACTTTGAATTAGGTGGTTAATGGAACTTAGTTTGATAGTTTGTGAGACCTAGTTTGTTTTTATAGAGTATCAAGTTTTGAGTTTTTCTCGACCTTCGTTAGGTTATGGAGTCGGCTGCTTTTTACAGCTTAGTCAACAATTAAAACTATATATGGTAAATAATATATAAGGTAAATGGTCATATACAGTGAACAACTACTAACAAATTATATCGGGTAAAGATATGATTATATGATAGATAGTTATATATAGTACATGACTATATCGGGTAAAACTATAAACCATATATATATATACCATTGCTTTGAATATGTAGAAAATGTAGATTCTCTGTATTCTCTAATGGTACATAGTGAAAACCTCTAACCAATATTCCTTCGTACATTTTCTCTCTCCTAAGTGTATGTCGTTGTTGTTGGGAGAGAGTCGCACATTGGCTAATTTAGCGAGTAAGGAATACATCTCCATTGGTACGAGATCTTTTGGGAAAGCCCAAAGCAAAGCGGTGAGAGTTTATGCTCAAAGTATACAATATCATACTATTGTGGAGGTTCGTGATTACTAACATGGTATCAAAGTCATGCCCTTAATTTAGCCATGTCAATAGAATCCTCAAATGCCGAACAAAGAAATTGTGAGCCTTGAAGGTATAGTCAAAAGTGACTCATGTGAGAGATTATGCTCAAAGTAAACAATATCATATCATTGTGAATATCTGTCATTCCTAACATATAATTTATTCCAACATCATTCATTTTACCTTAACAAGACAATACACCAAATTCCAACTCAAAGTTTCCATATTTCCCTTTTGAAAATCAAAGTCAAACTGTGCACGTCATAAATGCTTGTTGGTCAAACTTTCAACATACTTTGTCATATTTATCCTCTTGTCGTGTTTCATATCTCATGTCTTATCATGTCTCAAAGGTTGTCATATGGCATCTTTCCATTCTTTACAACGTCTCATTTTCGCACGTCATTAGCTTTGATTTTTATCTCATTTTATTTGGTTATATTTAACTTATTCAAATTATTCGACGAGCTAAGGTGAAAAAGATTACAACCAATTGTGTGTCATTTATTTTCTTAAAGCTCTTCTACTCGATAAGTTTAAGAGTATTCTTGAGAAGGATCTATTCAATTGGTAACTTGAGTCACGAAGACACAAGACCTTCATTGTGACACTGTCATTCATGCTTGTTGTCGTTGTCGTAGTTGAAGAGGGGAGATGAGTGAGCTAACTTCAACAACCTCACAGTCACAACAGAAACACAACGATGCAAGATCAGAAAGTTAGACAAAGTATTTATCTTTACCTGAATAGATAAATCACAAGATTGATTTTATGTTGGAGACGAGATTGTTTGCTGCAGATGTGCGTCATACGGCTAAGCTTGAGCTAGCTGAGTTCCATAGACATCTAAATGACTTGTTGAAAGTCGGGGACCAGGGCCGGTCGAAAGCTTTGGCCACGACAATTCCTAAATGGAGAAAGAGTTCTAATAAAGTTGAGTTTAGATCAACTCTAATTTCAAGATAACAAGAACCAACGAATGGTACAAAAACACTATTGACCAGCCAAAGTCATTCAAAAGGTTGAGAATGCATCATATCCAATTGCTCCCATGTATGCAGACTAGCCCTATTGTCCATATTAGTAACTTGAAGCATTACTCTCCCGACCAAGAAGACACAAAGAACAAGGAGGTGGTACAATCTCATGTCACGAAGAAGAGTTACATCGCAAAGAAAGAATGAGAGATTCTGACAAAGAAGACGCGAAAAGTTAACAAACCAAGAAGCGAAAAGTTAACAAACCAAGAAGTGGTTTTCAACGGTTCCTGACAGATTGGGAGAGACTCCTCAAGGCAAAGATCAACTGGAAGCGCGTCGAGAGACTTGAAGCCAACCTCATCCTACACTGCTAAGTTGTGTTGTGGTTGTGTGCTGGATGTCCCGATCATGCTTCTATGTCCATGGTCGCATGACAGTTCCAAATCCCTTCTACTTACTCTCATAAATAGTTAGGTCTTTACTATTCTTATGGTACGGGTGTATGACTGTTTACTAAAATCAGGTTTACACTCACCCAAACTAAAATGCTCCAAAATATGGCCGTTCACCACTAAATAGTTGTTAGAGTTTAATTCCTTGTCAAAATTTTGTTTTTATTGTTTTATGGTTCGATAAAATTGGTAGAGACTATTTTGTTGAATTTTATTGAACTAACTAATTTTGATATTTAAATTATATAAACTAAATTTTAATTTTTCTCAAAATTAGGAGACCAAACTAGATGATATGTATTTGTGAATTGAATTGGGTTACATTTAAATATTTTTATAATAATTCAATTGTTTTCGTTCTATAATTTTCAATCCAAATAACCCTTATTATTATAATAATAATATAATAATTATTTATAATTGGATTCGATTTAAACTAACGTCTCCTTAAAATTCAACTTTAATTGAAATGGAATTACGATTCTAATTGAACGACATTAAATCTGTAAAACGATTTCAAAGACGAACCTGATATGCCCTTTTAATAGTTGGGACTAAAACTTAAATTTTTGCTAATTCCTCCTTAATTAGATGACTAAGTTTAGAAATCACAGCTTGATTCCATGGATGGACCACCCAATTAAATTCCACATGTCAAATTTCCTTTCATATTCCAGACTCTTAAACCACTGTGCTCGCTGGTTGTCACCGGCAGTCTTTGCTTCCTTTATAATTCCTCTTTTCCTTTCTTATTCTCCAGCCTTGTCTTGTCTTAAGTACTCTCTTCTCCTTCTATTCTCCGGTCGCCCGAGTTCTCTCGCCTCTCGTCGACCTCCAGTCGGTCGGTCTCTCTCTCTCTTCTCTCTCTCTCTGCGCTGATAAACAGTGAACCTTTCTTTTTTTGGTTGTTTTAGTGTGAAATCAAGATGGGTCAACCGAACAGTGATGCCGGTGGTGGAGAAGGGCTCAAAAGAAGATCCTGTGGTTGTTCGAAGCAAGATTTTCTGCCAGAGGAGTCGTTTCAGAGTTGGGGAAATTACACTAAAGCGCTGAAGGCGACGCCGGCCCGGCTCTTGAATCGGCTCACAGCCAGGTCCGAGGAGCACACCGAGCTCGTCGAAATGAAGGCTCGGAGCCAGCACGAGATGAAGAAGAGCCTCACGTGGTGGGACCTTATGTGGTTCGGTATTGGCGCTGTCATCGGCGCTGGAATATTCGTCCTCACCGGTCTCGAGACTAAGAAACACGCCGGTCCAGCCGTCGTCTTGTCTTATGTCGTCTCCGGTGTCTCCGCCATGCTTTCCGTCTTCTGTTACACTGAGTTCGCCGTTGAGATCCCGGCCGCCGGTACGTGCCTTTCTCCAAATCTCATCTCCTCCATCGTTTCGAATCTTCAATTGGAAACAACGTTACCGTCCATCTCATTTAAATTTATTTATGGAAAAATTACAGTTTTTAGTAATGTTTATATTAGTCTGACTTTTTCTACTTTACGGCAGCTTCTTTTTTCCGTCCATTTTTAAATATTTCACTATTTAAACTTAAATTAATTTTTTTTAATTTTTATTTTCGTATATTTTTAAATTTTTTTACATTTTATTCTTGAATTTTTTATTTTTATTCACTCAACCTTTCAAAATATTATATATTTTATTATTGATTTTTTAGATTAATTTCTATTTAGTTTCTGTTTTAAAATTTTAATACATTTAATCTTGAATTTTCATTAATTTTCTGTTAATTATTTTATTCTTTTAAATTAATTAATCAAATTTTATTAATTCCTTATTGATAACATTTTGAAGTTAGAATAATGAAATGAAACGGGATTTGAGAGTAAAAGATATATATATATATATAACATTTTGAAAATTAAAAATTAAAATTTTAGAAATCTAAATGATATTTTTATTATCATTTAAATCATTTTAAAAATATTTTTGGCTGAGTATTAATATTAATAATTTTATTATTATTATTATTATTTTAAGAATGAAAAATAATTCAATTAAATTAGTTGGCCGTCTTCATTTCGTCTTTATTGTTAAGAAGATATTTTTGGCCACTTGTCCAGTCGTTGACTCATAATCACCCTTTTATCATGTTTCTTTGACCCAACTTAGTTTCTAAGTCAACTTTTTCGGATCTTGTTCATATTTTCCTACAATTTAAAATAACAATGATGATAAGAAGAATAACACTAAATTAATAAATAAATAAAAACCCTTTGACTTTCTAATTTATTTTTAAATTATCATTAAATCTTCAAATTTTTTATTATATATTTTTTTTAAAATTAAAAGTTAAAAGGGATAGAGGAAACTGTCACATGTGACCTTGTATTTTTTTTTTCTTGTTTTTTTTGTGGTAGAAATAATGACATGAAAGTGATATTATATTGAATTTTTTATTATGAACGGCAACCAATTGTAATTATTTGTTCAGGTGGATCATTTGCATACCTAAGGGTAGAACTAGGAGACTTTGTGGCATTCATTGCGGCGGGCAACATCCTCCTCGAATATGTAATTGGTGGTGCTGCTGTGGCCCGTTCGTGGACTTCATACTTTGCCACGTTGTGCAATCGCCATCCAAACGATTTTCGTATCCATGTCTCGTCTTTCCCTGACGATTACAACCAGCTCGACCCCATCGCCATCGTTGTGATCATCGTCATTTGCACCTTAGCCATAGCCAGTACCAAAGGTTCCTCCCGCTTCAACTACATTGCTTCCATATTCCACGTTGCCATCATCATCTTCATTGTTGTTGCCGGCCTCACCAAGGCCAACCCGAAAAACTTCACTCCCTTCGCTCCCTATGGCCCTCGTGGCATCTTCGTAGCCTCAGCCGTTTTGTTCTTTGCATACGTTGGATTCGACGCCGTTTCGACAATGGCTGAGGAAACTAAGAACCCTGCTAAAGATATACCTATTGGTCTTGTTGGGTCCATGGTGATCACCACTTTAGCCTATTGCATTCTTGCGGTTACGTTGTGCTTGATGCAGCCTTACCAACAAATTGATGAGGACGCGCCGTTTTCAGTGGCTTTTGAGGCTGTTGGATGGGGTTGGGCTAAGTACATTGTCGCTGCTGGTGCTATTAAAGGCATGACCACCGTGTTGTTGGTTAGTGCGGTTGGACAGGCGCGCTATCTCACGCACATTGCCAGAACCCACATGATCTCACCATGGTTCGCCAAAGTGCATGAAAGGACTGGCACTCCAGTGAATGCAACAGCCACCATGCTCGCTGCAACAGCAATAATCGCCTTCTTTACAAGCTTGGGAATCCTCTCAAACCTCCTCTCTATCTCCACCCTCTTCATCTTCATGCTTGTAGGCGTCGGCCTGATCGTCCGACGCTACTACGTCAGCGGTGAAACGACACCATCCGACCGAAACAAGCTCATAATTTGCTTGGTTTTAATCTTGGGATCTTCAATGGCAACCGCCATATACTGGGGCTCAAGCGACGGATGGATCGGCTTGGTAGTGTCCAATTCCATATGGTTTCTCTCAACTCTAGCCCTATGGCTCGGTGTCCCACAGGCTAAAAAGCCTCGCGTGTGGGGCGTGCCGCTCGTCCCGTGGCTGCCTTCACTATCGATCGCCATCAACCTTTTCCTTCTTGGCTCGATCGACAAAGCTTCATTTCAAAGGTTTGGAATTTGGACTGGAATTCTGTTGGTTTACTATTTCTTGATTGGATTACATGCTTCTTATGACTCTGTCATGGAGTCCAAGACGGAAGCAGCAAGAGTTAATAGTAGTGTGTGAATAGAAAAGAAGAAGAATTTAAAATCCGCTCAGATTTAGATAATAGATCTCATGTCGTTTAAATTTATAATGATTAGCATAGTGCTTTGATCCGGGGATTTATGGTTTATGTTTGTTATTGTGTTAGCTACCATTCATGCTAGCAATCATGGTGGTTTGTTCGTATATGTTTGAACTTTCTCTCTACTTTGTTTGCATTTTATTGTACATGTACAAATTATAGATAACTAATGAAAACACTATAACATTAATTAGTTAAAAAAATATGAAAAATTCACCTAAGCATTTAAGGACGACATTTTTATATGTTTTATTTTTGTGATGGTAAGGTACCATTTCATTCACCTACATTACAACATCCGAGTCTGATTGATAAGTACGTAAGCTTCCATAATTTTCTCTTTAAAATTCTAAACTTCTAGGATATTATTTCGAGCCCTAGAGGTTGAATAATCACGGTAAGGAAGAGATGAATTGATGTCCAAAAAGATTTTGCTGCTCTATTGAATCAAGGAGAAGAGGTTTAGGTGTTTGGATTGTTCAATTTCATCAAGAACCGAGAAAGAACGAAGGTATATTCTATAGGTTTCTAACTTTGATTTTTACAAAATCTAAGAGCATTCTTGAGAGTTAGAACTTAAAATTTTAATGTGTTGTTGTAACGATTGGAAAATAAATATACTCAGTCACGGGAGTTTCCGCGACCCTCACGGAAACCCGCTCCACGACCCTTATCTCAAGCCAACATTCAGCTAACGCTCCCCACAAATGTCCCAGAGTGCCTGCAACAAAGAAAACATAGAGTAAAAGTCGAGAGAGAGGAAGAACTCGAAGTTTTCTAGCGAGTGAATCCCACAGATCCGACGACCTCGAAACCTCAGTCCCGATGCCTAAATCGACCAACCCACGCCGCAAAAGTGACCACCGGAGACATCTTGTGTTGTTGTCATCGAGTCATCTTTCATTCTGACAAATATTACCGGAGCACTCCAAGGAGATACGCTAGGACGGATGAAGCCTTTGTCCATTAGGTTTTGTAATTGCACCTTGAGTTCTTTTAACTCTACTTGCACCATGCGGTAGGGAGCTTTGGAAATAGACCCAGTTCCTGGCTCGAGTTCTATAGCAAAATCTACAACTCTAGAGGGGGGTATTCCTGGTAGGTCTTCCGAAAAGACATCCGAAAATTCATTTACTTCTGGTACCGGTCTAAGGTCTTCTCCTTTCCTCTTACGTCTATGACACATGCTAATATAACACAACCTCCTTGTTGAACTAATTTCTTGGTTTACATCATCAAGACTACCTTCGGGGTATTCCCAGTGCATGTACCCTCGAACTTAAAACTAGATCAGAACAACGGTGAGAATATTACTTTCTTTTTATGACGGTCTATACTATGTGATTTTAAGCTATCCAATCCATTCTTAGTATTACATCGAAGTCCGTCATGCTAACAACTATCAGGTCTACACTTACGGTTCGTTCAACAGTTATTAAATAATGAACTCCGCCCAACCCAATTATACATTTTTTTGGTTGGCTTCGTTGGGTAATTGATTCACATTTTTGTTTTTGATAAAAGTAAAATATTTATTGCTTAAATATCTATTTATATGTTTTTAAATATTAATTGAGATGTACGACTCATTTTCGATATATATTTTTGAGGAATTACCTTTCAAATATTTAAAAATATATATTTTAAAGAGTTCGTTAAAAATAATTATAAAGTTAAATAAATATTTGTATATTTAATTGTAGGTTTTAAAGTTAACAAATTATTCAAATCCGCTCCATTTAACTAAATCTAGTTTTTGGAGAATAGATTTAAAATTCAGCTTTAATTGTTATATAATTACGATTCTGATGGGACGACATTAAATCTCCAAAACGATTTCAAAGGCCAAGGATCCAATTGAGAACGATTTGGAGTTCGACGTGTTGTATATACCCTTTTAACCGTTGGGGCTAGAACCTAAATCTTCACTAATTCTTATTTAATGAGATGAATAAATTTAGAAACCACAGCTCGATACCACAAATGTGACCGCCCAATTAACCTCCACATGTCAGTTTCCTCTCATATTCTAGACTCTAAAACCACTCTGTCTACGGGCTGTCACCGGTCGTCTCTACTTCCTTTATAAACCCCCTTTTCCTTTCTTATTCTCCCATCTTGTCTTAAGTACTCTCTTCTCCTTCCGTTCTTCTATCACTAGAGCTCTCTCGCCTCTCGTCGACCTCCGGTCAGTTTTCGTCTCTCTCTCACTCTCTCTGAATCCGTGGAGTTACATTTGTAGTTATTTTTCTTGTTTCATGCTTGACAATGTGGGGTTCTGTAAAATAGTAATCGCGGATTTTTCACGGAACAGAATTTGAAGAGTTTGTGTCTCCATTAATAGAGTTTATTTGGTTTTTGTGGGCGAGGAGCTGCTTCATAATTTTGTGTGATTCTGTCCTCTTATAAGTGTGAATGAATCTCAACATCTATTCTCTTCATTTCAAATCATTTACTTCAAGGATCGATAGGAATATTGAAAGTGGAGTATGCTGGAACTAAAATCGATTCATGTATTTCTGTTCATAAATTTGATCATTTTTCAAAACTAAATCATAGAGACGAAATGAGATTTAAATTTGAAGAGTTATTTTGTAGGCTAATTCATTTTCTTGGAAAACAAACACTTGATTCTCTCTCGATTGGGAACCATTTCGTTTTCTGAACTTTTCATTTTTTGTTGATTGTTTTAGTGGAATCAGAATGGGTCAACCGAACGGTGACGCTGGAGGTGGAGAAGGGATCAGAAGAAGATCATGTAGTTGTTCAAAGGAAGATTTTCTTCCAGAGGAGTCGTTTAAGAGTTGGGAAAATTACACTAAAGCGCTGAAGGCGACGCCGGCCCGATTCTTGGATCGGCTCACGGCCAGGTCTGGGGAGCACACCGAGCTCGTCGAGATGAAGGCTCGGAGCCAGCACGAGATGAAGAAGAGCCTCACGTGGTGGGACCTTATGTGGTTCGGTATTGGCGCCGTCATTGGCGCTGGAATATTTGTCCTCACCGGTCTCGAGACTAAGAAACACGCCGGCCCAGCCGTGGTCTTGTCTTATGTCGTCTCCGGTGTTTCTGCCATGCTTTCTGTCTTCTGTTACACTGAGTTCGCCGTCGAGATCCCAGCAGCCGGTACATACCTTTTTCCAAATTTCATCTCCTTCATGGCTTCAAATCTTCGATGAAAGCAATATTAATGTCGATCTCATTTAAATTTATTATGGAAAATTAGATTTTTAAGTAATGTTTTTATTAGTTTTACTTTTTCAATTTTACGGTAACTTCTTTTTTGTCTATTTTTAAATATTTCACTATAAATTTTGACTTTAATTTTTATTTTCGTATATTTTTAAATTTTGGTATAACATGTCGGAATATTTTAAAAAAATTCATCACATGGGTACAATATTTTGAATTCAACAAATTTCTACAATAATCCAAATTTAAAATTATTCTAGATTTTCTTTTGTTTTTTTCTAATTTACTAACTACTCGAACCAATTGTAATTATTTGTTCAGGTGGATCATTCGCCTACCTAAGGGTAGAACTAGGAGACTTCGTGGCATTCATCGCGGCGGGCAACATCCTCCTTGAATATGTAATTGGTGGCGCTGCTGTGGCCCGTTCATGGACTTCATATTTTGCCACTTTGTGCAATCACCATCCGAACGATTTTCGCATCCATGTCTCGTCTTTCCCCGACGACTACAACCAGCTCGACCCCATCGCCATCGTTGTGATCATTGTCATTTGCACCTTGGCGGTAGCCAGCACCAAAGGCTCCTCCCGCTTCAACTACATTGCTTCCATTTTCCACGTTGCCATCATCCTCTTCATTGTAATTGCCGGCCTCACCAAGGCCAACCCGAAAAACTACACTCCCTTCGCCCCCTATGGCCCTCGTGGCATCTTCGTAGCCTCTGCCGTTTTGTTCTTTGCATACGTTGGATTCGACGCCGTTTCGACAATGGCCGAGGAAACTAAGAACCCTGCTAAAGATATACCTATTGGTCTTGTTGGGTCAATGGTGATCACCACATTGGCCTATTGCATTCTTGCGGTTACGTTGTGCTTGATGCAACCGTACCAACAAATTGATGAGGACGCGCCGTTTTCAGTGGCTTTTGAGGCTGTTGGATGGGGTTGGGCTAAGTACATTGTCGCTGCTGGTGCTATTAAAGGCATGACCACCGTGTTGTTGGTTAGTGCTGTTGGACAGGCGCGCTATCTCACACACATTGCCAGAACTCACATGATCTCACCATGGTTTGCCAAAGTGCATGAAAGGACTGGCACTCCAGTGAATGCAACAGCCACAATGCTCGCTGCAACAGCAATAATCGCCTTCTTTACAAGCTTGGGAATCCTCTCAAACCTCCTCTCTATCTCCACCCTCTTCATCTTCACGCTGGTAGCTGTCGGTCTGATCGTCCGACGCTACTACGTCAGCGGTGAAACGACACCATCCGATCGAAACAAACTCATAATCTGTCTGGTTCTAATCCTGGGGTCTTCTATAGCAACCGCAGTATATTGGGGCTCGAGCAACGACTGGATCGGCTTGATAGTGTCCAATTCCATATGGTTTCTCTCAACTCTTGCCCTATGGCTCGGCGTCCCACAGGCCAAAAAGCCTCGTGTGTGGGGCGTGCCGCTCGTCCCGTGGCTGCCTTCACTGTCAATCGCCATCAACCTTTTCCTTCTTGGCTCCATCGACAAAGCTTCATTTGAAAGGTTTGGAATCTGGACTGGAATTCTGTTGATTTACTATATCTTGATTGGATTACATGCTTCTTATGACTCGATCATGGAGTCCAAGACTGCAACAGGAGAAGTTAATAGCAATTTATGAATCGAGAAGAAGAAGAATTTCGAATTAGCTCAGATTTGGAAAATGAATCTCATGCCGTTTGAATTTACAATGATTGGCATAGTGCTTTGATCAGGGGATTTGTGGTTAGTTTTTTATTGTGTTAGCTACAATTCATGTTGGCAAGAATGGTGGTGTCTTTGTATATGTTTGAACTTTCTCTCAACTTTGTTTGTGCATGTCAGCTAAACAAAACGCTATAATATGTTTTTTATAATCTTTTTTGAAGATCTTGACGGTTGACGTTATTATAAGTTTGAGACTTTTTATATCATTTTTGTGTAATTATAATGGATGCTATAAAAACATACGAAAGATTGTCAAAATAAAGTATTCAATAATTTCATAGAATAGAGAAGTTATTCGATTGATACCTGATAAATGGTTCACCTTATATAATTATCAACAACATTAATCAATTAAAAAAAATACAAAATATAAAATTCACCAAATATTTAAGATTGTCTGACATTTTTTATTTTTTATTTTTGTGTACGTAAGGTATCGTTTTATTGACTTACATTGTAACGTTCGAGCCTTGCAGGTACGTAAGTTTTCCTAATTTTCTCTTCGAAATTTTAAATTTTTGAAATTTTATTTAGAAAACTCGGGTCAAAGTCAACTGCACAAGAAAAAAAAAGTCTTATGGTTTAGAGAGGAAGAAGAAGAAGAAATAACGAAAATTCGTTCAAATTTGGTTTTAGAGATTGAAATTAGTCAATCAGTCTTTACTAGAAGTGAACATTGAATCAAGGAGAAGAGGTTTAGGTGTTCGGATAATTCAATTTCGCCAAGAACCGAGAAAGAACGAATGTATTTTCTATAGGTTTCTAACTGTGATTTTCGCTAGATCTAGGAGCTTATTGAGAGTTAGAACTTGAAATTTTAATACGTTGTCCTATGTGAGATTTTCTAGAGATTTTATGTTGCAAATTTGACCAAGATTCGAGACGAAAATCAGAGTTTCGAGAAGCCTCAAGTTTCAGTAAGAACATTTAAATTTCAAAGTTTGAATGCGTTTATTAAGGTTTCGAGACGCCTCTAGCTCCTTTCCTCCAATAGATATGGAAATAGTAAACGAGCCCGAGTCTTTTTCCTTTAGCGAGATCTTATTTTTCAGAATTGCACTACACTCTTCATTCAGTGTCACTACCTTGAATTCTTTGAACTTCCTTCTATTAGTGAACACTGTCTTCAAGAATTTCACTAACTTAGCATTTGTTTCAAAGCCTCAACGAGTGATATGTTTATATGAATTTCCTTTTGAATATCTATGAACTTCTCGAGGTGGGCTTCATCTTTCTTTCTTCTTATTCTTTGTGGAAAAAAGGGGTTGACATGTATGTTCTACCCTCTTCTTGAGGGTTGTCTGTTGCTTGTGTTTTAGGAAACTGTTTTGCTTTTACATAATTTTTGCTCTGCTCCTTCTAGCCAGCATTTTCCTCCTTTCTCTGTTATCTATTAGCAGTTTCTTGGGAGTGATTGTTACTGTGTTCTTTAATTTCACCTCTTCTGTAGGGTATTTCTTTCCGACTTCTCAATTTTATTTCTTGACATTGTTCCTTGCTCTCTCTTTTTGGTGATTCGGTGTCTGCTTGTAGCTTTCCAAGAGGTCTATTTCGTAACTCAGTTGCTAATTGACCCAATTGAACTTCCTTCATTAGGCTCTCAAAAGATGTTCCCGATATGTGTTGAGCTTGACTAGTTACTTTCCCTTGGGTATTGGCTTCTTGAGGACCATATACCATTTGATTTTGTAGTCCAAAACCTGGAGAGTAATTTATCTTATGTGGCATTTGTTGATTGTATAAGTTTTATCTCTTCCATGAGAAGTTTGGACGGTTTCTCCACCCTCGGTTATAAGTGTTCGAGAATGAGATATTTTTCTGGTTGCCTTGACTACCTTGATTCCGCATATAAAAAATTGAAGCTGGATAACTTGGACATTGATCAAAAGTGTGTTCTTCTCAACAATATGCACAAGACTCAACTGCTGGTTGAGTCATCACAACTGCAGTTTGGACGGGTGCTTTAGTCATTGAGCCTTATCCCAACGCTAAAGTTCGTAGAATATTAGTCGCCAAAGCTAATTGAGCGTTGATAGAGATCAAAGCATCAACTTCAAGTACTCCTCGAGTCTTCTTTCCTTGATTTCTTCTCACATCAGCCCATTGACAATTGTTAGATGTTATTCTTTCTAAGATCTCATAAGTTTCATTGTACATCTTTGACAAAATAGCTCTATTGGCGGAAGCATCCACCACTTGTTTAGTAGCAATATTCAGTCCATTGTAGAAATTCTCCATTTGAATACTTTCTAAGCATTGTCTTGAATCTCTCCCAAGTTTCACTTAGTGTTTCATCTTCAAACTGTTGAAAATCAACAAGTTCATTTCTGAACAGTGCATTTCTAGACTATTCAAGAATCAATTGCTCAGGGTGCTAACCATGATTTAGCACCATCCCGCAAAGAGTAAGGGAATAAGCATTTCTAGACTATTCAAGAATCAATTGCTCACGGTGCTAACCATGATTTAGCACCATCACTAACTCCCAAAAATGACTTTAGATGTAGGTGGGGATCTTCTAACGGTAGTCCATGAAATTGTCCAATGGTTTGCAGTATTTGAAACATCAGCTTTAGCTCAAAAGTAGTTGCTTGCATTTCAGATCTAATAATGTACAAATTTACCTCTTCCAAAGCTGGGTGTGCATATGCTCTGATTGTCTTTCTCTATCATCTGCTAAATGAATAGCATTAGCATGGATTCTCTCTGGATGTGCCACCACTGCTGGATTTTCAAACTCCTGATTCGGTTGAGCTCCAAGTTCTCCTTACTGTATATTATGTTCGGTCATTCTTAACTTTTGCTCCCTCAACTTTTGCTTATAGGTTCTCTATATTTAAGGGTCCATAATAAATTTCATTCCCGTAGGTGGGTTCATACACCAAATTCAGTAGCAACAAATTTTGCATCAGAAAATTCAGCTTACTATCACTTTTTTTTTTTGCTCCAACTCACTGTAATAATCTACCACAAGTAAAATAACTAAATTAGGCTCCCCGCAACGGCACCAAAAACTTGATCTCTTGTGAAGGTTTATAGTAAAAATGTGTAAAACTCACAAGAATAAGTGTAAGTATACACCATCACAAGTAGCAAGTAATAAATAAATTATCGATTCCATAGATAAACTTTTTTTTTTTTTTTTTTTTTTTGTTACTTTTGTTGTTGAAAACTGAGTTTTTGGTTTCATTCAAATGTGGGTTAATGAGTTTAAACTATCTAAAAAAAAATTATACAGAAGAAGAGTAACTGTTGTCGAAAAATATAAAGCAACTAGAAAATTCCTAATTGGATAGTGAATGACCCACGTGACTTGTTTCTAAATTGCTTCAGCATTAGATTCAACAATTTGTACAGACACGTCATCGCCAATAGGGTTGTTTCCAGATTTGCTACATCATCATGGTTCAACATAAATGTTCTAAAATTACCTAATAATTCAATTAAAATTACCCGATCTAGATATTTTAGGAAAAAGATTTAGATTTGTTAGGTCTAGATTGCGTATTTTATAGTATAAATACCCCTCCACTCTACCTAGTTTTTCATCCCAAGAAATCCCAATCAATATAAAGTATAGTATTCTACCAAGTGTCTTGTATTCTCTTCTCGATTGGTCTTAATAAAGAGTGCGAGTGTTTCCCACAAAGAGTTGTGTTCAACAATTTGGTATCAAAGCGAGGTTAGTATAGGTTGTCTGATTTCTTGGAATTCTTAGTATGCTCTGTGGCTGCAGCTCTGTCTGATCTTCCACATCAGAAACGATTTCTTGAGATCATTAATGAGTGAGTTTCTTTGTGTCGTGAGTAGTCTGTGACTCTGCAAGTCTTGTGTCGAAAAGGCTTGTTTGGTATTACTGAGGTATTGTCAACACGATGGGTGACTTCCAAATCGTAGGAGGAATCAAGAAACTCAACAACAACAACTACAATACGTGGGCAACATGCATGATGTCCAATTTACAAGGACAGGATCTTTGGGAGATCGTTGGCGGGTGTGAAACTACGCCACCAGAAGAGGATTCTAACGACGCCTTGCGCAAATGGAGAATCAAAGCAGGCAAAGCAATGTTTGCCTTGAAGACCACAATCGCAGAAGAGATGTTAGAACATATTTGGGATGACAAGACACCGAAAGAAGCATGGGACACGTTCGTGATCTTCTTCTCAAAGAAGAACGATACGAGACTACAACTTCTGGAGAACGAGTTGTTGTCAATTTCACAACGTGACATGACGATTGCTCAGTACTTCCACAAGGTCAAGTCGATCTGTCGGGAGATAACTGAACTAGACCCGAAGTCCGCCATTGTAGAATCTCGAATGATGAGGATTATAATCCACCGATTGCGACCAGAATATAGAAGTTTTATTATTGCTGTACAAGGATGGCCCACTCAACCATCACTTGTAGAGTTCGAAAATTTGTTAGCAAGAAGCCATGGCTAAACAAATGGGAGGCATCACATTAAAAGGTGAAGATCGATTATGCAAATTGATATTCTTTTCATGTTGAACCACAGTGAACTATTTCATGCGTGCTAATTAGAATAAATGGAGCAATGGATAAGAAAATGATGAGCATGAGTGCAAAATTAACTACTAAATGGCTTGGTATAACTTTACTTTTGGAGAGTTCTGCGTTAAGCCACCTAGCCGCCTTAAGAATTCAATAGATCTCCTCATCTCCTAGTTTTGACTAAGGTTAGAGCGCTACAGCTAGCAAAGCATGCATGCGAGAACTCAGTTAAGATTAAGGCACTACAGCTAGTGTGGTTTCTATGTTGACCCAAGTCATTACGTTTCCAGTAAACCTTGCACCTCAAGAATATGATCGATTATATATTTGACCCACGGACACCTAGAGGTTTGTTTAGCTCGAAGAGCTAACCCCAAACCTCCTAATAACGAGATATGAAATTTAAACTGCTTTGACGCCCCTAAAACATAATAAACCTCCAAGACATCTAGGAATGACAAAGGTAACCTCCTAGACCGATAGCAGCCGATATAGTCTATGAGGATCTTCCACTTCCCTCTCTAAACTCATTGTATAATCTTATACAAACTTATTATATAGGATACCTCTACTCACATGTCACTGCATGAACTATTTGAATCATACCATTTGTAACAATTACGAAGTGAGTCATATTAGTACTATTACCCGAATCAAACACCTAACTTTATCCACCTACTACGGACTTTTTAGGTTATTACTTAAATAAGATACTCTCATATGTCAACCATATATTGTTTAAGATTACACCAATAGAATTGAATTTTGTATACGGGGAATAATGTTAAATGACAATTAAAATAATCAAATAATTAATTACAACACTTTAAGACATAAATCTCAATTACGTCAACAAAAGAAACCTTAGTTATAAAGTACGCCTATTTTCAGGTTATTCTAAAGAGACTAGAGTTGATTACTTTTGTAATACTGGAAAAAAACAAAAACGCTGTCAATCAATTCCAAAGCCTGACGCTTACGAGATATATGGTAGATCTTTAATCCTAAGATTACTTGATTTGATAAGACATTCTAAAAATGATATGAGATTTCCTCGAAAATTTTCTAATACTAATTCAATATGCATACTCATTCCAATTATTGTTTTTAGGCCGGGATTATTTAAAAATGATGTAAAGTTGAGTACTATTAAGGTAATTCTAAAAAAAAAATATTTTAATAAGAAGAAATCACAGTGTAAATAAAACAAAACAAAATATACGTCGTATTATAAGATTTTCTAGATTTTTTTTTTTCAAAACTAGTGAATTAATCCGAAGAAAATTTAGGGTTCATACTAATTTGAAAGCTTAGAACCAGGGTTTTCATGAATTGGATTGGGTGGGAGAGTTTTAGACTCCATTCAAGTTTGATTGTAAATTTTTTGGGCCCGAACAACTCTTATTAAATAATGAACCTAACCCTAAATTTTTTGAGTTGGATTGGGTTGTTTATTTAAATTTTTTATTTTAATATAAAAAAAATAATTATGAAATTAAATAAAAATAAAATAAATGTACATTATAAATAATTGTATTGTAAGGAAAAAAGAAAAAAAAACTCTTAAAATTGATGAATTTAATTTTGATGAACAAGTTCAAAAGCAGTGTCAGTTTTAAAGCCGACCTCATATGGTCAGAAAATCCCACGGCGAATTTCTTCTTCACTCTCTGATGCAAAACCCATTTCTGCAACTCCCTTCATTGCCACTCTGCTTCTTGTTTTGAGCTATGATCTGCTGCACAACCCTAATTCAGTAACGCTTTACCTTTCCTAATGGAGGATTCCGAGGGTGGTCTCAGCTTCGATTTCGAGGGCGGTCTTGATGCCGGTCCCACCAACCCCGCCGCCGCCTCCTTGCCCCTCATCCACTCTGACTCTTCTGCTCCGCCTGCCGCCTCCGCCGTCTCCAACTCTGGCGCTGGCGCCGGTGGTCCTCCTGTTACAGCTGACGCTTCTGGCGCCGCTGCTGGCAACATTGGGAGCCGGAGGAGCTTCCGCCAGACGGTTTGCCGGCATTGGCTCCGCAGCCTCTGTATGAAGGGTGACGCTTGTGGCTTCCTTCACCAGTATGATAAATCTCGGATGCCCATTTGCCGATTCTTCCGTCTTTATGGCGAGTGCCGGGAACAGGATTGCGTGTATAAACATACCAACGAAGATATCAAGGAGTGTAATATGTAAGTTTTGGAATTCGGAATTGAGTTTTAGTCTATTTTTTCTTCGCTGTTCGTTTGATTTATACTTTTTGTTGTTTAATTTCGTTATACGCGTGTTTTAATAGGAGGCGATCAATGTGCAGTTCATAGATTGCAGAGTGAAATTTTTTTGATTTTTTCTAATAAGAGGAGGCAGTTTCTTGATTATATGAGAATTCACGAACAGAATCTAATTTATTCCATTAGGGATTTACAACAGAGTACTGAATTGCAAAGAGAAAACAATTACATAAGTCATTAGATGAATTGTACCAGCCAATTCATAAACCTAATTGCAGTTCTCTTTCCTTTGATGATTCCCTGGTTCGACTTGGATTGTTGTATTAGCACGGATTTTTTAAATGATTTCTGCAGTTCATCTTTTTGGACCTAATTTTGTTCTTTGAAAAACAATGGATGTTAAACACCTGATGGCTAAACACTGTAACTGTAGGTACAAGTTTGGTTTCTGTCCAAATGGTCCTGATTGTCGGTATAGGCATGCTAAGTTGCCGGGACCTCCACCTCCGGTGGAAGAAATCCTTCAGAAAATTCAGCATATGGGTTCATACAATTATGGTACCTCGAACAAATTCTTTTCGCAACGCGGAGTTGGCTTATCTCAACAGAACGAAAAATCTCAGTTTCCTCCGGGTCCAACCACTGTTACTCAAGGAGTGATAGGAAAACCTGCTGTAGCAGAATCTGCTAATGTCCAACAACAGCAAACCCAACAGTCTGCACAACAAACCAGCCAGGCTCCAATACAAAGTGCTTCTAATGGTCAGGTCAATCAATTAAACAGAAATTCAACGTCTTTGCCTCCCGGAATATCTAGGTGTGTCTGAAGAGACCTGAAGTCTTTTTGCACATTACTTCAAAACATTTTTTTTTTTTTTTTTTTGTATCATATGGAATCATTGTTGCAGAGATATGTTATTTAACCTTCAGTATTTTATCATATTTGTGCTGTTGAACAGTTACATTAATCCCGAGTAGTTAGCAATGTTCTTCTTCATATCAATTTGTAGTCCTTGGACCACAAGAATCTTTAGTTAGATTGAGATTTCAACTCAGTACCTTTTTAGATTTTGAGAAAATCGCTCCTAGAAAGACATGAATCAACATCGTAGGGTATTAGTTATTTTACATGTTCTGTATCAAGCTATTAAGTTCTATGCTGAAGCTTCATTATCATATTCTCATGTTCCATTTGAATTAGTATCTCATGTCAATTGCCAATAGTCAAGAAAATATTTTTTTCCCGCACGTTGATGGTTCCATAATTGATTGCCTAGAATCTGTTGGCTCATAGCCCATACTCTGTTATATTGGAATCTGATTGAATCTATTTTCTGACACTTCTTGTGGACTTTTATCGATTTAGTTTGCTCCGAATACTTGAAATTGTTGTAGTCTCTCGAGCTTCTTTAGTTATACTACCTTTGTGAGTGATGTCAATTGGACTTGTTTTCGGTAAAACACAATCAGCAAGGGGTACCCCTTTTTGTTTCTGTAACTTTCTCCATTCATCTTCTGATAAAGACATTCAGCTATCCATTTTCATATAGTTTCAAAAAAATAAAAGATAAAAAATTTACTTTTACATGAACCTCTTAATATGTCCTAATTTATTTTTGAAAGATTAGGTACTTTATTGTTAAAAGTTGCAACCGTGAGAATTTGGAATTATCTGTACAACAAGGGGTATGGGCAACTCAAAGAAGCAATGAAGCTAAACTTAATGAAGCTTTTGATTCTGCTGATAATGTTATTTTGATTTTCTCAGTCAATCGGACTCGGCATTTTCAGGTGTCAATCTTTCACTCTTATATTTGTGTATGATGTTACTTCGCCGTTGATGACGGATGTATGTTTGTTTGAGATAATCATACTGATTTAGTATTGGCTGATTAGGGTTGTGCAAAGATGATGACTAGGATAGGTGGATCTGTCAGTGGAGGCAATTGGAAGTATGCACATGGAACTGCACATTACGGGCAAAACTTTTCACTCAAATGGCTGAAGGTTTATACTTTATTTCTTAGATCTTTTCATAGTTTTATGCAGAAATTTATCACAATGGATCTTTCCATGCTGTTGTATTTTATTAAGTTACATTACTGCTGATGCTTGTGCTCTCTCTGTCTCTCTATCTCTCCCTCTTAAAAATATGCACATTTACTTTCAAAGATCATCAATGCAGTGCTCATTAAAGTTGAAACTGTAATAATTTTTTAAGAAATTTGTGTTATTGAACATGTTTTTTCTTGCCATCATTCAAAGATGCCTGAGAGAGGAACATCGAATGGAAAAAAAATTGATGCCTCTCATGGGTTTGAGTGCATCAAACTTCATGACTCAGCTTGTTATTCTTATATATATATCTTGAAGTAAATTAAATTATTATAGTTATTTTCTACCATTTTTTTCCGCAGTTTCATTGAGAATATTCTGTTTTTTAAGATGAAAGTTGATGAAAAATTGTAATATGCATTTTCTGTGATATCTGGAAGCTAGCTGAAATCTGAATTTGACAGATCCATGATAAAGCTCAAAGTTCAAACTAACTAATGTTGCTAAGGATGATTTCATTGCTATCAATTTGAATCCTGTATGATGCAATAAATAATTTGACTTTGTTACTTGCAGTTATGTGAACTATCCTTCCAGAAAACTCGCCATTTGAGAAATCCATATAATGAAAACTTACCAGTAAAGGTATGGTATCTCAAGCTTGATGAAGAATGATTTCTATTTATATTTTTATCCGCAGATGTCTTTGTCACACTTCTCCTTTTATATGTGTTGTGAACTCTTGAAACTATTTCCAGCTTCTTTTATACTTTATTTGTATGATTATTGTCTCGTTTTGCTCTATCTGGTTATGAGACATATAGCTGATTTTGTTGAAGTCAAGTTGTCTGAAAACATACATAAGAACCTGCAAGCTTGTGAATAAAAATTTATGCTTCTTCTTTTGTGGGGTATATGGGAGCTTTTCGTAGAATTAGTTTCATGGAAGTTACTATAAATTACACTCTGCCCCATGTGGACTGCATGATATATATATATATATATATGTAGACAGATAGATAGATAGATATACTTGTCTACCAGGAATCATCTTGCAGAAAGTGCTAACATTATCGATATGTTCATGAGGGATGGAAAATCCCAATCAACTTTACTCTATGATATAAGAGCATGAGATTTTTTTTTTTCCTATAATTCGAGAAAAACACAGTAGGTTTTCATATAATAGCAATAAACTAACATTTGACTATCAGAACCATTGCTAGTAATGGGGGCTTCATTTTCGTGCTAAGATAACCACCATTATTTCCTTGACTGCAATTAAAATGTTGGCCCAAACATGGTAGACTTAAAAAAAGGTTTAGATCTAACAAAACCATGAAAGACTTCTAGTGGAGTCTTGAACATGTATACTTATCCATCTAGGATGCAGAACAACGGCCACATTTCTAAGCTGAGACATTGAATTCCAGATTTTGGGGTGACATTTGAATAACCGACTCTCATATCTCCCTTTCTTGCCAAATGTTTGAATGGCTTTTCAAGCAGTTGAATGTTCGAATTTTGAGAAAGGCTTAATGATGATGATTGGAAGAATGTAAAGAGCTTAGTATGTTAATTTTGGATGGCTTTCGTTTTCCTTTTCAAATGGATAGGATAAGAGATTATGTAAAGGAGATTCTCTTTAACCATGGAATTGTGTGGAGCCAAGCTTTATGAAAATTTATAAACCTACGTAAGCTTTAAGTTATTTTCATGGTCAGTCTTCCTTGGTATCAGTAGCACTACCGAGAAGAAACTTCTTAAGGCCTTGGTCTTCAACATACTTCGGTTTTATACTGGAGCAGTTTCCCCAAAGCCCTCTTCGAGAACATTACCTCAACTCCTCTTTGGTATTGATGAAAGTTCTTTACAGATATACTAAGTGTAACCGTCCAAGCCCTCAAGGTTTTTAAAACGCGTCTGCTAGGGAGAGGTTTCCACACCCTTATAAAGATTGTTTCGTTCTCCTCCCCAACTAATGTGGGATCTAACGATCCATCTCCGTTCGGGGCCTAGCGTCGTCGCTGGCACTCATTCTCTTCTCCAATCGATGTGGGACCTCCGAATCCACCCCCCTCTGGGGCCTAGCCCTCCTCCCTGGCACATCGCCCGGTGTCTTGCTCTGATACCATTTGTAATAGCTCAAGCCCACTGCTAACAGATATTGTCCTCTTTGGAATTTTCCTTTCAGGCTTCCCCTCAAGGTTTTTAAAACGCGTCTGCTAGGGAGAGGTTTCCACACCCTTATAAAAAATGTTTCGTTCTCCTCCCAACCGTTGTAGGATCTAACACTAAGTTTGTCTGTTAGTCCCTTCAAAGCTAGGACAAGTACATTTCGCTCAGCGTTTATGGGTGGTAGTGCTCCAAGTTGTTTGCTAGAATGGTCAGCCTTATCATTTTCTTAATAATAATTAAAAAAAAATAAACATTGTAGACTAATAAACAAAGTGGGCACAGATTAAAAATTCCCTATGGAGCTGTAAATAAGAACTGCTCCCTTCAAAGCTAGGACAAGTACATTTCGCTCAGAGTTTATGGGTGGTAGTGCTCCAAGTTGTTTGCTAGAATGGTCAGCCTTATCATTTTCTTAATAATAATTAAAAAAAAATTAACATTGTAGACTAATAAACAAAGTGGGCACAGATTAAAAATCCCTATGGAGCTGTAAATAAGAACTGCTCACCCTAGTCTATCTTGATGCCGTCCCTACTGTAACAACCCAAGTCCACTGCTAGGAAATATTTTCCTCTTTGGACTTTTCTTTTCGGGCTTTCCCTCAAGGTTTTTAAAACACGTCTGCTAGGGAGAGGTTTCCATACCCTTATAAAGAATATTTCGTTCTCCTCCCCAACCGATGTGGGATCTCACACCTACTCTCATTGCAATATGTTTCTTGCTTGTTCGGGTTGGGTGAGAGTCTGCATACTAAAGTTAGATCCATGATGTAAAGTAGAAAAGAAACATATGCTATATATTGCAAATGAAAAATAGGAATCCATGATGAGATAGAATGAAATATATAACTGGGCATAACTAAGCTTGTAGAAAAATTACTTTGATCCTATGTACTCTCACGAGTTAATAAATGGAAATGGAAAATATTTAGTCAAAGGTATTCCAGAAGATTTCCCCTTTCCAAAACGCAACAAAAAGGCTTGCATCTTCACAGATAAGAGTCGCAATGTAAACTATTTTCATCTCTTTTAGCTATTACTTGAAGCAAATTGTCCCCTCCCTTTTGTAACTACAGTTCATCTACCCTCGCTAGTAAGTGAAGGATGTTTCGGTTCCTATTCATTTTGCTTGCTTGACTGATTTTCATCTGATAGGAACTTCATGTGTGTTTCGTTTCATCATATCAATGAATGGTCTCTGTTTCCTTGAAAAAGAAAACACAAAAAGGCTGTAATGAAAAAACTTTAAAAAGGTGATCAAGGAAATCATCTGATAGTAGTTAGATTGAGACGAAACAAGATGATTTTCTGAAACATTGATGATGATGCTGGTTGTGTATCTGATGGGATTTTGCTTTGCTTCAACTTTGAAGGAGTTGAAAGCCATCCCAATTATCGTTTAATCCGTTCAATTGATACTCATTTTGCTTTAAACTGCTCATTGTCTTGGTTTGCTTCCGTGAACCATCCACATGTGCATAGAGGATGATTGTTGAAAAAATCAACTTTTTCCTCCATATCCTGTTCTGCAATCAGTGGAAGCATTAGATACTAATTGAGCCATCATTCTTCTTTTTGTAGATTAGTAGAGATTGCCAAGAGCTAGAACCTTCTATTGGTGAGCAGCTGGCTTCTTTGCTTTATCTTGAGCCAGATGGTGACCTCATGGTATGCTTGCTTTGTTCATTTAGAACGAAGAATCTGAAAACTTTGAAATATGTTCATAATGAAGTTTGAGGGAGTGGATTATGGCAGTTTCAGGATTTACTATTGTGTAATTGTGTGGGATATAGCTTTAGCGGATTTCGTAAGTGTGTTTTTCTTATTTTTATGATCAGGCTGTCTCGATAGCAGCGGAATCAAAACGAGAAGAGGAGAAAGCAAAGGGAGTTAATCCCGATATCAGAAATGAGAATCCAGATATCGTTCCGTTTGAGGATAATGAAGAAGAGGAAGAAGAAGAAAGCGAAGAGGAGGAGGAGGAGAGCTTCGGCCAGTCCGTTGGTCCACCAGCTCAGGGCAGAGGAAGGGGCCGGGGAATCATGTGGCCCCCACACATGCCGATGGGACGTGGTGCGAGGCCTTTCCATGGAATGCAAGGTTTTCCACCTGGGATGATGGGTCCAGATGGGATGTCATATGGACCTGTTACACCTGATGGGTTTCCCATGCCTGACATTTTCGGTATGGCTCCTCGTGGTTTCAATCCGTACGGTGCTAGATTTTCCGGTGAGTTTATGAATCCCCAATCTGCTATGATGTTTCGTGGACGACCTTCTCAACCCGGGGCCATGTTTCCTCCTGGTGGGTTTGGTATGATGATGGGTCAAGGACGTGGTCCCTTTATGGGTGGGATGGGGGTTGCTGGTACTAACCCAGCTCGAGCTGGTCGGCCTGTAGGACCTCCATTGTATCCACCTCCTGCAGTACCTTCATCTCAGAACATGAACCGAGCTATGAAGAGGGATCAAAGGGGACCAGGTAGTGATAGGAATGATAGATACATTGCAGGTTCAGACCAAAACAGAGGCCAGGAGATACCGGGTAGCGGACACGACGACGAAATGCAATACAAGCAGGGATCAAAAGCTTATCCTGATGAGCAATATGGTATGGGAACCGCCATTAGGAACGAAGAGAGCGAAAGTGAGGACGAGGCACCTCGACGATCGAGGCACGGAGAGGGGAAGAAGAAGCGGAGAGGCTCAGAAGGAGATGCCACTGCAATCTCTGATCAGTGATTGCTTGTAGTTTCTTCCTGATTAGGCAAGACATCATTGAGCTTAGTGCTGTAAGTTCCAAAGTTGGAGTATTTAAGCTTCATCTCATTTTTTTTCTTCCTCTTTTCATTTTATACCTTGCTTTTTAGGTGAATTCTTGTGACGTAAACTTATACATTTCCTGGCAGAGTCATAATTTATACATTATTTTACAAATTTGTAAAAGAACTTTCATTTGAAGGGAAGAATCTCATAAAAAAGTCGATATTCGATAACATGTTGATGTTACAAACTTTTTAATGCATCATCCAAGATGCGTTGTGTTTATGTTATTCGAAGTCGTTTTGTTTGCATGTATTAGACCTTTTCATTGTCATGTCAATTGTTTAGACCTTTTCATTGTCATGTCAATTGTTTATTCTCTTCGAGGAGGCACGAGCACGAGTGCATTTTATAATACAGGAAAGCTAGCTAAATGCATAGATTCTAGGTAACATAGCAGATAAATTAGAGAGATCGACTACTTTTTATTTGATAGGATTACATGAATTTCATTCTCAACTTGGATACTAATCGATCGAACGTTGAGCTGTGAAATTCTTTTATTAGTATATCTATTAGTTGAAGTTGTGACGGCACATAAAGTCGATCAATTTTATTATATTTTGTTTTGTAATGTTGGATAGGATTGTGTAACATTGATATGCTCCCGTGATCTGTAAGTCTTCCAGATTATTTTCAATCATAAGAGTTCATGTAACCCTTGCACAATAGCTCAAATTTTGATCAAGCAAATGTTTTAGCTATCACATTTTGCTTTTTACCCTTCTATGTTACCAAATTTCCTTGACGAGAGATTGATTGAAAGGATGAGAATACGTGTTTAAACAAAAATGAGGGATGAATTTGATCCTCGCCACTTTTTCATAAGGAATCCCAATCACGATTCTCACAAAATTTAAGAAAAAATTCGTGAGGATTGGGATTAAAATAGAGACAAAGACACGGAAACCATTCTCGCCTCTATCCCGCTCCATGGACACTTTATATTGGAGATGTCAATATTGTAGGGAACAACATAATGAAATTTGTTTTCTCCCCACAATAAGTAAAAGTACATCAATCATATCTAGAAACAATAAATTTAGAACGTATTTCAACGATAAATGCATCTAGATAATTTTTTTTTTTTTGAAGAAGCTGTAGAAGAGCACCATCACGGTTTAGGTCCCGACACATGGGGGATTAATTCGCAACAAGATCGTGAATCAAGGGAAGGGAAGAATGTCACTAGAATATTGAAGTCACTCCTAGGCTCAGAAAGACTTTCAATGTTTTAATCATTCTTCTTGTTCTCGCCGTCTCAGGCATGATGGAATTGTCTAATCATAGCCTTAGACATTGCTTTAATGCCTTGACGATCAAACTACCTACACTTGTCTGGTCCGATCGTTTAGCAGCTCTTTCTAAGAGACGGAACCCACACCTACTTAGGGTATATATATATACACATATATATACTTCCAAACTAAGTTATAAAGTTTGTTAATATTTTTTTTAGGGCTAATAAATGATACTGTTGTATGTTTCTTTTATTACAAATTCATCATAATAATCATCCATCAACCTAAAACACAAAGGGTTTTTTTCTCTCATGAATAACAAACGAATCTCAATCTAGAAAACAAGTTTAAAAATAAAAAATAAAAAAAAATTACCAAAAGACCATCGAGGAAGAACCAAAATTTACAAAAGACGAAGCGATCGAGGAGGAAGAAAAAATTGCGAAACTAGGCCGATAGTGGTGCATGCTTAATGGTTATGGGGACTAATTTTAAATTTTATAAAATAAAAATATCTATTAGAGGGGTAAACGGGTTGGATTGGAAAAATCTTTTGAACCAACCAATTTTGGGTTCGTTGGATTGGTGACCCGATCAACTCAAATAGAGTTCACAACCCAACCTAACTACTCTATATTTCGAGTTGGGTTAGATTGCAGTGTTGATTTTTTTTTTAATTATTTAAAAAATCATACTTACAATATATATTACATTAATAACTAAAATTTCTGATATTTACGAGTCAACTTAATACTAATATTAGTTATAACACATTAAATACAATTCAAATAAAATAAATCTAATCCTATAATTTGGATTAGATATTCAAAGTTGATCGAGTTATATTGTCATACCTGACCTAATTTGGTGAGAAAAAAATCTGGACAGATACGGCCCATTTGGACGATGGAAAGCCCAAAAGCCCAAAGGCCCATTTGGACGATGGAAAGCCCAAAAGCCCAAAGGCCCATTTAGACGATGGAAAGCCCAAAGGCCCATTTGGACGATGGAAAGCCCAAAAGCCCAAAAGCCCAAACGCCTTTGCTGCCTGACCGTTGTCATCTTTTTCAAAAACCCTTTTCATAAACCCTAATTTTCATCTCTCTCTCACTGCAACAATAAAACCTTATTCCTATTTTTCATTAAAAAAAAAAAAGAAAAAAAAGGAAAAAAATTAGAAACAACAAAACTCTTCGCCTTGTATCTTCTTCCTTCAAATCTCACTACTCGTTTTCTCTCAACCCTGATCACGCCTCTGCAATCTGCCCACCGCCGCCCTCCGTCTCCGTTCACTCACGCCTTCACTGCAGCCAGCAGGTGACGGCGGTTTTTTTTCTCTCAGTACGGTTTCTTGCTGAACGATAGTGGTTTGCTCTGTTAGTGCTAATAATAAATCATAATCAGTAGGAGGAATCTGTTTAAGGAACTTACATTTTTCTTAAGCTGTTTGTGTATTGTCTGGTTTGCAGTAGCTCGACTATGAAAAAGATCGTGAAGAAGAATAGCTCGGCTCCTCCTAGAGGGGCAAAGAAGGGGAAGAATTTTCCACTCGGTAAGGATCCTTTTTTCAGTTCTGAATCGAGGAAACGGAGGAAGATTGTTGATGATGAGATTGAGAGCGGTGAATCTGATGAGGATAATGGGTTCGTGGACGAAGGTGCTGAGAATGAGGAGTTTGAGGAAGAAACTGCTGATGAGAAAAGGAAGAGATTAGCGAACGAGTACTTGGAGAAAATTCGGGAAATTGCGAGGAGAGGTAAGGAGAGGGAAGATGAAGAGAAGGATGATGATGATGATGAGAGTGGTGACGAAGGCGGAAAAGATTCACTTGTTGCACAAATCCTTCAGCAAGAACAACTCGAAGATAGCGGAAGGGTTCGGAGAGAAATTGCATCAAGGTATTGTGTTCTCTTGGTTTAATTTTCATTGGAATGCATTTTTGTTTATTGTCTTTGTTTTTCCAAATTCAAAGCACTTCATCTCCCTCCCTTACACACATTTACTCTCATGTTGCTTCGATATACGACTGCGAAGCTAAAAGTAATCTGCTTATTTGACGTTCATAATCTGTGGATGCATTTCTTCTGCTTTTCTTATCCCAACTCCAGCCTGTTCTCTCTTAAATTCAGCAGTAAATCTTTGTTTTTGTAAGATCATAACGTTCTTCAAGAGTTGGGCATTGTGTCTGAAATAACGGTGGGTCGTCGGGCACATTCTTGTCACCCTTACTGCCACTCGACAGAACCGTACATGAGGTTTTCACCTCATACGGCTCCTCGTTCAATTCTTTCGAAGTCATTGGATCCTTTTCCTCGTTCGAGAATCTCCTCCCCCCTTCCATTCCGTCTCGAAGAGTGACCAGGACCAATTCAGTCACGTTTTCATTCATTTAGAATCTAGGCTCTTCTACGTCATTTTTATTTACATATTTTTCCCTTTTTTTTTTCTTTTTTTATTCCCTTCGATCATTCCTCAAGTCCCATAGGTGGATGTATTCACTTGTTAACCTTTAGATATGTGGCTAGTATTCTCTTGTGTGTTCGCTTCACTCTCCGTGATGTTGTTTATCAAGAAACATGGAGAGCATGTTCCTTTGATTTACTTGTTTCTTACACCCTTATATAAGGGGGGAAAAAGATAGCAAAAGAGAGCAAATGAAATTGACTTTCAAACATTTAATAATGGGTGCATGGTGGCGTTAAATTGTTAATGATTATACACCTTTTCAGGGTTCTGAAGCCAGAAGCTAGAGATGGATTTCAAGTCTTGATTAAACATAGACAATCTGTTACAGCTGTGGCTCTATCTGATGATGATTTGAAGGGGTTTTCATCGTCTAAGGATGGTACCATCTTACACTGGGATGTAGATTGTGGTAAAGGGGAAAAATATCAATGGCCCAGTTATGAAGTATTGAAGTCGCATGGTGCTAAGGATCCCCAAGGTCGGGCTGCAAGACATAGTAAAGTCACTTTGTCATTAGCAGTCAGTTCTGATGGTCGATATTTGGCAAGTGGAGGCTTAGACCGCCATGTGCATATATGGGATACACGTACAAGAGAGCATATTCAGGTAACCGTTAATTATTGCCGTAGCTTC
The DNA here is from genome assembly GCA_033971965.1 of Cucurbita ficifolia. Classification (NCBI taxonomy): domain Eukaryota; kingdom Viridiplantae; phylum Streptophyta; class Magnoliopsida; order Cucurbitales; family Cucurbitaceae; genus Cucurbita; species Cucurbita ficifolia. The sequence continues at coordinate 3,075,899 of CM066979.1, forward strand.
TTATTACATTGTCGTGGTTGAAACTCTTGAGATTAAACGTTTACCAAAAATCATTTGTGTTCGGTTAGTGGGATAAATATGAGCCTTTTGTAACTATTCCTCTTTTGTTGTCCTATTCATTTGGGCTTTTTTTGGTTCAATTAAATTCTTTTTTATTCAACAGCCAGTTTTCCTTTGATATTAGAAGGTAAAAAGCCTCCATAAACCAAAGAAGCTGTAAAAAGATCGTCCAAATATCGGATATGCTTTAGTTACGAAAAAGAATATCGGGAAAGTATGGACAATGTTATCCCAAATTCAGTGTCTATCCATTATTACCCAGTTCGATGGGAAGGTTACCTCTTCCTTCCTTCTGAAACCTACCAGAAAAAATGGGGAAAAAATGATAGAAAATAAAGTATGACAGCTGTTGAATCTTTTCTCAGTCATTTTACTGTGACTTCTTACAGGCATTTCCTGGTCATAGGGGACCTGTTTCGTGTTTGACTTTCAGGCAAGGGACCTCAGAACTTTTTTCTGGTTCATTTGATCGAACTGTCAAGATATGGAATGTAGAAGACAGAGCTTACATAAATACATTATTTGGTCACCAAAGTGAAGTATTGAATATCGATTGCTTACGGAAGGAAAGATTGCTTACTGTTGGACGTGATCGGAGTATGCAATTATGGAAGGTAGACCTCTTTTTTCTATTTCTTCCAGTTTTTAAAGCATCTCTCAGTGGTTATCCATTTGTTGCTAATTTAAACTGTGCAGCATGCTTGTAATTTTGTGTACTTACAGTAGTCCTATTTTTCTTTTATAATTTTGACTAGTTATTCTTTTGATCCTTGAAACAGGTCCCAGAGGAGTCCCGTTTAGTATTTCGTGCACCTGCATCATCCTTAGAATGTTGCTGTTTTATAAGCAATGATGAGTTCTTAACTGGATCAGATGACGGCAGTATCGAGCTTTGGACAGCATTAAAAAAGAAGCCTGTTTATATTGTACGAAATGCTCATCCTTCATTGTCTTGCACTAATTTGGAGCCAAAGGAAAATGGTGCCATCCCCAATGGTTGTATGGGTATGTGTTTGTTCAAGGATTTTATATATGATTGTCTTCCATCATTCTGCAAATCATTACTGCACCAAAGAGAGTTCTTGTGTTTTTATTAAAGCTTTAATGTTGCCACTAAATCACCAATCAGTTCATAGTCGCTACTTTGGTCACTGTGTTTTCTTACTAGCTTACAGGAATGTCTAGTTATTTTGTTTATCTCTTTTCATTTTCTTTATTCTTTCTTATTGTTTTCTTTCCCATTAAAAGTATTATAAATTTGAAAAGGGATTTTTATAAAAGAGAAAGCAACTTCCCGAGTGTGTTATTCTTTGTTTAAGAATAATGATGAGATCCAAGATCACATATTCATCCATTGTCTCTTTGCTTCGAAGTATTGGGTCATCCTTGCAAGATCGCAAAGGCTATGCTATGGATGCACATCACCAGGGCTTTCTTTTGGGTTCTTTGGAAAGGAAAGAAAAAAGGACTGTTCATGGACGAAGAACATACTTTTGAAAAGTTCTTTGATTTGGTCATTTATTATGCTATAATTGTCTTATCACTTGGATTCCCATTCTTATGCTTCCCTTCAACCAACTGGGGAAGTTTTTTGCAATCGCCGTGAATTTCCCATCCCTTTTGTAAATTTCATACTAAAATGAATTTCTCTCTTTTTGTTTTTTTTAAAAAGATATCAACCAGTAGCCATACGCTGTACCAATTATTATTCATTCGTGAATTTTGTTCTTTGCAGGAAATGGGAATGCCAATCTTAATACTTCTCATAGTTTGTCAGCACAGTCTTGGGTAAGTTCAGTCTCAGTATGTAGAAACAGTGACCTTGCTGCATCAGGTGCTGGCAACGGTTCTGTTCGTTTATGGGCTCTCGGAAGTGATAAGAAAGATGTGCGACCATTATATGACCTTCCTCTGGTATGCGAGTTTTACATGTGTTTATATTACATTTCTAGCTGTTTAATTTTGTTTCTTCTGATTCAAATGACTTGAATGTAGCTATTGCGCAACTGCATTCTATATATATTATCGCTTGAATTTGTTCCCTCATATGTCCCATGAAGGAAGAGCACTTGAACACCTGCTGAGTTTGATTTGATATAACCCTGTTTCTACTTTCCCTATATTTTTCTTTGGAATTACTCAAATAGAAAAGTTAATGGCTTCTTCCATATCTGCTCTCTTCTCTCTCTATATGTGTGTGTATTTACTGATCATTCTCTTTATATTGTTATTATAGAAATAGTATACACGTGAAATATGAGTTTGATGAAGTTGAATCTTGAAGTTGTGACATCTTTTTTATTCTCCCATAGAAATCTAAGGATTTCGACTGTAAAAGTTGCTTCCGGCTGCAGAGGCATTAGTACCTTCTCTCGGCTATTTTTCTTTATTTCCTTTTCTCTTTCTTTTCTTATGAAAACTTTTACATAATTTTTTTATAGGAATGAATTCTATTTCTTACTTTTCCCGTCCAAATAGTATTTTTGGGCGTCGATTGTACTAAAGCTATGATGCTTTCCTATTAGGTTGTTTGTCAGAGATTGATATCTGTGTTCTTCTTTTCAAGAGATAAATATAAATATTTATGGGGTTGCTTCTACATCAGTTGTGCTTAAGATGTTGCATACACTGTAATTGCAGTCTAGTGTATTGCTTACATATGGCTATTTTATTTGTTTATTTATTTATTTATTTTTGTATTTCAGGTTGGGTTTTTGAACTCCTTGACTTTTGCCAATTCTGGAAGGTTTGTGGTAGCTGGAGTTGGGCAGGTAATCATCACACAAATTAAACTTAAAACATGGTTAATTACTTTGTGGTAGAAGTTTGAAGCCTAGGATTACACTATTGTCATGGGACAATTGACCCCTATTATATTGATTTGTTAAGATAACTCATTGAATATTAAATTCTTTGTCGGTAACCATCATTTAAACCTACCTATTTCCTGAACCTCTCTCTTGTTCTTGAAAAACTCTTTTATTTCTTTCAAACCACAATTTTTAAATAAGAGCCGTCACTCCATTGGACCAAAAACCTTTGCTTGGCCTCTGTTAAACGTTCCTCAAAGCTGGTACATTGCATTCAACGCTTTGCTTGGAATGCACCAACCTAAGTTAAATGTCCGGGAGAGATCTTCCCAACAAGTTGCCACGAAAGGACAGAAAAAGAAGAGAGATATCGGTGTTTCATCATTATTCCTACAAAGAATGCACCAATTCACCTCACTAATTTAGGGGAAGCGGTTTAGAGGGCATAGTTCTTTGGATTCTACAATTGTTCAGTCTCTCAAACATAAAACAGGAATCCGCAACAAATTATTTACCATATTTGGCCAAATCTAGAAGCTTTTGTTTATAGTTTGTAAGAAGCAGTTCACAGAAAGGAAAGAAAATCATTGTTAGTCACTCTATTTTGCTAAAAATTAGGTTAATAAATACTTCAAAATATTTTATGCAAGGCTTGGGAATTTGGTGGTTTGTGGCTCTACCTTATACCGAACGGTCCTCCTTTGGCATCTTTAACTCCACTATAAAACAAACCATCTAATATTTCTGAGAGTTATTCACTCCCCTGTTTCTGCATTGCTAAGGACCACTCTTCTAAGATAAGAATCATTCTATTCTATTGGCTTCCTAGTTCCAACTTGCCTTAGACTGAAGGCCTAGAAGTTTAGATAGAAACATCTATTGCAGTCTAGGAAACAGCGTAGGAACGGGGGTCGTCCTCATGTCCTTCCAAGAATTCAAATCCTCACCATTCCTACTTCGAATCTGGAAATGGTGGGAATATCAGTCTTTGACGAACTATAAGCCTCCAGGCAATTCATAAATGCATTAGTTTCCAGAGGAAACTTCTACAGCCATTTGGATACGAAAGCCAGACGCCTTCTTCCTCTATACCCATCTCTACCCTCCTTTTTCCAAATGCTAACAAGCAGTTTTCACCTTCACCTAATGCCCCTTCCATCTCTATCACCTCTGTCCTATGGAAAACTCCTTTGGTCTCTTTTTTGGATTTCGCTGATCCTAGCAGGAATCTCGAAAACGGATAATAAATAGTTACGTTTGGCTTGGCAGAACAGAATAGATTGATTAGGAGTCGAATTGATGATTTGAATTCGTATCTAGATTGCTGGCTTTCTTTATTGACTTATTGAAAATATCTCTTCTATTTTCTCAGTTTTGTTATTGACAAGATACTTTGTTCTTCTGCCTTCATAAGTTTTGTAGTCACGCTGAGAGTGAAATGGTATGCCTAATGCTGACACCATAAGTTAACTTCATGACAGGAACCTCGTCTAGGAAGATGGGGTCAAATCCCAGCTGCTCGTAACGGAGTTGCAGTTCATCCCCTTAAACTCTCATGAGACTGAATTGAAGAGTTCTCTATACCCTATCCAATTTTGACTTCTCAGAGCTAAAAGTAAAATTGAAAGAGTTCTTCACCCCTTCCCCCCCCTCTGTATTTATTTATTTTTGTATTTTTTCACTCACCTTCCTAACTTTTTCCCACCATTTGGCCATGGAAACAATAGTAAAATTAGAGCATTCTTATTTCTTACTGAGAAGGATGAGTTTGCAAGCCATTGAAGATAGATTCTGTTATGATCACATGGGCCGCTCAGTTGGGTTTTCCTGGCATTTCCCTGTTGTGATGTACCTTTTGGGCAATTCATTATTCAACTGTTTCCAAGCTAGTCGTTGTACCAAGGTTCACAGTGTTCACATTCATCACTTTGTACGTCATAAACTGCAACAAATCTTCATTGTACTGTTATTTTTATATTGATTTGAGATTCTCCAGGAAAAACAAATGGTTTAATTCATGGAATTCTGGTATGTTGATGATGATAAAGCCTTTGTTATACTGTTCTTGATTTATAGTCATTATTAGTACAGTATTTGGCCTTTATTAAGGAACATTATTTGTCGAATTGCAATGGTTTATAATCTAAGGTGACTGATTTCCCCAGCTTTGACATGATGTGGTTTAAAAGAGTATCATTGCCTATCCCTGTTGTTGCTTGTCAAAAACTAATGAAATAAGTAGAAAGTTTAGTTTATGTAATACTAGTTTCTAAGCCAAAAAGCAGCTTTTTGATCCCCTAAATGAGGTTGAAATACTAGTTTCTAAGCCAAAAGCTGGAATTCTAAATGGTTATAGTTGTTTTAATCTATAGTTGTTCTATCTGAAGTATGAGTTTCGAAAAATGAAAAAAAAAAAAAAGCTTGTCGGAAATTGGCAACCAAGAAAGATAGGGGACTACCTTGAATCAAGAATGAATGAAAATAAAGCGCGTAGAGTTTTGAGTTACAAGAAATTTAACAATCTGATGCTTAAGCTACTTTACAATCCATTTTTGTGCAAATCATATGATGTTTAGGCTGTTTTACAACAAATTTTTGTGCAAATCTTATTCTCATTTGATTGTAAGGTCAAAATTTTGAATTCTCTCATTTGATCGAGAAGTCGAAGTTTAAATTCTCTTAATGTATTAAACTTAAAGAAAATAGATAAATGTTTTAAAATATCATAACACAAAAAGCTCCCAAAGTTTAAATCACAAAAATCAATTTATGCCTTTAGCCTCACTTTGGAGTCTATATCAAATCTTAAACTAATATTTATATCAATTAGTATTCACAATTTGTTAGATTTTGTTTTAAAATATCAATCAGGCACGTAAAGACTATGTAAATTCAAACACGACTTATTAAATAGTCTAAGCTTTCTATTTGAAAATCTATAAGATATTTGAAACTAACAAAGTTTTGGCAAATTGTCACTACATAAAGTGAATTTTAATTAACCCAATTGGTGTTTAATTTAATCTTTCCTAACCTATTTCCCAAAATAGGCTTCCCAGAAAACCGTAACAAAAGTAGAACCCGGAGGGCAAAATGGTAAAAAAAGAAAAGAACTACGAACGAAGCCGAGGAGATCCCTCCGGTGTACTCTGATTGGATGCCCTCGCTTCCCGGATCTCTTCGTATGCCGTATCCTTGGAACCACCGCCGCAAATTTCGACGGTGGCTGAGGCAGAGAGACAGCAGCGGACGTCTTCACTTCCGTACATGTAGACTGCCAGAGGAACGTCGCCGTTGATATTACCGTTGCCGGTCGGGTTCCGAGACGAGGAGCAAGAAGAAGTGCCGCCGCCGCCGCCGGGGATGTAAAAGGGAGTCGCCGGTTGAATGACATTTTCGTTGAATGCCATGGCGTAGTCTCTCACAGAGTCAGGCAATCGGCAAGACAATGTCGGAGTGGAATTTTCTCCGCCGCTGCCAGCTACCGCGCTACTCGTCGACGTCGGAGTGGTGCTCCTCACAGTCCCACAAACTGAACATCTATTCAAAATCTAAGACGAAGAACATAACCAAAATTTAGAAAGAAAAAATTCTTAAGGGACAAAATAATAATAATAAGAACAATTATTCCATCCCGCCAAAGAAAAGAACCGAAAAAATTTATAGAACTCTCGCTCGAGAAGTAAGCTCTTCCTTGTTTGGTCATAAGAGTAATGGTTTTTATTATGTCAAGGACAGCTGGCTCGGGAGTTACCCGTGATTGATAATGGCATAACCAGAAGAGGGTTAGTGGAAAGAAGGTTACGCGCTGATTAGGACAGCACATCTGTTTCGATTACAGAGGCGACAAAGGGTACTAACCCGGCATATCAAAACCTCACTCTGAGTAGCCACGAAAGATTATATACATCAAAAGTTAAAACGTAAATTTTTGTGTTTCGTGGATACCCAATTGAAGAAAAGAAAATAGAAGTGAAAGAGGGAAGGTACAGATGCGGTGGAGCGATAGGTGGTGCCGTCGGGGTCGACAATCCAGCCAGCCTCCATGGCGAGGTGACGGAGGACTTGATTGATATCAGCTCGAGGGGAGAGGCGGTAGGCGCCGTGCTTTCGAAGGCCAAGGAAGATATTGGTAGTAATGGCTCTTCTTTGCCTTTCCCTCATCTTAGTTTTCTGTTTTTCAGTCTCACTTCTAACTCCCTTTCTTTTTGCAGAACCAACTTCACCTCCTTCCTTCATATCTCTCTGTTTGCTCTAAAGATGAGATTTTGGTCACTTTGTTTATGGTTTTGTAGTTGGAAGGAGAGGAGTGGTGATGGGGAATGGACGGTTGTGATTGAGGAAGGAGTGGATGGAGATGGAGACGAGAAGCATGTGATCAAAATTTCCAAGTTGTGTTCTTTTTCTGCATGACACACAAGGAGTTTGCTCACGATGAATTTGCATGTGGAATACAAAGAGAGTGGGAATCACGCGCTCAAACCATAACTAATATAATATCATGATACTTCAGTATTATGATTTCTTCTTTCTTCTTCCTGGTTTTTGCTAAGTAGATTTTGAATACTTCATGGCATCTACGCCCACCATTTCTATTCTGCTCGTTTCTCAAGACCTCGGACTTGCTCAAGTATCATCGATGTCTCTATACCTCAAAAGTGACAATTTGAACTTGTTCTGCGTTGAACCAACCTTGATATTGAACAAATATCTCTCATCGTCATGTGAAAACGGGAGGCAAAAACCTCTGCCGCAAACAAAAAGCACCCACGAATAAGAATAGTGATTATAAACTCATTCTTCAACTAATCATCATGTGTCGAAACATCAGCTATTAATATTTAAAAGTAATAAACATGCATTAAAAGTTGACTAGATGACTAGATGACTAGATGTCAATCTGAGCATAGAACAAGCACTAATTATCATTCAAAAGGTTAATGGTTCGATCCCCTAACCTACCATTATTGAACTAAAAAGGACGAGAAAAAGAAAACAAAAGAATGGCTCGATATCGAAAGGATTGTAAGAGTACTAACATTTATATCAACCTCAAGTAAATAGTAGCAGTCTCCATCTATAGGCATACAAGGGGACAATACGAGCTAGAATGAGTTTAAGCTAACAAATGAAGAACCTAGCAGATGGAAACTATACCTTTTACAAATACATATTTCATTTGGATTTCTCCTCATAATGATCCTACCGTGTACCTCAATAATCTTTAGAAATCGCAATTGAGGTAAAATCTTGAAGGCACCAACACAATGTAAACAAATTTGTCTAAGTTAAACTTATGATCAAAATGATTCTGGAAAATGATTTATCTACATTTTCTGACTCACATTGGGGTATTTGATTACTTGCAGTCATAATTTCTGTGGTTACTGAGGCCTTTCGAGGTCTGGTCTCCTATCTAGAGCTTCACTAGTTGATTCGTCAGGAAATGCATCAGGATAAGTGGCCAAGATTCTTGATTTCATGCTCCTGAAAGAGAGAGAAGTCGATGAACTTTACAAACTAGAAAGATACAGCCATATTGAATCAGTCGATAAGTTTTGTCAATAGAAGCATAAAGTATACTAAATGATGCAATTTGATCAATAAAATAAATCAGTTATGACTGGTCAAGATAAAATTTAGAAGTCTCTCGCAGTGAAATAAAGTGCAAGGAAGAGCAGAGAGTATTGAATATACAAGAGCATTCCATCACAGATGAAAATTTTAAAGTAACCACAATCTGAACAAAATGGTTTCAAGAAGGATTTCTGGGTATTAAATAATTCAGATCCTTGCTTAGTAGAAGCCAACAAAAATGTTCAATTTTTTGATTTTGTAACAAAAATGAACAAAAAAAAACAAGGAAATAAGTAACCTTAATTTCATATATTTTCCATTCCAAATTTTAGAAGTTTTATTCACCTTGAGTTCATGCTAACTAATTTCAAAATATTTCAGGGAAGGCCACGTTGAAAAGTTTGGTGACTTCAATTGTCAAGAATGACGAGAAAAAGCCCTATATTTTGTTATGGTCTTAACGTACCACCCTTTCAAGAATGCAAAAGCCCTATTATGAAAAAACCTCATCATGACTTTCTTTTGGAATATGTGGAGAGAAAGAAATCAAAGAATATTTGTAGAAAAGACACCGACCTACACAACTTTTCGACAAAATTGTTTACCAAACTATATCTTGGTGTAAACTGTCTCATATTTTTACTTTCTATAGTTATACCTCCCTCATTGCAAATTGGGAAGGTCTTTTGTAAACACCATGGATTATGCATCCTTAAAAATTGATGAAAGAAGAACTATTTTATATCTTATAAACTGTACATCTAGTACTAACAAAGAAACTAGCAGACACCACCACCAAAGCAGGCCAAGTAGGAGAAAATTACAATAGCTATAGTTCTTCCACAATCAAGAAGAATTAGTCTCCAAGAAAGAATTGTACGATTTCAGTCTACTTTCTTTTGGAAAATTAAATGCATGAAGGGTCCATAAAGGTGAAAGAGTTTGTAGGTGTCAACTAAAGGCCATGGCATTGGAACACTAGGCCAGCTTTGCCTACAGTTATACACTGTGGTCTGTAAAGATCATAGAAGTGCATAAACTGGAAAGAAAATATGTAGAATGAACTAGAACAGATTCCTCCATTTCATCCCCCTTGGTAATGAGATATTACCATCCATTTCCATCGTAATGATATAGAAGGGATAGAAAAGAACTCTGCAACGAATAATTGCAGAGATCATTTGTTCTGAAACAAGATTATTTTTATGGAAAATGAGTATCAACATTCTAACAAAAATAGTTGTATGCAGCTAAAATCTCAATGTTCAACATGGTCAATGCATTGAAAAAATGGGAAATTTTACCTGACGGTGCTACTACACTTGGTGGAAAACTTGCTTCGGGAAAACAACGTATTAGTAGCTTGTAAGTTATATGCCACACGAAGGTTACAATTCTAAAGATGCAGAACTAATTAACGAGCATCTAGTGTATGAAGATATTTATACTTCTTCCCACACACGACGCACTCAAAGCGGAAAACCCCCATAAGCTTAAGTATTTTAATTATTGAGTGTCTCTAACCCCTTTTCTTTCTTTCTTTCTTTTTTTTTTTTTTTTTTTTTTTTTTGTCTCCTTAGAATCTATTTCAAATTTTCATTCATACATAGTTTAGTTATTGAGACCTCGTTCCAGGATCATTTATCCTTGATTTGAATCATTAAGTTTGGACATTACTTTGGTGATCGAAATGGCAGCAACATACCATTTCTTGCGATTTTTTAGGGGATTAAATTAAAAGGTGCCATACATTTTAGGGGTCAAAAGATCATAAACAATAACGAAAATAATTGCATCGCAGAGAGCATTTGATCATCGATTCACCACCATACCTTATTTTCTGAAATATGTAATCAAGGTCAGATTTCATGGACTTCAAAAGACGAGTATTTCTAGATAGATCTCCAGACACCTCAGCAAAGCAATGCTCCGAGAACTCGTTAAAATGAGAGAGGACAGCATTGCTATCCTGCAATCTCCCCAATCTGCAATGAGCGATTCAACGAAACAATTAAGAGTAACGGTAATAAATTTGACATATTCTTCAAATCATCATTAAAAAACACCAAATACTTCAACAATAAGGTCAGTACAAAACTCCAATTTGATCCTAATTCATCAATTTGATTCTAATAAACAGAACAGAGAGAAACAGGACTTACATGAGGTGCTGCAAATGGTTGAGAGAGTTCAAATCATCCGCTTTCATCAAAGTTTTGAACTCCCGAGAGAGCTCCTCGGAGGCTTCTCTTATCGACTCGCCCTCCGCCCGCTGCTCCATCGTCTTCCACCGGCCTCAACTGTAATGGGGGATCGATGCTAACCAGTTCCAGGCATCGTGCTTACGAATGGCTTACTTGGGCTGAAAAATGGCCCAAGTTAATGAAAATCAGCTGCTGGGCTTTTATTGGGCTTTTAATTACCGACCAAGTGGAAATCATATTCTGGCCCACAGCCAGTATTCAAAGCCCAACAAAAGCCCATAGGCCCAATTTTTAAGTAACAACTGAGCTCGGCCTTCAAATGTATCTACTTTTTATTTCCATCTTTGCCCTTCAAGTTACCTTCTAGAAGATTTCCTATATTATTTTCCATCTTTTAATGTTAATTTAAAATTTTAATCTTCCTAGATTTCCGATTTCTATAATTTAAATATAAATATGAACTTCATGGTTTAAACCAAGAGAATGAAAGGACAAATTGGGCTTTTGAGAAATAGGATCGAGATTTGAGAGAGTGTCGAGATTTTGGATACGAACTTTGTGAAAAGAGATTTTGGATTTGGATATGAAATTGTGTTAAGCTAAGAGAATGACGTCACAAATTAGATTTTTAAGACATAGGGTCCAGATTTAAGAATTGAGGGACTAAATTCGAGAAGAGAGAAGTAGGGTCGAGATTTAAGAAACGGGAGACTAAGTTTGAGAAGAGAAAAGTGAGAAACGAGAGACTACGTTTGAGAAGTGAAGTAGGTCGAGATTTAAAAAACGAAAAACTAAGTTTGAGCATAAAGAAATAAGATCGAGATTTAAGAAATGAGAGGCTAAGTTTGAGAATTGCACCGATATTATAACCTACAAGTTTAAAATTTTATCACCTATAAACTTTTAGTTGGGTAATGGATTCAAAACTCATTTAAACTAAAAGTTGTGATGCTATCACCTAAAATAATTACTGTACGGTCCTAGATTTCTATTAACCTAAAGTCACTATCGTCATCATATAACCTAACTCTTATGTGGAATTAAACGTTTTAAAACTTAATCTTAAAATATTGTCATGAACTTATTTGTTCGAAAGCATATTTAAAACAATATAAAGCGATAATAAATAAAACAATTAAAAGTAAAACACCTCTACTAAGTCTAAGAAAATGAAATATTACTATCCTATGCAGGTGTCATGGTCTCTACTTGCGATGTATCGTCATTCGTACCGAGGTGCCCTACCTTTACCTGAAATAGAAGTAGCATGACTTGAGTATTTTAGGAAATACTTATAAGTGACCCCACTATTGGGTCAGGAATGCAAACACATGCAACTCATAATCTAGGGACCTATCATTAAATCCATCATAGAAGTGCCTCCAGTTCAAATAACGTTGAATGTGTAGTACTTCCCTACACACGATCCACACGTGCGAGCGTGGATCCCCAAACGATTCGCACCTCTTAGACCCATCATAGTCGAGCTAGTTGTCTGTAACGACATCTAAAAGTCAGCAAACCCCTGAGTGTCATGCGAGGCATGATGATGATCATCATCATCGTAGTGTACGCGTCTGTACTCATCATCATAAATGGGAAAGTAACTCGATGTATATGTACACACAAAATGAGGTCCCTATAGTTTTTCATCTTTAAAACATCCTTATAACACAACCCTATATGCCTTTTGCATATTACTCTAAGTAAATGCATGCATTGGTCTTCATACATTCATCACCATTAACATTAACTAGGGTTGTATCTTAGAAAAATCATCGTCATAATACATCATGTTTAATACATGCACCTCGTCTTAATATAGAATAACATCATTAGATCACAAGACATATCACACACATGACACATGTAAGACCACTGGGCACGTGTCATCATACATAAAAATTCTTCAAACCACACCGATAGTAGAGTCACTTGGTTGGCCTAGGGCGAAACTACTATGACCCCTTGATGCTAACTTAAGGCTGCCATCTAAAATTTAATTCTACCTACGGAGCCCCACAATCATAAATTAGAATTCTATCATGGGAATCGACTCACCTAATTTTTCATAAAATAATTTAAACTTGACTCTAAATAATTTAAACTAGCTAAACTAATGTTGCATAAAATAATTTAAACTTCTCTTCAAATAATTTAAGTTAGCTAAAAGCGGGCATACTAACCTTACACACTTCCAAAGAGTTGAAATTAGTAGGGAAGAGTGCTAAAACGCAGTCATATTAACCTTAAACGTGTCCAATGAGTTGAAATTGTAGGAAAATTGTAGTAAAGGGTTCGAATCTATCAGACCATGCTAGATCAATCGAAATGCCAGGTTAGAGCCATCAGAAAATGTATTCTCCGACTGGTTCAAATAACTCAAGTGGGATGAAAGGAAAACCAGGGACCTCCATTTTATAGTGGATCCGTTGTTAGCATAACTCATGTGGGACCACTTTTATTATTATTATTTTTTTATTTTGGTTACATCAATTGTTTATAGATTAATAAGTCATCTATAAAATGATTGAATTTCTAACAATTAATTCATTAATTCAAAAATAAAAATAGCTTCCTTTTGGAACGCGGGATATACGTAGGATCCAATTTGTGGAGCCCGACGATGGATGTTTATCAAATTTAAATATGCTTTTACTTTCAAATCGCTTAGAACAATGAAGGTGGAGAGAGAATCTGCGTAAGAACAGGTTATGTGGCTTCATCACCTTTGTTTACAGTCACTTTCAACCAAAAATTCTTTGCACTGTTAGATCGAATCATCAGATTAGATCCGCCATTGATCGAAATTGTTTCGTTTCATGTCTCATTTCTTCGCTTGAATCTTTCATCTCCATTCTATTTCGGAGGATTTCTTTGTTTTTCCTGTTTAGTTTTTGCGGCATGCAGAAATCAAAATGCTTTGCACAACTTGTTTGTTGGTTTTCCTTTAGTTGATTGTGGTAAAATGATCCATTGCAAAGACCTGAGATCCATTTTTTAAGGAGTATTTTCTTTTTCTTTTGTTTTTGCTGTGAGAGCTTGTCTGAATTGCACTCTCTCCCCCTGTTTTTCTTTAGGTCATCTTTAGAAATCTGGTTTATGAATCACTGAGGTCGAAGCGGAGAATGAGTCATTTTTCAGGGGATTTCAGGAGGCCTGAATCAGGTGTGCTTACTGAAGTGTGTGTGTGTGTGTGTGTGTGTTTAGGAAGCAGATTTTGCATGCGTATTTCAGAAACTTTATGGTTTGAAATTCTTTGTGCAGCTAAAAGTAGATTAAAACATTTATTGCTTCAAAAAGATAATCAACTTTGTGCAGATTGTGGTGCTCCTGATCCTAAATGGGCGTAAGTTTCCTAAGCTTCATTATTGAAGGATTATGATCTAATCGTTTTGTTTTACTAATTTTTCCTCTGAAACAAAGCACATTGTTTTTCATTGGTGATATGCTTCCATGGATTTCCTTTCAATTTATATGATCATCTCAAGAAATATGATGTATGATTCACTGCCTTTGCAGCTCTGCAAATATTGGTGTATTTGTATGCTTAAAATGTAGTGGTGTACACAGAAACCTTGGAACACATATATCAAAGGTAATACTCACCTTTCTGAAGATACAGATTTCGGTTTGCATTCCTTTTTTCTTTCCATATGTCATTGGAATAAACATTATAACTACTTTTAAGTTTTCTGATATTCTGTGACATCCTTATCCATTTGCTCTTGTTGAGAATAATTTAAAAGAAATGGAAGGTTATAGGGTTCTCTCATCAGAAAAATTTGCCTGAACTTAGAACTGCTGCCATTTTTAAGATTAAAGAAAATTCGTTGTTCTAAGGACATTATTGGCTCTGGTTCAGGTTTTATCAATAACATTGGATGAATGGTCTGATGATGATATTGATGCCATGATAGAGGTTGGAGGAAATGGTTTTGCTAATTCAATATATGAGGCTTTTATCCCTGATGGATATACAAAGCCTGGACCAAGTGCCAGCCATGAGGAGCGTTCAAAGTTCATAAAGTAAGACTCTGACTTGCAATAGTTGTCACGGAGGATCGCTTACATATTTGTGCATCAGAAATGACAACTAGTAATTTCTCTGTTGTTTATATGACCATTTCAGCCATAATTTATAACCTACCGTGTAATTTTTCTCCCCTTTTACCATTTGTGCTTATTTAAAATGTCATGGTTCTTCAGCGATCAGTAAATGTTTAGTAGGGAAATCCGGATCATGATTTATGAATGTATAATGATAACATATTTAGTAACCATGCCCCTGCTCAGTTTTTAATCTCTAAGCAGTAATTTAAATAAGTAATCTTTCATGTAGGTCCAAATATGAACTTCAAGAATTTTTAAAACCTAGCTTGCGAATTATACCCAATAACTCCTCAAAGACTCCTGAGGAGCCAAATTATTTTCAGGAGGTTGCTGACTCGAACTCTTCAAAGAAATCAGTAAGTTCAATTACATCTCATACCACATGATAAAATGTATTTTTTTCTAACTGCTTCAAGCTTGGCATGGGGATCAGTTTTGAGTAATATGTTCGTAAATATGCTTCATATTCCCCCGAACCATTCTCCTCCAAAACATCATCCGAAATCTGGCTATAATTTGTTGGAGCTATTGGATGAGATCAGCAGCTAGTTAATATGTTTAACCATCTATGGATAGTAAACTGATTAACTCTCTACTCTTTCTGCTTTTGGGACTAGCCACAGGAAGGCATGGTTGAATTTATGGGACTACTGAAAGTTAAGGTGATTAAAGGCACAAACTTAGCTGTGAGAGATATGAAGTCCAGTGATCCTTTCATTACCGTGACTCTTGGGCAACAGGTCAGTAATAGTTCTGATCTTTTCAAGGGTGCATGCTTTTACATTTTTTTAATTGGTCTATGGTGGGGTGACTAAGAACTCTGCAAATGTAGCATTCTGAATGTCCTATTCTGAACCTGTTAACATGCTCAAAGATAGAAGGTGGATTGGATATAATTGTTAACTTCTTGTTGTGAAATTGATAATGACGATTGGTTTTGTTGCTGATAGACTGCAAAAACAACGGTGAAAAAGAAAAACTTGAATCCAGTTTGGAACGAGGAACTCATGCTGTCAGTTCCTCAAGAATACGGTTCCTTGAAGTTGGTAAGTTTTTTTTTTGTAGATTTATACAGTTAGTTGATCCAATTTTTAGAGCTCAATTTTGTGTCCGAAGTTGGTAAATATGAAACCTTGTTTTCAGATGTGTTATGCATTTGATTCAAGCTACTGAACACTTGCTATGCATTTGAGGTTATTTTAGGAAGAAAGAAGTGGAGCTTCGGAATCACGGATCTCCACAATAGTATGATATTGTCCACTTTGAGCATAAGCTTTCGTGGTTTTGCTTTGGGCTTCCCCAAAAGGCCTCATTCCAATGGAGATGTATTCTTTATTTATAAACCCATGATTATTCCCTAAATTAGCCAAATGTGGGACTACCCTCCCAACAATCCTCCCCTCGAACAAAGTACACTCTTTGTTCGACACTTGAGTCACTTTTGACTACATCTTCGAGGCTCACAACTTCTTTGTTCGACATTTGAGGATTCTATTGACATGGCTAAGTTAAGGGCATGGCTCTGATACCATGTTAGGAATCATGGATCTCTACAATGGTATGATATTGTCCACTTTGAGCATAAGCTCTCATGGATTTGCTTTGGGCTTCCCCAAAAAGCCTAATTCTAGTGGAGATGTATTCCTCACTTATAAACTCATGATCATTCCCTAAATTAGCCAATGTGGGACTCCCTCCCAACAATCCTCAACCGTAGATACTCATTTTTTTATTCCTTCACTTAATGGTCCATTGCAGAAAGTGTTCGATCACGACACTATTTCATCTAATGACTCAATGGGTGAAGCAGAAATCGACCTCCAGCCAATGTTAACATCAGCAATGGCATTTGGAGATGCTGAAATATATGGGGATATGCAGATAGGAAAATGGTTGAAATCAGACGACAACGCCCTTATCGACGACAGTGCTGTCAATATCGTGGACGGGAAGGTGAAACAAGAGGTGTCGCTCAAGCTCGAAAATGTAGAATCAGGTGAAGTGTACTTGGAACTAGAGTGGATGCGTCTTGATCAGTAGTCACATATTATTGGAACAAGAGTGAGTTTCATTTTGTTATTGCTTATGAAATGCCTCATTCTGTTCAACTGATCAAAACTTCAAACATCTTTTTGTCTATGAAATGGTATGGCCTAAGTTCTTACCTTGCTATTAAAAGAAGGGTTATTGATATTGCCATGTACTAAAATTTGAACCTTGTTTGTATGTATGATCAAACTAGGAAGCATTTCTTTGGGTTCGTTAGGCTCGAGAATATCTCTCTCTCTCTCTCTCTCTCTATATATATATATATATATAGATAGATAGATATAGATATAGAAACGGATGATGATTCATTGAATAATTAGGAAGCCTGATGGAGCTAGGGAAATCAGAGGAAACCTCATAGACCAAAAATGTATTTTTCTTTAAATCGATTTAAATCATATAAACCAATGAAGAAAATCAAAGGAAGACAAAACGATCACTCACATTCATAATAAAAAAATTGTTACGATTCATTTAATTTTAGTATTTTTCTAATATTAAGTTATTTCATGCATTTAAAGAAACCTAAATTATGTGTGATATGCCATTCCAAATCTTAGTTTAAATCCTGTAACATATTTTAATGGATTTGTAACTTTGTATAATTCATTAAATCATGGGTAATTTTTTTCTATTCTATATCATTAAAAGATAAACTCCTATCAATAATATAATATTGGTTAAATTGGTAAAAATACCATTAAAATTAAAAAAAAAAACTATTCAAATTTCATTAATACTCTTAATTGTTTTTAAAAAGTTAAAAATATTCTTATAGTTAATATATTATATCATAATATAGATCAAAGCTTAGAAATCATCTGGTGTCGTGTGTAGTTGGTTATCACGTCAGTGTAAGACATTGGGTTATTACACTTAGAGTCAAAGTTTAGAAACTTAATTGACTTTCTTAATGTGACCGCACAAGCCGATCGATAGTAGATATTGTTCGCTTTGCCCCATTACGTATTTTCGTCGCCTCACGATTTTAAAACACGTCTATTAGGGCGATGTTTCCACACTCTTATAAAGAATGCTTTGTTCCCTTTTCCAACTAATGTAGTTCGATCTCAAAATTCACCGCCCTTGGGGATCTAGTGTTCTTGCTGGCACACTGCTTGGTGACTGGCTCGGATAACATTTCTGCCAGCCCAAACCCACCACTAGTAGATATTGTCCGCTTTGACTCGTTACGCATCGTCATCAGCCCCATGATTTTAAAATGTGTCTATTAAGGAGAGATTTTCACATCCTTATAAAGAATGATTCGTTCCACTCTCCAACCAATGTGGTGTGATCTCACACTTAAACTTCATGAACTATACTTGTAATTTTTCAACAAAAAAAACATATATAACTATATTGTGTTTTATTTTTATTATCATTGATATGCATTTTAACTAAGTAGAGAAGGATTGACCTCCAAGCTAAAATAATAATAATAATAATAATAATAATAATAATAATAAAAAATAATAATAATAATAATAATACGGGTATTCTTATGTCTAGATCAAGAGTTGTGCTCAAGCTGAAATCAACCCAGTGAAGCTCAGTTACATCATTTCCAAGGGTACTCTAATAGATATGATTCTTTAGAACCAAGACGTAAGGAAATGCCATCGTCTCCTGCTGCCCAAGTACAAATACTATTATAACATTGGTCACTAGACCAATTTTCCATTTCTGGCCAAAATACTTCACCAGAAACATTCCCATGTTTGCTCTTAAAATTGCACCAAAACCGTGTTGATTGCCAAATAATTTCTTTGAAGGTCCATGAGTACTTCTCTCCAAGGCCGATCTCATGTTCTCCTAAATCGTCGTCTTTAGATTTGCAGTGAGCCAAGAGAGTTGAATCATTCATATGATTCCAAATTACCACTTCCCATATGGAGAATGGACGCAGTATCTTTGACGCGGATGATGCAAAACATGAGTTAATAATCATATTTGATTGAAAAGCAAACAATACGATGAAACAAAAGATGATTTGAAGCTTCATTTTTTTTTTTCGGTACACAAATCCATTTTGTTTTATTTCATATAATATAGCCGGATCAAATTTGTATACAATGAACATTACGGGTTGTATCATCTAAATCTCATCAATTTTCTAACTTTATTTATCTAAACATATACAATATATAAGAAGTTGTTGCATACAAGTTAAAATATGTTATATTTAGACGAGAGTTTGAATCGAACTTAACCTAATCTATAATGATCTTGTTGTTCGTAATGACTAATGCAAAAGTAAATAATATAAACATATGAGAAATTCATTCTTTAATCAACCTCTTTGGCGGGTGACATAATCTAGAATCTGACCACCCTTTTACTTTTGTAGGATGAAAGATTTTGATCTTGTTCATGTCGAGGATATAATTCAAATTATGCAATGGTTGCTTGAGTTCTATGATCTAAATTACAACATTGAAGTTTGTGTGAGATTTGCAACTTTTGAATGTATATTAGTATATGGGATTCAAATAAGATAGTTTTAAATATATTATATTAATAAAACTCAATCGCTAGAAAAGGCGCGAGAATTTTGTCGAGGTGCTGAAATTCTCATACCGCTCTCAAACACACTCCCTTGATCTTCATGACTCGCCAACAACACCACACAATCTTCTTTCATACACTCCAGAGCTTACGTACAAGGAAAAATAGAGAGAGGAAACGAGAGGGAGAGAGAACAAGAGAGAACGAGAGAGAGAGAGAAAAGGAATTCGAAAGCTACTCCAGCGAGACCAACCAGAGAAACCCGACGTCAAAATGGCCATCTCACGTGACAAAAGAGTCCATCCATAATTGCATGTACGCAAGAGGGAGGTAAGTTTCCACGCCTTAATAACGTCCCTTATCGTCAGAATCGAGAATGGGTTTTGAAATTGTTTGGGTTCCGACCATCTCGAAGCTGAATTTGATCTTGTTTAAGGTAAATAAGGTTTGTACAAGGGAGTTAATAATTCTTAAGTTACTAACGAAACGGGATGGATATTCCAATAGGAAGCGACAATCGTTGATAATTTGGAGCAATTTCGAGGAACATGATGGATATAATATCATCACATCATCATACAACATCTTTACATCATCATATAACATAAAACATAAATGACATGTGCAAGAGCCACTAGGCATGTGTCGTCATACATAAGACAAGTCTTCTGACCGAGCCGATAGTAAGGCTACTTACTTGGTTGGCCTAGATCGAAGCTACCATGACCCCTTGATGCTAGTTTAACGTTGCTCTCCGAAATTTAATTCTACGTCAGAGTTCCGCAGTTATAAATTAGTATTCTACTTTGGGAATTGGCTCACCTTATTTGACATAAAAATAATTTAAATTTACTCCTAATAATAAAAATTAACTAAACCTAATTTTGCATAAAATAATTTAAACTAGACTCCAAAAATTTAAACTAGTCCTATTAACCTCTTCTAAAGGGTTGAAACTAGTAAGAAAGGGTCCGAGCGTATCAGACTCAAGCTAAAAGTAGTCATATTAACCTCTTCTAAAGGGTTGAAACTAGTAAGAAAGGGTCCGAGCTTATCAGACTCAAGCTGAATCAGCCAAATATACCTTAAGTGCTTCTGAAGGGTTGAAACTAGTAAGAAATGGTACGAGCGTATCAGACTAAAGCTGAATCAGTCAAATATACAACAGTATCTCGATGTGAACACACAGTTATGCATGAGATTCCCATACTTTCTATCATACTAAAAAATCTTATTTGGCATAAAATAATTTAAATTTACTCGTAATAATAAAAACTAACTAAACCTTATTGCATAAAATAATTTAAACTACTTTTATTAATTCAATTGGAACCGCGCACCGAGTCCAAGTTTGACTGAAGTTGAATCCAGTTTTATTCTCTCTTTTCTAACTTATTTAACCAACTAAAATGGTGGCTTGATTTTAAACTAACTAAAAGGTAGTCATGAATCCAGTTTTATTCTCTCTTTTCTAACTTATTTAACCAACTAAAATGGTGGCTTGATTTTAAACTAACTAAAAGGTAGTCATACTCCGGATTTAAACTAACTAAAAGGTAGTCATACTAGCGCTTCCGAAGGTTGAAACTAGTAAGAAAGAGTCCGAGCGTAATAAGAAACAGTCCGAGCGTATCAGACAAAGTCGAATCACTAACTAAAAGGTAGTTATACTCCGGATCAGCCAAAATGCTGGCTTGATTTAAACTAACTAAAAGGTAGTCATACTCCGGATCAGCCAAAATGCTGGCTTGATTTAAACTAACCTTAAGCGCTTTCGAAGGATTGAAACTAGTAAAAAAGAGTCCGAGCGTATCAGACTTAAGTCGGATAAGCCAAAATACTGGCTTGGAGCCGTTAGAAAATAAAATCTCCGACCGACTTTGAACATTTAAGTGGGATAATAAAATGAAGTAAGGGATCACCTTTTATAGTGGAGGTCAACTCCCCACTTCTCAACTTAAGCGGTGTGGGACAATTTTTCTTTCCTTTTATTTTTTATTTCTTATAATTTTTGGGTTATTATAGTGGAGTATCATATACAATGAGTTTGTATAAGACTGAATCACGAAATATACAATAGTATCTCGATGTACGTGAACACACAGTTATGCATCAGGTCCCCATACTTTCTATCATGGTGTGATAAGTGGGAATTCAAACGTAAAAGTAAGAAGACCTTGATGTCATGCACTACTATGTATGCAATGTGATGTCCATTATATCTGTTATGACTAAAATGTAATGCTATGTAAGAATGTCATGTAAAGATTATGTAATGGACTATGTGATGTTTACTATGTATACATAGTGCATGTATGTGTGTCATGTGAATCGGGATACTTTCTCGTTATATTATGTTAGTACGGATGCGTACCTTCGATATTCACGTTCTCCACGATATCATGCGGGCTTTTCCTTTTCGGTGGCGTTCGATGACGTATAACGCGTTAAACCCGACCATGTCAGGCCCAGAGATACGTATATGAGCCCGTCTGGTGGGTCCATGTGCGCGTATCTGGGAAAATACCACACATCCAACCCTGCTCATAAGTGGAAAGAGTCCAAGGTCATGTGAAAGTTTTAAGATAGGTCCCAATCATGTTATGTGTGTGATTACATTGTTAACCTCAATAGTGGAGTGACTTACTGAGTAAGTTATAAAATACTCAAGCCCCATGCTACCCTTATATTTTTCAGATAAAGGTAAAACTCTCATGCACGGATGACGGTGAACGTTGAAAAGGCCATATAAGTTCAGATAGGGCATGATAGGGCGGTAGAACGCGTTCAATTTCAATTAGTAGTTGATAGGTGTTTTTAATGCAATTGTTTTTTTTATATTTAAAACTATGTTAGGTTTAATTTCTTGTTTTGAATTGAATACGTAAGTACATGGCTTTATTTTAAAAGTATTTATTATGAACTTTTGCATACGTGATTAAAACATGCATGGCCGTTACATAGGACAACGTATTAAAATTTCAAGTTCTAACCTTCAAGAATGCTCCAAGATCTTGTGAAAATCAAAGTTAGAAACCTATAGATAGACATTCGTTCTTTCTCCGTTCTTGATGAAATTTTACAATCCAAACACGTAAACCACTTCTCCTTGATTCAATAGAGGAGCAAAATCCTTTTCGACTCTCGATTTGACTTTCACCCGAATTTTCTAATTTTTCTACCATTTTATTTTATTTTTCTTAGATTCTTGGAGGTATCCTTACCTTTTTTTCCTCGAATGCTCTCAATAAAATTCTAGAAGTTTGGAATTTTAAAGAGATAATTATGAAAACTTAAGTACGTGTTCTGCTCGGATAAAATGAAATGGTACCTTACCTACACTAAAATAAAAGTTGAAAAAAATGGTCGTTCAACTACTTGATACTACAATCTTGAATACTTGGTGAATTTTTTATTTTTTTAACTAATTAATGTTGTCGATAATTATATAAGGTAAACAATTTAAAATTAGGAAAACTTACGTACCTGCAAGGCTCGAACGTTACAATGTAGGTCAATGAAACGATACCTTACGTACACAAAAATAAAAAATAAAAAATGTCAGACAATCTTAAATATTTGGTGAATTTTGTATTTTGTATTTTTTGTAATTGATTAATGTTGTTGATAATTATATAAGGTGAACCATTTATCAGGTATCAATTCAATAACTTCTCTATTCTACGAAATTATTGTATACTTTATTTTTACAAATGCTATAAAAAAACCCCAAACTTATAGTAATATCGAGTTTCAAGATCTTCAAAAAAGATTATAAGAAAATATATATTATAGTATTTTTCTTTAGCTATATATAATTTTTATATGAACAATAAAATGCAAACAAAGTAGAGAGAAAGCTCAAACATATACAAACAAACCACCATGATTGCCAGCATGAATTGTAATCATTATAAATTCAAACGACATGAATTGAATCTGAACTGATTCTAAATTCTTCTTCTTCTTCTCCATTCACACACTGCTATTAACTCCTCCGGCTTCCGTCTTGGACTCCATAACAGAGTCATAAGAAGCATGTAATTCAATCAAGATATGTTGAGGATTGTTGGTATGAAGTCCCACATTGGCTAATTTAGGGAATGATCATGAGTATATAAGCAAGGAATACTATCTCTATTGGGATGAGGCCTCTTGGAGAAGTCCAAAGCAAAGCCAGAAGAGCTTATGCTCAAAGTTGACAATATCTTAGACTTAGGCTAGAATAAGGTAGTTGTATTTATTATCTTAGACTTAGGCTAGAATAGAATGTTTTTAATTTAAACGTTTATTTATTTTATTTAGTCTTTTGTTGTGTCGTTTTTAAAGGTGTTTTCGAAATACGTAAGTCCATGA
Source organism: Cucurbita ficifolia (assembly GCA_033971965.1). Taxonomy (NCBI): domain Eukaryota; kingdom Viridiplantae; phylum Streptophyta; class Magnoliopsida; order Cucurbitales; family Cucurbitaceae; genus Cucurbita; species Cucurbita ficifolia. The sequence goes on from CM066979.1 coordinate 3,099,576, forward strand.
CTGTGTTTTGCTGTTATGTTTTATGAAAGTTTAAATGAAGTATTTCCGCATTCAATGTTTATGATATATATACAGTAGCGACCTTAAATTAAGTAAAAATTTCGAGTCGTTACGAGAGGATTGTTGGGATTTAGTCCCAAATTGGCTAATTTAGGAAATGATCATGGGTTTATGAGCTAGGAATACTATCTCCATCGGTATGAAGCCTTTTGGGCAAGCCCAAAGAAAATCCATGAGAGCTTATGCTCAAAGTGGACAATATCATACTATTATGGAGAGCCGTGATTTCTAACAAGATATAGTAAATCAACAAAATCCCAGTCCATATTCCAAACCGTTCAAATGAAGCTTTGTCGATAGAGCCAAGAAGGAAAATGTTGATGGCGATCGACAGTGAAGGCAGCCACGGGACGAACGGCTCACCCCACACACGAGGCTTTTTAGCCTGTGGGACGCCGAGCCATAGGGCCAAAGTTGAGAGAAACCATATGGCATTGGACACTACCAAGTTGATCCAGCCATCGCTCGAGCCCCAGTATATGGCGGTTGCCATTGAAGATCCAAGGATTAGAGCCAGGCAGATTATGAGCTTGTTTCGGTCGGATGGTGTTGTTTCACCGCTGATGTAGTAGCGTCGGATGATCAGGCCAATGGCTACCAGCATGAAGATGAAGAGGGTGGAGATAGAGAGGAGGTTTGAGAGAATTCTCGAGCTTGTAAAGAAGGCGGTTATTGTTGTTGCAGTTAGCATTGTGGCGGTTGCATTCACTGGAGTGTCAGTCCTTTCATTGACTTTGGCGAACCATGGTGAGATCATGTGGGTTCTGGCAATGTGCGTGAGATAGCGCGCCTGTCCAACATCACTAACCAAGAACACGGTGGTCATGCCTTTAATAGCACCAACAGCGACAATGTACTTAGCCCAACCCCATCCAACAGCTTCAAAAGCCACCGAAAACGGCACATCCTCATCAATTTGTTGGTACGGCTGCATCAAGCACAACGTAACCGCAAGAATGCAATAGGCTAATGTGGTGATCGTCATTGACCCAATAAGACCAATAGGTATAAAGAACAAAACGGTCGAGGCTACGAAGATGCCACGAGGGCCATAGGGAGCAAAGGGAGTGAAGTTTTTCGAGTTAGCCTCGGTGAGGCCAGCAACGACAATGAAGATGATGATGGCAACGTGGAATATGGAAGCAATGTAGTTGAAGCGGGAGGAGCCTTTGGTGCTGACTACTGCTAAGGTGCAAATGACAATGATCACAACAATGGCGATGGGGTCGAGCTGGTTGTAGTCGTCGGGGAAAGACGAGACATGGATGCGAAAATCGTTCGGATGGTGATTGCACAAAGTGGCAAAGTATGAAGTCCATGAACGGGCCAAAGCAGCGCTTCCAATTACATATTCGAGGAGGATGTTGCCCTCGATGATGAATGCCACGGAGTCTCCTAGTTCTACTCTTAGGTAGGCCAATGATCCACCTAAACATTGTAGAATAAATTTAAATTTGGATCTTTTACCCTATTTTAATCATCCCACTACTGCCATCCAACAATTAAATAAATAACAATAAAGACGAAATATCTTCGCCCATTATTTCAAAAACAATTTAATTTTTATTTTTTAAAAACTAAGCAAATAAAAACTATTAATTTCTTTGTTTTGAAACTATTTTATTTTCCATTTAATGATTTAAGTTTAAAAAAATGATTAAAATAATAATAAAAATATAGTTTTGGTCAATTTTCATTTAACTTTTAGTTTTCCAACTCTCTAATCTCATTTCATCTCATTTCATTTGGTTACTTAACTTTAAAATGTTACGGAGATTTATATTTTTACCCTACACTTTTCCATATTAACTTTTGGTTAATTAATTTAAAATAGTTATGAGGTAGAATTTTTTTAATTTAATTAATTTAAAAAATTAATGAGGAATAATTACTGGAATTTGATTAATTAATTTAAAAGAATAAAAAAATTAATATATCATAGTAAAAATTCAAGAATAAATGTATAAAATTTTAAAACAGAAGTTAATCTAAAAAACCAATAATAAAATATATAATATTTTGAAAGGTAGAGTGAATAAAAATTAAACTAAAAAAAGTCAAGAATAAAAAGTAAAAGTAAAAATAAAAATAACGACAATAAAAAGTAAAGTCAAAATTTAACTTAAATTTAAATAGAAAAATATTTAAAAATAGACGAAAAAGAAGTGATAGTAAAATTGAAAAAGTCGGACTAATAAAAATATTTCTTAAAACTGTAATTTTTCCATAAATAAAATTAAATGGTATAAATGTTTCCAATAAACCGTATGAAACCATGGAGGAGATGAGATTTGAAAAAAGGCACGTACCAGCCGTAGGGATCTCGACGGCGAATTCAGTGTAACAGAAGATGGAAAGCATGGCGGAGACACCGGAGACGACATAAGACAAGATGACGGTTGGACCAGCGTATTTCTTAGTCTCGAGACCGGTGAGGACGAATATTCCAACGCCGATGACGGCGCCAATACCGAACCACATAAGGTCCCACCACGTGAGGCTCTTCTTCATCTCGTACTGGCTCCGAGCCTTCATCTCGACGAGCTCGGTGTGCTCCCCGGATCTGGCCGTGAGCCGATCCAAGAGTCGGGTCGGCGTCACCTTCAGCGCTTTAGTGTAATTTCTCCAACTTTGAAACGACTCCTCTAGCAGAAAATCCTACTTCGAAAAATCACAGGATCTTCTTCTGATCCATTCTCCACCACCACGGTTCGGTTGATCCATTCTGATTTCACACTGAAACAGTCAACTAAAAAATGAAATGTCCAAAATGTGCTTGATCCATTCTGATTCCAGTGTACTCCATTTTCAATATTCTTATCGATTTTTAAAATAAATGATTTGAAATGAAGAGAATAGATCTCGTGATTCATTCACACTGGTACACAATCAAAATCAACCAAATTTAAACCTATAAATAACACACTGAGAACAAAATCACACAAAATTATGAAGTAGTTCCTTGCTATTAGACACAAAAATAAAAATAAAAAACTCTTCAAATTATGTTCGGTGAAAAAACTGCTATCACCATTTTCCAGAACTCCACATTTTCAAGCAAGAAACAAGAAAAACAACTACAAACATAAATCCACGGATTCAGAGAGAGAGAGAGAGAGAGAGAAACGGACCGGAGGTCGACGAGAGGCAAGAGAACTCTGGCGATCGGAGAATTGAAGGAGAAGAGAATACTTAAAACAAGGCGGGAGAATAAGAAATGAAAAAGGGATTATAAAGGAAGCAGAGACGACTGGTGACAACCGATAGACAGAGTGGTTTCAGAGTTTGGAATATGAGAGGAAACTAACGTGCGGAGGTTAATTGGGCGGTCACATTTGTGGTATCAACCTGTGATTTCTAAATTTAATCATCTCATTATGGAAGAATTAGAAGATTTAAGTTTTAGTCCCGACGGTTAAAAAGGCTTATACAACAGGTCGGAACTCCAAATCGTTCTCAATTGGATCCTTCGCCTTTGAAATCGTTTTGAAGATTTAATGTCGTCCCATCATAATCATAATTAAAACTAAAATTTAAAACTATTCTTCTAAAATTAAATTTGGTAAATGGAACTGATTTAAATATATTGTTAACTTTAAAAAAAATATATTTTTACTGAAGGTACAATTATATATACTTGATAATTATTTCTATTAATTATTTCTTCTCCCACGATTCTTTAAAATATATATTTTTAATTATTTGGAGAAGTAGATATAAATAAATATTTTATTTTTATTAAAAATAAAAATTTGAATCAATTACCCGACCAAGTTAACCAAAAAAAATTTATGATTGGATTGAGTGGAGTTCGTTATTTAATAATGGTTGTCTCATTGAAAAATGTACAACTCTAATAATTGTGTTGAGTCTAAAAAGTATCTCATCCTTGAGAATATTTGCTAAAACCACCACACATAAATCGTAATCTAATTCAACATTTTTGGCCTGATTATGAGAAATGGGATTAAAGCTATAAAAAAAGAGCACTCTTATTGTCACATAAGAGTAAGGGCTTCCGTGAAATAGGGACTTATAGGTCATGCAAAAGATGCGTAACCCAAAGAAGTTCAGTAGCAGTTATGACAAGAGAACGATACTCAGATTCATAACTGGAGTGTGAGACAGTAGGTTGCTTTTTGACATTCCAAGAAACGAGATTGTTACCAAAATAAATAGAATAGTCGAATGTAGAAGGACGAGTATCGAGGCAACCAACCCAGTCAGCATCCGAATAAGCCACTGGCGCATTAAGAAAAGTGGATAGACAAAAGGTAAGACTAAAGTGGAGTGTTCCCTTAACATATCGAAGAATACGTTTGACAGCATGAAAGTGATCTTCAGTAGGGGCATGCAAAAATTGATTGACAGAGTTGACAACATGGGCAATATCTAGACGTGTAATAGTCGAGTACTAAAAAGCAGCAACAAGAGGTCGATAAAGAGTAGGATTAGAGAAAGGAGAACCATCATCTGTTAGGTGTTGAGAAACAACCATGGGGTATGGACTGGTTTGCTATCGAGCAACTAAGCACGAGTAAGAATATCTCGGGCATATTTTAACTGAATAATAAAGAGACCATCAGAAGTGAGTGAAGCTTCAAGACCAAGAAAGTAATTGATAGAACTCAAATCCTTGGTAGCAAACTCGGAAGGAAGCTTGTGAGTAAAGCTGTCAAGAAGAGATGAGTTGTTGTCGGTCACAATAATGTCATCAACATAAAGAAGTAGATAGATAAGGTTAGATTGTTGATGAAAGACAAAAAGGGACGTGTCAGTGCGACTGCAAGAAAAACCAAGTGTGAGAAGAAATGAGCTAAAACGCTGAAATCAGGCGCGAGGAGCTTGCTTTAAGTCATAGAGGGCTTTCTTTAATAGACAAACATGAGTTGGAAATCGAGGATCAATATATCCAGGAGGTTGTTCCATATGAACATGTTCAATAAGAGTGTGATTGGGGAAGCATCCTTGACATCAAGTTGCCGAAGAAGCCATGTATTTGTGACAGCAAGAGAAAGCACAATACGAATAGTAGTAGCTTTGACAACCGAACTGAAAGTGTCAGTGTAGTCGAGACCAGGAACCTAAGTATAACCTTTGGCAACAAGACGAGCCTTGAAACGCTCGATGGACCTATCAGAAAAATATTTAATGGGAAACACCCCTTTAGAGCCCACGATATTGGTGTTGGCAGGGCGAGGAGTCAAAGTCAAAGTGTCATTTTGTTGTAAAGCTCGAATTTCTTCATATATGGCAGCAACTCAAGCAGGATTCTTAGCAGAAGATTTGAATCCTCTTGGCTCAGTGGATGCAAGAAGAGCAGAAAGAAGTCCAGATGAGCCCAAAATACCAAGATTTGCTGGATGACGAGTCTTGAAGATTCCAGTTTTGGATCGTGTGATCATAGGATGAGAGCCCAAAGAAGAAGGAGAAGCAACAGCTGGTTTAATAGAGGGCAGATCAAAAGTCAAGAGTGGCAAAGAGGAACCTGCAAGAGAGGTACCAACCTGCACAGACTCATCCACATGGTCAGAACAAATATCACACGAAGATGAGCTAGATTGAAGAATTTGCGGTGAAGAAGTGGTAGGTGGATGAATCAATATGGTAAATATGCGGTTCAAAAAAAATTGAAATATGAAGAGAGGAAAGAGGTTGGGTCTAGGAGCTAGGGACAACAGGAAAGTGAGTTTCATCAAATTGAGCATTGTGGGTGATGTATAGCTTAGTGATGGTGGGATCAAGACAATGAAACCCTTTATGAGAGGGACTATAACACAAGAAAATGCAAGGAATGCTGCGGAAATAAAGTTTGTTAGGCATATAATCACGCAAGCAAAAATAAACACGACAACCAAAGGAATGAAAATTGTCATAACGCAGAGAGTAGCCATAAAGGAGTTCAAATGGTGACTTACCTCCAAGAAGTGGAGTAGGCAACCGGTTGATAATATAAGTCGTAGTGTTGAAGGCATCAACCAAGAAACGAGGAGAAAGATGAGATTGAAAGAGAAGGGTCAAGTCAGTCTCAGTCACGTGACGATGTTTTTTCTTAGCACGGCCATTTTTTGCAGGTGTATATGGACAATAGAGTTGATGGTGGATGGCAGAAGTACGTAAGCAACCTTGATCCTTTCTTCTCTATGGCCTACGAAGCCTAGTTTTGCCTTCCATCTTGGGATTGATCGTTGCTAAAGTTAAATAATTGTTTGACTGTAGTATAGGCCGTGGAAAGGACTTGGACCCTTTGTTCATAAAACTTGACCTTTTCCCATGGCTTCAGTCCCTCAACAAAATTAAAGATCTTATCTTTCTCGAGCATATCTGTATATGAACCTCGAATTTATTCAGTCTCTCAACAAAAGTATAGATAAACATATCATGTTACTCCATTTAGAATTATTTAGACTATTACAAACTAGTTCAAGAACCTCTTGGAAGATCTAGTTCATTAAATTATACTAGTTATGGTCCCTTGATCAATTCCTTATATACAGTAAATAACCGCATGGTCGGATTATATCCTCTTATCAAAACTAATACGATCAATTCAGGCTTAATTCCCAACTTTCTCACTTCCCTCAAAATGACTTACTTTCTTGTTTTAATATATTTTTTATAAGGTTAACCCCTCTCGGTATCTAGTTTTGTAGTAAGGACCTTGGTCTAGAGTTTTGAGTTATTATTCCTTAGACACTTCCTTGAAAAACCTGTGGGGTCTTATGCTAAGTGAACAACTCAATCTTGATCTATGCCCAAGGCTTCATGCGTTCCCCGCGACATAGTCTTAATACATACATCCAAGGCTTCATGTGCTCTACGCGATACAACCTGCGTACTTATGTCCAAGACTTTACGGGTTCCTTGCAACATAGTTTGAGTACCTACACCTAGGGCTTCATGCATTCCAAACGACGTAGTCATTGTCATAAGACGATGTTGCACTGTTCATCAGGAGGTCTTTAGGATATCTCGGGTTCTCGTTCAAGAGTTCATTGTTAAGTCTTGAACGAGAACTAAGAAAAAATTCTTAACAAGTACACCCTAATTCATATGAGTCAAATATTTCTCTGCATGCATAAATCTTTCATAAGCACCTTGTCATTTGGTATTCATAAAATCCAAAATTTTGGATTATCCCTTCTTTCTCTCTTCCATTTTCCATCTTCCATCTTCCGTCTTCCATCTTCCGTCTAAAGAGGGAAGAGAAAGGGAGGAAAGAGAATAGTATAAAAGAAATATATAGTTTTAAAAATAAAAGTAGGTGTCACTTTACATTTTAGGCTATATATATATATATAGGGTGATCAAGAATGTCACCAGATGTAAACCGAGTTAGGGACCAAAATGTAATTTAAACTAAATTATGAGACAAAAAAAAGGTAATTTTCTTTAAAAAATTTGATAAGTGGGAATTCAAGCGTAAAAGTAATAAAATATATGCATGCACTTTCAATAATGACCGCATAGCGCAATGGATTAACGCGTTTGATTTTGGATCAAAAGGTCGTGGGTTTGACTCCCACTGTGGTCAACTAAACTGCATATCCTAAATAGCGTTTTCGTGTATTTACTTTTCTGTGATAAAGATTCAAAAAAAAAAAAAAATTCAGTGGCCGGAATTATCACAACTCCTATCGAACTATGAAACCTCAACTAGCATACACACTCCACTCGCTCGAAAATACCCTACAAGAGAAAAGTGTGAGTAATAGAGAGAAAACGGGGGGAGGGGATGATGAAAGGTTGGTTTTTGGTTTTTCGACGAGTACGACATCGAAAAGACGTGATGACCCTTCAGAGTATGCTATAACGAACGACGCATAAGTAGGGACAAAGCAGTGATAACTTCAGATACATAGGAAGCAAAACGTCAATTCGAGATCATGACACATGCATAAGGTAACTCTACTTATTTTTTTAGACTTAGATTAGAATATGGTCTTTAATTTTAACGTTATTTATTTTATTTAGTTTTTCGTTGTGTCATTTAAAAGATGTTTTCGAACACGTAAGATCATGATAGTGTTTTAAGATGAAACTTATGATTTATGATAAAGTTTTAAATGTTTAATTCCGCATATGAATGATAACAACAATTTTAGGTAAATAAAAATTTAGGATCCTTACATAATCATAAGAACTACATTCTTATTTAGAAAAAACAAGAACATTTTTGGTATTAATCTTTAATGCAATTAAAAAAACAACAAACTTGGAGATACAATAGGTAAGATGAGTTGTCAAAAATTTATTCTTCATTCTCACTATTGGACTCAAATTCAACTAAATTTTAAATGAATTCAACTATAAATTCTCTCTTTTTTTAAGAATTATGGTTATGGTTATGGATTTTAAATTTTCGTGATTTTTATGGAGACAAACATTTTTTTTTAATAATTAATCTTGGTTAGTTTATTATTATTTTTTCAATAAAAACAATTAGTCTCTATTTATTAACTTACTTCTATAAATTATAAAAATAATATTCTAGAAACATTCCAACAAGTTTTTTTTTTTTTTTTTTTTATAATTATTGAGAAATTTTGAAAGACAGAATTATTGCAACTTTTACAACAATAGATGTATTTTTTAAACCAGAGTCAAAGTTCACAAATTTTTTTTATATAATTTAGTCGTTTCTTGAATTAAAATTAAATTATTATTATTTAACCAATTATTTATTTTGAAGGTTCAGAAAATGAGCTATTCTCAAATGATATTAGTATTCTTCTAATCATTTAGATATAACAAAACAAAAATTCACTCAGGAACTGAGAACCAACCTGTCCATTGTCTCTACTTGGGAACACAAGAATATGATATGATTGGGATAAGACTCAAGACAGAGATTGATACTGTTCCTTCCCCCAATTTGTCTTACTTCTTCTAATTACTATTAAATTCCCCTGCTCTCTATTGCATTTTCCATAAATCTAAATCACAACAACAAACATTCATAATCAGATATTATCTGAACAAATCAAGTGTATATGAATCGGAAATTGGCAATAATCTGGTAGAATATCTGAAGATCTAAGATTACGCTAGAACAGGAACTCAATTCACACATACCAGAGCAAAAATCAAAGGAAAGGAAAAGAAAAAGGACATGAATCTCTTACAGAAATAAGAACAGCGACTAGATCTCATAGCTATGTACAATGCAAATTCGTCTTCAAATCACTTGCTAACAATAATGCTAGCAGTTTCAGAGGCAGAGAGCGAGGACGGCGATCTACTATTCTGCTTCTTGAACTTGAAGAAGTAAATAAAAGCAGAAGCAATCAGTAAAGAAAAGCCTATAATTCCACATACCAAACTCACAACAATCAATGCGCCGCGAATGTGATCTCCGCCTGCTCCAGAGCGGTTAGCGTGGCTACGATTCCACCACTGCGACGGCAGGCTTGTGTTCACCGCCTTCGGAAGTTCGACCTCGGAGGAGGACCAGGAGTTTCCTTGGAAGAACGATTGCATATTCGATGAAGAGTTTCCGATAGCGCCAGGGTTTTGGTACTCCAAGCCGTGCTCCGATGGACGCAGGTCTCTTGCATTTGAGCATCCGAAGAAGAAAATGGCGGCGAGAAAGCAATAGACGGCGGCGAATGCGGCAATCTGCGAGGGAATCGCCATTTCTTGTTGTGGATTTACAGTGCGTTGCGTTTGTGGTTGGATTTTATCTGTGAGAGGGAGAGTTGATGAGTTAAGAGCATTGGAACGGAATCAAATTTGGGGGAAAGCAAAACGACGTCGGATTCCCCCTTGTCGGATTTTGTTTATATTAAATTTTCATTTACTTATTCTACACTTTTTTAAATGACAAAAATTAAAATTTTAATATTTTATTAGATATAAAATTTAAACTTATATTAATTAGTTAATTTTAAAAAAAAAAGTACCAAAATTTTTTTAAAAAAGTTTTAAGAATTTATTTAAAATTTTTATTTTCAGACACTTATTATAGAAAATTGAAAGATTAAATTTATTTAAATTCTTTTTAAATTAAAAAAAAAACCTATCAAATATTTAATTAACACTAGATAAAAAATTGAATGAACTATTAAATATTTTTTAGAAATTAAAAAACTAAATAAATACAATATAAAAAATATTTGCAATTGATCCTTCAACTAATTATATTTATTGTACAAATATTATTAATAAATTTTAAAAATAGCCCATATTATTATTTTAAGTTCATTTTTGTCAAATCTTGTAAAAAAATTATTTAAGAAAATAAAAATATGAATATCTTTCCAAAAAAAAATATTTAAAAAGTAAAATAAAATTTAAATATTTTTTTTTTTGACATTTCAAATTACATAAACTAATATAATATATTTTATCTCTAAAAATGATTTTAATTATATTCGCCATCACTCCCTTTTATTTAATAAATTAACGTTACATTACATGTGGCATTTGATAATGGCTAATGATTTAGCATGACATAGGTGTAAGCCAATTGGATCAAACAAAGATAAATAAAATATATTTTTAATCATTCCTCACATAATTACCAAATGTCATTAATCAATAATCAACTTAATTATAATTAAATTTTCAAATAAAAACTAAGTTTAAACTTAATTCGATTAGATTGAATCGAAAAATTTGAACCGGGTTGACATTTTTTTTATTGGGTCAACCCAACCAACCTGACTAAGAGGTTACAACCTAACCCACCGTGTTCTATTTTTTAAATTATTATGAAAATTAAGAATATTTGATCTTTGTTATGATGTTAGTGGTGTGTTGTGACGGGTGAATATTTGATATTTGAATTTTATGAAATTATATTTTCTCTAGAGTCGCTACCCGACGTAACTTCTTTATGTGGAAATATTCATTTAAAACCATTCATAAAATGATGTTATGGACTTCGTCTTAACACCATACAAAAGAAATATTAAAATAAATCAATGTAAATATAAAAATAGCAATGCCCTATACTTACTTAGGATCTACGAAATTAAAATGCAACCACCCTATAAGTTCCATAGCCTTTATTTGTGATGTCTTGCCTTTATCTCAAATAAGAAAGTAACACATGGCTTGAGTATTTTAAGAAATATTTATTAACTGACTCCACTATTGGGGTGAGTTAACACAAACACATGCAATCATGATTAGAGACCTATCATTTAAAGCCATAGTCTCTTAAGTAGCCTAGACAAATTAGATATGTAGTCTCTACACACAATCCACACGTGCGAGCATTGGCCCACCAGGCGGGCTCGCACACCCCTTGGTAGGGATGTACATGGTTTGAGTTGGGTTGGATTGAGGGATTTTTTTGACCCAACCCAAAAGTTCGGGTTGGTTGCATTGCGAGTCAAATAATATGAAACGGGTTGGATCCTCTCGACTAAATGCACGACGGCACGTGACGTCTTCTTTATCGAACATGCAACCTTCTCCTTTGCTGACACGAGCCCTCCTCTAGGTCGGCCGCACAACTCCATTCCTTCATCGACGCTTGTCCTTCTTCCTAAGTTGATATTTGTCCAAACTCCGACTTTTTAGTTTGAATCAATTCTGGCCTCTTTCACATAACTTGTGCCAAATTCTTCCAAAAACAATATACTAAAAATTCATCATCCAACAAATCACCGGGATCTAAAGAAAAACTAAGAATAAAAAATATTTGTTATTACAAAAATAAAACAAATGGAAGCAAGTCATTGGAACTTAAACCTTTAGAACTTGAAGACATCAAACTAGTTGGAACTTGTGTTGAAATTTGAAAAGTTTCTTCCTCTTGTATGAAACTTAGAAGTCAAATTTAGAAAGTCACCGTTTGAAAATATATATATATTAAGCGAAGCGAGGGTGGAATCGGTCGGAAAATTTGGCCTCCCACACCCTCCCTATTCTCCGTCACTTATCAAATAACTTCTAGTGATGGTCGTTCTTCTAAGCTTTTATTTATTTATTTTATTATTATTATTTGGACTTTTCATGATATTATGACTAACTTCTCTCTAGTTTCTATATTTATACTTATTTATAATCTCCAAGTTCAAACCTAAGGTTCGTTCTCGACCAAATATGACTTGTCTACTAGGCTCTCATATAGCGTGATATTGCTAATAGCCCGACCATCATGGATACTCATGACCCCAACTTAGCACTCAATAGTTAGGTGGTTATGTGAGGCCTAGTAGACTAGTAGGCCTATCATCTGTAGGTCCCTGCCACTCAAGAAAAGTGTCCCTATAGTCCATTTGACAAACTTCTAGTAGTTCCTACATCGTGCCGTCATAAAAAATGTGTAATTCTCCGACCACTGTCAAATGATATAGTTATTAGGTGGGCCCTAGTAAATCAGAATCACACGCAAGGGTTAGCTAACTTAACCTCACATAAGCCAACCAAACATTTCACGGTCTCATGATAAAGCATAAACTAGAGAAATATAGTATATAACATAGTCATGAATCACAAAGTGCTCATAATATAGTCACGCATTCAAATTTCCAATACGATAAAACATGCTTCTTTGCACGTACCAACACGGTTAAGTCTCCAATCACATACTTAAATACTCATATCATATTACCAGTTAAAACATGTTTGAAACTTATATACTTGTAAGGTGACAAAACGGACGAGCTCATGTGCTCTTGTGCGCTTGCACACTCTCAACCACAAGCGCCCCACACGCATGCACTCCCACAAACGTCACATATTTCCTTAGGCAATGGCTGAAAATCTTGTTCACACGAAGAATTTGGCAAGTCAAGTTTTGGGTTTCTTAAATTTTTTTCGCTCTTCAAGCTTGTCTCCTCTCAAATTAACACCACAATAGCATAGCCCTTACTCGTATGAACTTAAAACGTGCTTCAAATGACTAAAACAACGCCCAAACCTATACGAATCTTGGATTCAAACTTTCGATTTAATGGGTTTTCGACTTCTGTTTAATTTCATTTTTCCTTCAAAATTGGTGCTTAAATAACCATCTAATACGCGCACAACATCACAAGTCAGAGCATACATATCATGTAGAACAACCAAAACACGATTAACCAATAGGAGAGTGTCTTACTTGAAATTCAAGCTAATCAACGAGCTAACACCGCTCCAATCCTCCTTAATTTAACCAAAATATTAGAAATTTCCTATGAAAACGTCCTAAATTAGTCTATTTAAATGTAATTTCACCTACAACCAAAAAGAATTAGAGCAAATGGACCTTAAAGTCAAAATTGAATAGCTTCAATAGACCAAAATTTTTTATAGTTGACCTAAGCTAACCACTAACTAAATGATATCATTTTTTTCAGTGCAATATTAATTTATACCTCTTGAAATGGCAATAATTGTCAACTAAGTTTTAATGGGAGGGTTGAAATGGTAATATTTCATCCTCCTATTTCAATTTTTATTCTCTTGAAATTATTCATTTATTTTTCGGAGGATAAAGTGAAGATTCTCTGAGAAATTCCTCGGGACGGAATTTCCCACGAACATTTTTTTCTCCATCTTTTGAAATATTTTTATAAAAAATATTAATTTTAAAGAATTTTTTAAATAGATAATTTTTATTAAAACATCTTAATAAATTCAACAATATTTAAGTAAAAAATATAAACAACCCAAATTTCAATATTACAACGTAGTATTTCACACATATATATAAAATATATATTTATTTATTTACTTAATATATATATATATATATCGCGAGGATAGAGTAGGAATGAGAATGAAAAATATATTCTGAAACATATCACAATCTGTAACACCTCAAACCTATCGCGAGCAGATATTGTCTGTTTTGATCCGTTACATATCACCGTCAATCGTACGATTTTAAAACACGTCTACTAAAGAAAGGTGATCTCACACAATTCAACCCAACATTCCGTTTTTACAGGGCAAAAATTTGGCGAGGACAAAGATAGGAATGAGAATGAAAAATATATTCGAAAATTGTACCGTCTCAAGCTTATCGCGAGCAAATATTGTCTGCTTTACCCCGTTACATATCACCGTCAATCGTACGATTTTAAAACACGTCTATTAAAGAAAGGTTTCGTTTCCCTCTCCAATCAACGTGAGATCTCACACAATTCAGCCCAACGTTCGGTTTTTACAAATAACATATAAGGCAACAATATGTGAGATTTTACCTGAAGTTAGGTGACAAATGGCTCTTTTAGTTTAATACCTATCTTTTTTCCACTTTCCATTTCTATCTTCTTTTTTTTTTTTAATTTCTTAAAAAAAATCAAAATTTTGAAGAATGAAATTTTTTACTATTTAAATTATTTATAAAATTCTAATTAAGAAATTTGTTGAAGTTTATTTGGTATGTGAGTTGGCTATTTATTTCAAACTTCATTTAACATTTACTGAATTATATAATATACTTACGAATTAAGAAAGTTATTTTTTTTTAATCTTAATATTCATTAAGAGCCGTTATATATACGAGGCTTCAATATTAGAAGTTCATATCATATCGAAATGGCTTCTCGTACCTTAAGTGTTTCTGTGATTGTCCTTCTCTTCTATAGCAATTTCAATGTCTTTGAAGCTGCCGAGTATTACGAGAGTCCTGCTCCTGCACCAGCTGACCATCATCTAGCTGCCCCAAGCCCCCAACACCTTCCCCCGTCGAGCGAGTCTCCGATCCCCCATCAGTCACCGAGCCAATCTCCAGTTCCCCACCACTTCCCTCCTTCCCCTTCGCCTCACTATGCCCCCGTTGAGCCACCTAAACCGCATACCTACCGTCAAAGAAGGTCCATTGAAGTTGAAGGTGTTGTTTATTGCAAGTCTTGCAAGTACCCTGGTGTTGAAACCCTTCTCGACGCTAAACCCCTTTCCGGTTAGTTCAAAAAATAACATTTTTACTTACGAAACGTTTGATTTAATATAATCCCACTTAAGTTTTAGCGCGTATTTTACATGTAATTGGTGTAATGTTCTAAAAGCGTTTATTCACATTGTCCAATAATGATTCTCGTACTTGTATGATATTGTCTACTTTGAATATAAGATCTCTCCAAAAAAACCTGTTATTAATAGAAATAGTATCTCTTATTTATATATCTATTATTTATATATCTATGATCATTGCAGGTGCTATGGTACAAATGACATGCAAGAACACTAAGCATGCTCGAGTAGTTGTGACAGCCACCACAGACAAGAACGGCTACTTCTGGCTAGCGGCGAAGGACGTGTCGAGCCACGCATACCACCGATGCAAGGTTTATAATGTGAATTCGTCGGACAAGAATTGCACTATAACGTCGAAACTAAACGGCGGAATAGAGGGGGCGAAGTTGAAGCCGGTGAAGGCGTTCTTGGACGCTGAGAAGAAACCGGTTGTGCTTTACAGTGTTGGGCCATTAGCTTATGAACCCACCTGTCCACGTTGAAAGTGCGATGAGATCTCGGGGATTTTGATGATATGATGGTTTGAATTTCTGTGCTTTTCTAGGTTTTTTCGAGTCAATGAGTTTTCGAGGTAAGTTTTTTTCGATCAATAGATCAAAAAAAGTTATATCTAAGTCTTTAGTTGGTATAACTTTTATGATAATTTTATGGTTAAATTAAATAAAGTTGGTAATTTTTCTTACATCTCCCCTTCCCTCGAGCCCACGTATCATACCCGCTAATTTCATATTTTTTTTTCAAAAATAATATTAAACTTTTAATACCGTTTCAAAAATACTAAATTCAAAAAAAAAATTCAAAAATACTAAATTTTTAAAAAAAAATTCAAAAATACTTCCGAGATTTAAAAAATAACATTAACATCTTTTACTTTTATTAAACAAAAAGTTCAAAAAAAGAAATCTTACCATCAATATATGATTGAAAATTGTCTATCGACGCCTTATAGATTATTTTTTAACGTTTTAATGAAACTTTTAAAAATTCATAAGTATTTTTTGAAACTCGATACTAACGTTAAGGGTATTTTTGGATTTTTTTTTTAAAAAATTAAAGGTGTCGGAAGTTTTCAAAAGAGTTTAAAGGTGTTTTTAAAGTTTTTTTAAAAAAAAATTAGGTATAAATTAAATTATAAAAAAACTCCTCGGTATTTTTAAAAAGCTTTGATAGTTTAAAGGTTATTTTTTAAACCCTTTAGAAAGTTTATGGGTATTTGTTAAATAAAATATTAACGGTTACCTCCAAAATTATTTTTTAACTTTTTTTAAAGTTTAATTGTAATGACCCTAGATTTTCTACTAACCTAGAGCCGCTACCGTCATCATAACATAATCATTTTGCGCAAAAATAAGCGTTTAAATTTCATTGTAAAACATAAATTTCATCTTAAAAAACTATCATGGACTTACATGTTCGAAAATATCTTTAAAACGACACGACGAAATACTAAATGAAATAAATAAACGTTAAAATTAAAAACACATTATTCTAACATAAGTCTAAAAAAATAAGTACAACTACCCTATGCATGTTCTATAGTCTCGAATTATGATGTCGTTGTCAGCCGTGTAGGGATGTCTTGTTTTGACCTGAAATAGAAGTAGCATGTGGCTTGAGTATTTTAAGAAATACTAAGTGACCTTACTATTGGGGTTAGATGCAAAGACATACAATCATGAGTGGGACCTATCACATCAGTCTATATTCCTTAGACGGCTTGTAAGGACCAGACTGACTCGATGACTCCAAAAAGACAGGTAACTTTTTCGCGAAGTAAAACAAATAAATTTGAAACATAATATACATTATATTATATTATGACAAAATAGTGTTTATACATAAGTATTTAAAACACAACATAATAGTTAAAATACAAAATAAGGAATAGACACAATATTTAAAACAAAAGGATGTGGAGGACGATGTGTGAGGCTTGTCTATGGCACCTGCTCCAGAGTCTGCTCCCGAATGGCACTTGCTCTAGAGTCTGCTCCCGATCTCGACCATCTCCTTGTTTACCTGAAAAACATGGAAAACATGAAATGAGTACAAAAACTCAGTAACTAGCCTACTTGTAGACTCTTAATTGTGTCCTTGATATGCTAGGGTACGACACTCTTTCTTGTCTTGTTTTGGTTCTTGTTGTACATACTTAGGCCGTCTAGTTCTTGTTCTTGACTTGTGGGTTCTTATCATGATCTGTCCTGAGAACTTTGGTCCTGTTCCAAGGGCCTTAGTATTATAGTTCTTGGTTCTTGCTCTTTGAGTTTGGATCTTGATCCATCTCTAATTCTAATCCTTGATCGTTATCTTGTTCTCAATTACTTTCTAGGTTCTTGTTCTGATCTTGGTTCGTTTTCCAAGACATTCTCCCTAGGATTTGCGGTACTAATCATGAACCTAACATGTGTCCAAGACACTCCCCCTATTCAAAAGACCCGTTGTCCTACAAACCCCGATTAACCCAAAGTCAACTCATACAATTTGGATTTTGTTATCAACTTATTTAGATTGGATTAGGTTCAAATAAATAAAAACTTTATAAAATGAATTAGTTCATGATGATGAAAATTAACGTTTCATCCACGCAACGAAAACATTGGAAGCAGCCTTAATTTTATTTTGAATAAAACTAAAAATTGAACAAACTTACATTAAAAAAATATGGAGGGACCTTTAATCTTATCGCTCGATTTCCTTCAAAGTCTTCTTAGTTATGACTCGAATACAACTTGTATTCGAACATTTAAAAGAAAATTCTAAGGGATAGAGAGGAAGAGCTCTAGAGAAAATTTTAATCACATTTTCGCTCATCCAAAGTTCTATTTATATAAACTATTAATTTAATTTGTTTCTAAAAATAATATTTTAATTAAATGAAAGTGATTACTTATTTTATTTTATAACAAGTTTAATTAATGTTTCCATTTTATTAAATTCATAAACTCAAAAATCTAAAATTAAACTACATTATTCCTAATATATTTATTAATTAACAAAAAATTAATTGATTAAAGTTATTATAATAATTTAAATTAATAAAAATAAACCAACAACAATTAATTTTCTAAAATTAATTAATATAATAAAATGGTTGAAAGTAAATATAAGAATCAAACAAAAATAAATTTTGATCACCAAACACAGTTATCTTTAGTTCTCAAACATCTTAAAATTAATTATTTTAAATTTCTGAAATATCTATTTTAGTATCATAATTTCTAAAAAAATATTAACCCCTAGTAATATAAACTAAAATGCTAGGATTAACATGTAATTAAATTACAATAAGTTGTCCAAAACACAATTAGGAAAGTACTTCTACTGTTTCAATCTAAATCCAAAAGCGATTTTCAACAAAAAAAAAAAAAAAAAAAAAGAACTCGGCTCTAATATCAAGTCTATCAAAAGAGTGCAATATTTACTTAAGTTTAAGGTAAAAATTGCAATACTTCGAAGTTTAAGATATACCTGGATGAAATCGAACAAAACACGAATCAAATTAACCGTTCCACATCTCTCCTAAATTCTATCTCAGTTCTTTTGCTGGTGGCTCCCTGTACAATTTACAAAGAATCAGTATTGATGTGAGGAACATCCAGAGAGTTGAGTAACCCAGGCAGCCATGGCCTTGTGGAAAATAGAAAAAATATCATGCATATATAGCAGGTGGTCTGAAACTTCATTCCTCTATCTGTCCAATGAAAGTTCATCAATTTGGATCGAACTATCGTCGATAGATTATCGTAAGATCTTACCGTGGCCACGAAGATGAGATGCAGAATAAATTGTGAGCCGCTTGGCAAGAATGGTGCGCAGAAGAATACAGGACCAATATTTGTTTGACTCAGAACACAACCTACTTAAGCTCAGAAGAGTTCCCGGAGTTCATATCTGATATGGTATGGTGTAAACTTCTTTAATATCTGGTTTTCCTTCTCAGAAGGACTGATCAAATGTCCTTATTTTCTTGGATTTCCATATCTTTCAATCCTGTTCGTGGTTCGTGGAATAGAAGGGGCATTGTGTTCTCTATGAAGCAATGGTGGGCTCAGGAGCATCACTGAGAATTCCATCTATCTTTTCTTGATGACGTTCACGGTCAACAAAGATAGTATTGTAACTGGAAGGTACCATATCAATTTGTACTGTATTTGTACTTTGTTCAAAGGAATTACCGTCGACAACCTCTTCAACGGAATTTAGTCGACGTGGCGATATACAGATTGATGTTGTATCAACGTCCATCTCAGTACAAGGGCAGTCCTCCCCAGCAGTTTCACCATTCACAGTTGAATCAACAAGCACACTACTGGCATTATCGGTAATATAATTAGAAGCTTCTCGTACGGAGGCACGGTCACTCTTGTTCTGGTTTGACTCGGACTTGTTTCTAAGTACAATATCCCTCAGATATTCTGTGTCTCCAGTAGATACTTCTGTGTCAGTTTTATGCTCCCGGAAAGGACTCCTCGACTCTTGGTTGCTCCCCATGCTGATTAGTGCATTCAACTGCTTCTGGACAGACATTGCAAACGATACAGCATGATCACGTATTAAAGAATCGTGAGGTGGACAGCGCAGCAGGTCGGTCAAGGCCTTCTGGTACTGCAATGAGCTGATTGATGGTTTTGTAGTCCCTTTCTTACGACATATGTTAATAACCTTGCAGATATGCTCACATAGATTACCCATTTCTGCCCATCTGCAATCACAAAGACCAAACTGTGAACCAGGATTCCAAACAACAAATTTCCTGTCTCGAGTAATTTGGTCGGTAACTTTTGCGATATTTCCTTCAATGACAACATCAGAGTCTGGAATTCTCAATGCTCTGCGCCAATATGTCAAACCACTCATCCACTCATCTTTCCAATACCGTGAAAAATTATTCTTCTCCGAGTACTCATCAAGCCAGAAGTAAGAATGTACCTTTGTACCCAGCTTGTAGACCAACCAGTCCGTGCGCTGATAAACATCAACATCTTTTTCATTTAGCAATCGTAACTTCAATTGGCTGTGGTAAAACTCCATTGCAGCACATGTTTCCAGACTGGTGAGTGGAAGGTTTTTTAGTGCAGTAGTCCACAGCCCTAAGACCAAAAAAAGTTTAGACGATGAGAATTTCGATGTGCTCCTCCTAGTCACCATGGTCTTGTAACTTGTTGCACATGTAATGAATGTATCTAGTCTTCAAAACTAATGTCCACAATTTTCAAAATAACCCCTGTAACAGCCCAAGTCCACCGCTAGCAGATATTGTCCTCTTTGAACTTTCCCTTTCGGGATTCCCCTCAAGGTTTTTAAAACGCGTCTGCTAGGGAGAGGTTTCCACACCCTTATAAAGAATGATTCTTTCTCCTCCCCAACCGATGTGGGATCTCACAATCCACCCCCCTTCGAGGCTCAGCCTCCTCGCTGGCACATTTTCCGAGCAGATGTGTCTTAAAAACCTTGAGGGGAAGCCCGAAAGGGAAAGCCTAAAGAGGACAATATCTGCTAGCAGTGGACTTGGGCTGTTACACCCTAGAACACATTTGTTTCCAAGATTGATAGTCCACTCTTCCTTCAAATAAAAACAAATGAAAAGAACAAAAGCAATGTGCTTGAATGATAGTGCTCATGCACATTGCGCTTGCATATACCATGTCTGAAGTCAAATATAAAGAACTATAAAATAATCGCATTAACAATCAATTTGGAGCCGTAAGAAGACTTTGGATGATAAACTATGCAGATATCTAGCAAATAAAACTGATAGCAACAAATTCAGCAAGCATGATAAATTGGAAACCTTCTTTTTCTAAGAAAACCTCATTATTAGAGAACGGAGAAGGAGACAAACCTAGTCTAGGACACCAGGTCGCCCTAAAGTAGTCACTTAAATCTGGATCGTCAACTTGATCTTTAATCAGCTGTTCAAATAAATCCACCTTTTCATCACCTCGGCAAACTCTATCCACTGCTTGCCCAAGCTGTCTTAATATCTCAGCTTGCTTCTCAATTTCCACACATTTCTTCAGAACATTTTTATGCCATGAATGACGGATCCGCCAAAAGCTTAATAAAACAGAACATTGAAATATCTCCCTGAATAAAATCAAAGAAATACTCTCATTCACCTGAGGATGGC
The DNA here is from genome assembly GCA_033971965.1 of Cucurbita ficifolia. Lineage (NCBI taxonomy): Eukaryota > Viridiplantae > Streptophyta > Magnoliopsida > Cucurbitales > Cucurbitaceae > Cucurbita > Cucurbita ficifolia. Next base: position 3,120,685 of record CM066979.1, read on the forward strand.
ATACTTAAATGGAAGTCAAAGCATTTTTTTTTATGTGGTACGAAATCGAGCTTTTAATGAAAAAAATGAAAAAAAAAATACAATAGAGAAGACAAGCCTAAAAGAAGCGGGAGTCCAATCCTGTAGAATAGCTAGATTTGCACTAACTAGTAGCTTTCACATTCGCCAACAAAAAAAAGTTAGATTGTACTGATTAATTGAACTTAAAAACCTTTTGCAGGGGGAAATTTGAGCATAAAAAATAATTATAAGCCACTCTTATGGAGAATCATAAGAAATATTGACTGTAGCTCTTGAAGTGGACTTATCGGTAATGTGCATTGTTTATCCATCAAACAGTTCAAAAAAAGAAGTCAGCACAGTTTTCTCATATCCAACAAAACTATAACAACACAAGACAGTATGAATCAATATCATGTTTAACCAAGACAACGAACAGAATGAAGAAAGGAATTTAAGTCTATAATTATAGACAATTAATGAACTGTTAAGATGGTTATCTTTTGATTCTGTGAGCCCAATGGATTGATTAGTCAAGTTTGGCTTCCAAAAATGTCCTTAATTTCTGAACAAAGAGAAATAGGTAACCTGATTGTCGGTACATCAGCAAGAGGATCATCCACAACAAAGCCAGCCAACTTCCATGTAGGATCTTTGGTTTGAACTCTGCTATGAAGAGCCCTCATCCACCTATGGGTATCTCCACTGGAAAATCTTGGTGATATAATCCAAGCTACTGGAATTGCGTTGTAGTCTAAATTGAATACTACCAGACTATGAACTGGATACTGGACAAAAATGCAGAAAAGGCATAATTAGCATCATCTGACATTGGAATTGGATCTTGTAATTTAACAACGTTGGAATAACTGAGACATACGAATTAGCTGATATACCTTCAACTTGTTTGTTCCAAACCTGGAATCTGAAGCAAGAAGGCCACGATTGCCGAATCGTATCATTTGTTGTAATTGCCACTCTGTTTGAATTCCCAAAGTAAAGGTGTCTGTATCAGTAAAATCTTCATAAAAGAAAACATTACTACGATGGCCCTCAACCCACACGTTAATGCTTACTGCATCATCTTCATCAAGTTCATGAGTGGAACGCCTGATGCTTCTCTCTTGTATTCTTACATATCTATGAGTTAAAAGGTCATCACGGTTGCATGGACCACCCTGTTTCTCCACCGATTCATTATGTCTCTGCATAATGGTCTCCACAGAAACGCCAACATATAGAAGCGACAATACACGTAAACGAAGATCTTCAGAGATGTATGGTGCAAACATAGCACGAGTACCTTCAGCCTTCTTGTCTTGAGGACCATGGCATGGCACTCCCTTCTTGTCTACATGCTTGTCCTCATTATATATGATCAGTGCAATAGACGGTTCAGCAATTAAGCGTTTGACAATAAAGTGGCAGGTGCAACCCCTTTTAGTGTTCGGCCGTCCAGCATTTTTCTTCTTTGGTATATAAGTATTTCTACTGGGTCGTACAACTCCCCCCTTCCTGTGGTCATCAGGACCAAACGAACACCAATACCTACGTACTCGATGAAATAACTAAACTTCTAAAACTTGAAGAAAAAAAAACAAGCACTAGATGAAAACATACGTATATGATACACGTATACATAAATATGGGACTTACATAATGTATTCCAGTACACCATCAACCTTCGGTTTGAAAGGTGCTTTCAATGCTCGTCGTCGCCTTGCTTCAACATGAAATCTGGTTGGACATTCTTTATTTGAAGATTCGCCACGTACAAAATCATCAACTCTAGCAAAAGGGATTACAGCAACTCTATCCACGTTGTCACGCCATCCTTCTACCTTAGACCACACAAGATCAGCGGAAGAAAATTCCAAGGCTGAAGGATTCTGCACTGGAAGAGAAAAAATCTCGTCCCATCTGGCCATCTAAAAAATGAAACAAGGAAATTGCAAGTCAATAATTTAAGAAGCAAGACATGAAACGCATTTTAAGAGACCCAAATTGATAAGAACCAAAAATAAATTCTCTCTCAGCACGACAAATCAATTAAGCAAGAAACCAACAGCAGGCACAGAGATATATTTTTTCTCTAATAAACTTACCAACGCATTGCAAAACCGCAATCAAGGTACCAAAATCAAAATGTAACAAAAATGACAAAAATGTTGTGTCCCTCTTCTTGATAACTAGGCACCTACACCGGTACTGACAACATTTCTTCACATAACAAGGCTCACCAAACCGCGAAATGAAATTCATAGCACCAGAAATGACAACTTATCCACTTATCCCTAAAATAATAACAAGGACATACTTCATTGAACAGGGGGAGAATCATAAAGCAGAGGCATCTGATAGCCCAGAACACCCTATCCTTACCAAAAGAGAAAATTCCAAAAAAAAGAAAGCAATCTAAACAACAAAACAAAAAGAAGCAGCAGGAACTTAGCACTCTCCGCAGCCTGGATTTTACCGGCATGTAAACAAGTAGAGATAGAGGACAACAAATTGGAAGACAATACGCCGGCGAAACGAAACAATCAAGATCTTAAAACGCGAACTAGTTCATCACTAAAAATGACGTGACCATAAAATTAAATGCAATCACATGAACTCACAGTTAACTAAAAAAAAAAAAGTTCAAACAAAAGTTGGACAAATAAACTGCTTCAACGTACTGTCTTATCAGAAAATCAAAGCCTTCTGCAACTTGATGCCTATATCTTGTCGCACACTCCACCGAACGAAATGAAACTCGCCCTACGTAGCCAGTTGTTCCGACTCAATTTCCGTCGGTGAACGCAATACACAGTCCTCCAACCACCAGAAAATCAAATAGAATACATTCGTATAGAAATCTAGATTGATTCCGGAGATACTCCGGGAGATTGTTGGAGTTGGAGAGCCTAAAGCTCTGGTTCTCGGCGAGAGATGAAAGGAACAGAGAAAGAAACAGCCACCGGAGGCGGTGAGGCTTGCTAACAACAACATATAAAAAAAAAAAAAAAAAAAAAAAAATCTGTCAAATACAAAAAAAGGGCAAAATTAAATTAAAATTCAATATAAGTTAATTTGATTTAATTTCGATTTTTTTTTTTTTTTTTTTTTTTTTTTTTTTTTTTGAGGATAGGATTGAAATTCGTAATATGAGGTATATGCTATTATTTCATTTTATTCTAATTTTTACTTTTTTTTTTTGTTTATTTTTCGTGCTAAATAATGGTTGGATTTATTAAATTAACCCGTCGAGGATTTATATAAGAACGGTTTTCAAATTGAGAGTCTAAAACGACAATTTAGGAGTCTTAAAAATTATAAGTTTGCACACTAGTAAATTAGCGTTTTTTGCACTTAATCTAACAGAGATATAAATCGATGTACTTATGAAAATTTAGAGTCTAAGTTGATACAATTATTAGTTTAGGGTTTTATCAATACAATCCGTCTTCCAGGCAAATCTTGAAACATGGACTACCACGAAGATGACAAGAGACAAGTTTTTAAGAAAATATGGTAATAATTTTGACGTTTGAAAACTAAAGAGAATGAAAACGGTGAAGACATAAAAATAAAAAAAGACGTACATATACCTATATTTACACCAAAATAGGTTAAGTTTAAAAACATATTCAACAGTAGAGAACCCGTAAAAATATTACGAACACATACTATGAACACATAATGGAAAGACACGAATCGAAATGGCCTTTTATAGTCGCGCAACATCCAAAACGTCTTCTCTTGACCCGCTCATCTACTAACACTTGAAAAACATGGAGTAGTAAGAGTGAGTATAAAAACATACACGGTAAATAACCTAACTGTGAAATCTATAACATTTTAATACCGAAGTTAAATATCATTGAAACTTCGGGTTTGGGTTTCCTTAATTTAGCCATGAATTCTTCCATAAGGTTATGTTCTAACTTTAACTTAGTTTGTGGTTATTAGCTTTCCTAAACGTTCCGTGCGAGTATCTTTTCCTTAGGGTTCTTCGTTGTTTTTAAGATGGGTTCAAAGAAAAAGCTAGCTAGCCTCTACTTCTATGTCTCATTTCATGATCTATCCTGATCCTTGTGAGGTGCGACCTCACAAAGGTGACACGAGTAGCTCTTGGTCGTGGCAATTCCTTTTTCGGGTGCCTTGCTACCAAGGAGCAAATGGAAACCTTCAAGACGACACTATCACATAAATGTTGCTCGTGTTTGCCACCTCCTAGAAATATACTTGTGTGGTCCCTACTCCACCTAGAAACTAAGTTTACGAAATTTAGGCTCGATTAAGAGCCTTTGTTCCGTTTCCACACAAAGTATCCTAGATGGTTGGTGGACATTATGACTCCTCTTCTAGATGTCTGGCCTCTTAAGAAGTAGATGGTGGTTTACGAGTAGTATCAATGTCATAACTTACTCTAGGAGGGAGCAACTTTCCTGCCATCTCTTGATCATATACTGATATAGTTCCCAACCCATTCGAAACCAAGAGATTCGAGCCCCTTAGTCATTATAGTTTGATCCGGCTTCGGAATAATAGAGTTGTACAATATCGTAGATCACAAAATTGTAGGCATAGAAGGGTAATAAGTGTTAGTGAGGTGTTATGGTATTAACCTGTCCTTTGTAAACGTCTTGTAATTCTCAGATCCCAAAAGTTCGTTATAATCTGATCCAACAACGTGTACTATGCATGCTCGATTCTTAACTGTACTATTCAAGCCCATCATATATCAATATGATATCACCATAAAACATGTTAAACTAGAGCAAGAAGATCAATTTAGGTTTCCACAACTTTGGAGTAGTGAAATCGCGTGTTAGTTTCATAAAAGACATGCTTAGGGTTCAACCATTCCAAACATGCATCTCGGATCCATTTTTATTGATTTAAACTCTAAAACATGCTTATTATCTTCACATTAGGTCATAATCAACTTCTCCAGTACGACTACTTACTCGTTGAAGTAATTCTTAAAAAAAACTCAATCGATGTGAGGAATCATGAGCTCATGGCATATCGAAAGGGTAAGGAGGTCTAAGGTGACTTAGGGCATCACGAGGCTAGGCTCGATTCATAAAAGACATGTTTCGGGTTCAACTATTCGCAACATGCATCTCGGATCCATTTTTATTGATTTAAACCTTAAAACATGATTATTATCTTCACATTAGGTCATTATTCAACTTTCTCCAATCATTCTAGACTCCAATCTAACAGGTACAATGGTCAATCAACTTCTTCACACCATCGTCGTCAACTGATACTCAAGTCACACTTGCGAGAAAGAGAAAGTAGTACAAATGAGTATATATTCATTAAGTAGCTCGCTTAAAGCTAATCATATTGCTTATACAACATTCACATACATGACTGAAGCTCTACCAATAGCCATTATTAAAATTAACCTAGATTCTCAATCATCGGTTGTATTCTACGTGTAGGACTCGTTCTACTCATCTAAACTAAATTAAGTCAAAGGTCTTTTGACTGGACTTTTGAAATTCACTTGAGTCCTTGACTTACTCTCATTCATCCGTAGGGCCCAGTTGTCGATTCTATTTGCTAAATGTTGTATAAGTATTTTTTAAGTTTCCTTACCACAAGCACCCAAGTTTAACTAAATCTCTTATACTCAATTTGGGTTCTAGTTTGAAAGCTTATTTAGTCGGCTACGGATGATTCAATGACTCCCATTGATCGACTGCTTGGTGTACAATCAACATTAAGCCCCTAGGAGCTCGTACTCATATCTAAATGCCATAAATCTATGTCGTAGGCTCACCTAGACAAGGGTTTCGGTTATACTCTTCTATCTCTGCTTACTTTTAATTTTCAGTTGGCCAACTTCTAACTTTTCCACATTAGCCTAGTGAAACTCTCACTAGTTTGCTAGTTTCTTAGAGCATGTTGACTAGGCTAAGGTGTAGCTGAGTTCTGGTGCCTAGATAATTGTGTTCTAGTTTTAATGTATGTAGTCGTATTTCCAACTCTGATCTTCTATCATACATCATTGAGTCTGTTTTTTGTGACAGATAAACTACTAAGGTAGTCGATTTAAGCCCAATAGTATTATAATGTGAATGTGACACAAGAAGAAGTGACCTCGTGTCTATCGACTTTATGTGGTCTCTTGTTCTGCTTTGACAAAGATCACAATTAGGGAATAGTTGGAGACCCCTTAACCGCACCCACATAGCGTACGTAATGCACTTATAGGTGCATATATGTGGTCTTACGAAGGTAAAGTTATCACCTAGAGAGTCGGTGGAACCATTGTCCAAAACCTTAAAGGTGCTACATTTTAGAAAATACCTCTAAGCTATAGATTTTAGGGGTGTACATTCAACTCGGCAACCCGACAACCCGGACTAACCCAACCCAAACTATAAGGGTTGGGTTGGATTAGCATTTCGGGTAGGGTTGGGTTCATTTTTCTAAACCTAAATTGAATCGGTTCAGTTTCGGTTTCATGGGAAAAAACTTTCGGATTGACCCGAATCAAATAAAAATATATAAATATATTAAGAATCTTTCCGTATTAATACATATTTCTTTTTTATTATTTTGTTGAGTTGCTTTTTATATATATTTTTAAAAAATAACTTTTTATTTTATTTTATTTCTTTTATATTATTTTATTATTTTTAATTTCTTTGTTTAGTTTCTTTTATATATATTTTAAAAATACATTAATATTTCATACTCTTTTAAAACACATCATAACTATTAATACATTTTATACTATTTTTAAATAACTATTCATACATTTTATACTATTTTTAAATATATTGTTTATGCTAACAAACCGTCATTTAATTTAAGAATATAGTTTAGGATAGGTTTATTAATTATGATTTATACATATATTTAAGTTATTTTGAAACAAATCTTTATTGTGTTCAATGTTAATAAATTATATATATATATATATAATAATAATTTTAAAGTATATTATTTTCATTTTACGGAATTTAAAAATTCAAATGTTTGGACCGTTTTAGTGTTACTATAGCTTTTGGACCAACATATAGTAGATGAGAGAATTCTTGATTATTTTAGGAATTGTTTAATACCTAAAATAGTAGACACAAAATTGGATCGATATAAAATTAGTTTAAATATATTTAAAGATTTTGTTATTAAACCGAAATTCTGAATTCTAATATACTTATTATTTATTTGTTGCAACATTTTATATCATAATTTATATATATATTTATTTTTCCAATAGTTTAAGGTTCTTTATTTAGGTAACTTTATTAAAGTAAACATATTTCAAATAAAATATTTTATAGTATATTTTATTTTAGTGGTATACCATTTGATTTAATTTCATGATTTATTTTTATATTTTTCTTACCTTAACCAATTCTCAATAAATGTCAATATTTAGCTGTTTTTAGTTTTATGACAATGTTGAACTATGTTAATATGTTACAATTTTCGTTTGTGGTTTTTTATTATTATTTTTTTTATAATAATTATAGATTGATTTGGGTATGTTTGTGAACTTTTAATATATTTTATCTAAGATTGTATCCGAACAATTATAAATTGTGGATAAATAAAACTTTTTTTTTTTTTTTTTTTTTACAACCCAACTCGAAAATAGAGGATTGGGTTGGGTTGTGAAAATTTTTGGGTTGGATTGGGTTACCAATCCAACAAACCAGAACTTTTGGGTTGGGTCAAAAAAATCCCTCAACCCAACTCAAACCATGTACACCCCTAATAGATTTTGTTTTAGTAATACATCGAAACTTTAAGAAATTTAAAAAATACCCATGATCTTTAAAAGATGTTTAAAAAAAATATTTTACAATCAAACGAAAGTGACTTTGTTAGGGTTTAAACATGTTAAAGATCACGTGTTTGTTTAGATTGCGGTTAGTTAGTATTTAGGAGTTGATTTAGTTTTGATTTGATTTGTTTACTGGTTTGTTACCCGATTTTCTGCCGATTTTTTAGTAGATTTTTTAATATCTTTTTATATTCTTGCATATAGAGCCTTCTTGCTCTTCGTAATACAATCTTCCTATCAACCATTCAATCACTCGTTCTCTCACTAACAAATTGGTATCAAAGCCGTCTTCTTAAGAGATTTGAGGGAAGGAGAATCCAGTTTTTCAGTTGTTGCACCAACCATCTTTGATGGAGACAATTATCAAATGTGGGCAGTTCGTATGGAGACTTGTCTGGAGGCTTCGGATATTTGAGAAGAAGTAGAAGAGGATTACGAGGTCCCTCCCGTTCCAACAAATCCTAGTGTAGCACAAATCAAAGCAGAGAAGAAAAAGAAGACAAGAAAATCAAAGGCAATCTGGGATTACCTCAAGGTTGAATATGAAGGAGATGAGAGGTGATATGAACCAAGAGACATCAATCATACAATATACTTCAATGAAGATGTGAAAAAAGAAAATGTTGTTGAAATTATCAAAAAGATATTCCAATTCATGCCACATTGAAGAAGAAGTTTCATTGTTATAAATTTTGGGTAGGTTACAATGCAGAGTAATTTAAAGTTATTGTATTTCATTAATATATTTTAAGACTTTTTATTTAGTTTTAGGTTACAATTACATAATTGTTAATTATGACCATGAATGTTACAACTCTTGTAATGCCTTTAATAGTTTCTTTTTTAGGCTATATAAAACCATGTATGTTGTAATTGTAAGGAGACTTGGAATATATATTAAAAGATTTGTGCTTTCTTTAGCCAATGGCTAAATTTCTTTGCAATTCTATGTAGTTTAGGTTGCATGTAGAATCATTCAAGCTCGACATGATCAATCTTGCTTGTGGAGTGATTCGAATCTCAAACAATGTTCTTGCCTTGAGATAATCGATCAACAAGGTAATCCGAATCTTACTCCCCTTGTAGTGATTCCTTATCATATCATTTGGTATCAGAGCTTCAGGCTCAAGATCGGATATATGTTTCCTTTGCGTTTACTCCACAAGCAAGATCGATCATGTCTAGCTTGAATGATTCTTGTTGATCAAATATCTCAACGCAAGAACACTTGTTTGAGATTCGAATCACTCCACAAGCAAGATTGATCATGTCGAGCTTATGATTCTACATGCAACCTAAACTACATAGAATTGCAAAGAAATTTAGCCATTGGCTAAAGAAAGCACAAATGCTTCTTTTAATATATATTCCAAGTCTCCTTACAATTACAACATACATGGTTTTATATAGCCTAAAAAAAAGCACAAATGCTTCTTTTAATATATATTCCAAGTCTCCTTACAGTTACAACATACATGGTTTTATATAGCCTAAAAAAAAGCACAAATGCTTCTTTTAATATATATTCCAAGTCTCCTTACAATTACAACATACATGGTTTTATATAGCCTAAAAAAGAAACTATTATATATATTCCAAGTCTCCTTACAATTACAACATACATGGTTTTATATAGCCTAAAAAAGAAACTATTAAAGGCATTCCAAGAATTGTAACATTCATGGCCATAATTAACAATTATGTAATTGTAACCTAAAACTAAATAAAAAGTCTTAAAATATATTAATGAAATACAATAACTTTAAATTACTCTGCATTGTAACCTACCCAAAATTTATAACAATGAAACTTCTTCTTAATGTGGCATGAATTGGACTATCTTTTTGATAATTTCAACAACATTTTCTTCACATCTTCATTGAAGTATATTGTATGATTGATGTCTCTTGGTTCATATCAAGAGGATTCGTGGAATGAAAGTCCTTAATTTGATTAGGAATTTCGAGTTGCAGAAGATGGAGTCTGAGTCAGTGAAAGAGTACTCTGACAGACTTCTCAGCATTGCCAACAAGGTGATATTACTTGGTTCTGTGTTAAATGATTCCATGATCGTTGAAAAGCTGCTGGTCACTATTCCAGAGAAGTTTGAAGCCACCATTACTACTCTGGAGAACACCAAAGACCCGTCAAAGATTTCTCTTACAAATCTCTTGAATGCTTTCCAAGCAAAAGAGCAAAGGAGGTCTATGAGGCAAGAAGGGGTGATTGAAGTTGCCTTACGTGTTAAGCATCAAGACAACTGCAGGTATAAAAACAAGAAAATTTTCAAAAACCAATAGACGAATGGAGATTCATCTGCCAATTATCAGAAGACAAAAGGAGGAGGTTTCAAAAAATCATATCCACCTTCCCGTCATTGTGAGAAGAAAGGTCATCCACAATAAAAGTGTTGGAGAAGACCTGATGCCAAATGCAATCAACTTGGACATGAAGATGTGATCTACAAAGTCAAAGGTCAAGTGAAAGAAGTAGATGCACAGGTAATTGATCAAGAAGAAGAAGATCAATTGTTTGTGGTCACTTGTTTCTCAGACAAAGGATCAAGCGAGAGCTGGTTGATTGACAGTGGATGCACAAATCATATGACATATAACAAGGAGTTTTTTGAGGAATTAAGATGCACTAAAGTCAAGAGAGTGAGGATTGGTAATGGTGAACACTTGAAAGTCAAGAGAAAAGGCACACTAGCTATAACAAGCTATGAATGTACAAAATTTATTCCATATGTTTTATTTGTACCTAAAATTGATCATTTTTTAATTGATAAAGGCTAATTTGAGAATAAGCAGTGCTTGATTAGAGATGCTAGTGGCAAAGACTTGTTCAATGTCAAAATGAAAGGAAAAAACTTTACTCTAAATCCAACGGCCTTTATATCCAGAGCTAGTGCCACTGAGATTTGGCACAAAAGACTTGGCACTTTCATCATCAAGGTTTGCTTCAGATGCAGTCAAAGAAGCTAGTAGAAGGACTCGCTGACATTGATGATGACATGCCTCTTTGCCGTGCTTGTAATTTTGGGACGCAACACAGGCAACCCTTTCCTAAACAGGCTTGGAGAGCCTCGAAAAAGCTGCAACTGGTTCATACTAATCTTTGTGGTCCTTAGCGAACACCATCATTAAATGGTAATCTTTATTACATTGTTTTTATTGATGATCTAACAAGAATGTGTTGGACCTTCTTGCTGAAGCAAAAGTCAGAAGTTGCGGGTGTATTTTGGAAATTCAAAGCCAGAGTTGAGAATGAAAGTGCATGCTTGATTCAGAGTATAAGATCAGATAATGGCAAGGAGTACACTTCAGAAACTTTTAACAGGTTTTGTGAAGAGAATGGAATTGAACATCAATTGACAGCACCATACACTCTTCAACAGAATGACGTCAGTGAAAGGAGGAATAGATTCATAATGGAGATGACGAGATGCATGCTTCATGAGAAGGATCTTCCAAAACGTTTTTGGGGAAAAACAGCAAACCCTTTTGTGTACTTACAAAATCGAATTTCAAGAAAGGCTGTGAAAGACCTGACACCATTTGAAGTTTGGTACGGTTCCAAACCTTCTTTAAAGTTCTTTAGAGTATTTGGGTGTCTTTGTTTCATTTACATTCCACAGGTCAAGCGTGATAAGCTTGACAAAAAGGCAAGAAGCTGCCATCTTTGTTGGATATAGCACTATATCCAAAGCTTAAGTTTTTCAACCGCACACTAGTCGTGTTATTGTGAGCCGAGATGTTCATTTTGTTGGAAATGAGTAATGGAATTGGGAAGAACTGACGAAGGTGAATCAGATTTCTAATACACCAAACAATTTAATCTTTGGTAGCATGTTAGAAGAGTCTGAAGATGAACGACTAGAAGAGTCTGAAGATGAACGACTAGAAGAGTCTGAAGATGAACGACTAGAAGAGTCTGAAGATGAACGACTAGAAGAGTCTGAAGATGAACGACTAGAAGAGTCTGAAGATGAACGACTAGAAGAGTATGAAGATGAACGACAAGAAGAGTATGAAGATGAACGACAAGAAGAGTATGAAGATGAACGACAAGAAGAGTATGAAGATGAATGACAAGATGCTTTGGTTGATGATGCACGTGACAGAGGAGGAGCTTTCGATGATAGAGAAAAACAAAATTTGGGAGTAGGTTGATCGACCCCTAAACGAAAAGATAATTGTAGTAAAATGGGTTCAGGAAAAAGCTTAGAGTTCATCGCCTCTAAACAAGGAGAAGTGTTAAAGATCACGTGTTTGTTTAAATTGTTGTTAGTTAGTATCTAATTAAATCTTACTCTATTAGGAGTTGATTTTTCTTTATTTACTAGTTTGTTATCGGATTTTAGTAATTTATATTTTCGATATATATATATATATATATATAGCTTTTTAACTTCCTATCAACCATATCTCACTAACAAAATAATTGCGTTGGGGTTTGGCTCAGTACAAGAAATGCTAACAAAACAGTTGCGTTGGGGTTTGGGTCTATGGCATAAGGGACAAAGGCCTCCCCCTCCGTCGGCACCAAACCTCAGCATTCAGCTAGCCAAAGCACCCATAACTATCCTGCTCAGTACAAGAAATGCCTCCGAAAGCTTCGAAATCCAAGGAAACTCCCGCAGAACGGCCTATTCTCGGTCGTGGTTCTTCCCCTCTCTAGATTGGAATTGTATGTTCTTCGATCATTTTTTGTCCTCTTTTAATTGTCTGGATTGGATTTTCCAGCTCTGTATTGATTGGATGCTCGGAATGAAATTTCATTTGCTTGTTCATTTATCCGGAATGTTCAATAATGAACTACCAGATTTTTTTTTATTAATTTGCATTTTTATGATCTTGTTGGAATTTATGGTTTGCTAATCCAGTATGCGTGTGCTTGTTTTGGTTTTGTTGGAGTATTGTTGAGTGCTGATTATGAATCTTTACACCCCTGTGATTGGTCTTTGTTTGAGATTTCAGGTTGGATTGCCTAATGTTGGCAAATCTACTCTTTTCAAACACACTCACGAAGCTGTCAATATCTGCTGAAAACTTCCCTTTTTGCACTATTGAACCTAACGAAGCTAGAGTAAATGTGCCAGATGAGCGGTTTGAATGACTTTGCAACTTATACAAACCTAAAAGCGAGGTTAACTTCCTTTTCTCGAGCTATTATCGATTTAGAATTCTTCGGATTAGTTTTTATCGTCAATAAGATAATGTGGAGAACCTATTCAATGACATGAAATTAATGTTGAATTTATGATAAGAGTTCACTAAAGTTAAATGTCAGATTAAATGTATAGTAGCGGCCTTAGGTTAAATAGGAAAATTTAGGTCGTTACAATCTATGTCAACAAAATATGATTGAGGAAGGAGAAGAGCCTGCCAACTGTATGACAACAGTGTTACTTACACAATGAATTTGAAGCTTCAGAATGTATAATAATAATTTGATACAGAATTGACTATATGATTAACATTGTCACAGTGCCCTTCCAAAGATCATAAAGATTGGGTTCTCGTCGATCAATCTCATATATTTCTTCACTGCAGGTCCTGATGAGGTATAATAATTAGTTGAATATTACTTACATTATTACCATATTTTGCCTTTGGTGTTTGTTAAAATGTCTCTCTGAGTATTGAAGTAGCTGGTATTGATGATGCTTTCTTTGGTTATATATGAATGACACTAAAGTAGCTTAACTTCTCTCTGCTGTTGATGATAATATTGTAGTTATCCAAATTTTAGAAATTTTTTATCTCAGCCTTACCCTATCACCTTTCAAGATAAGGGTAATACCCTTTGGGGTGCTGGTTCTTTTGCTATTTGATGGAGCATTTGGGTCAAGGATGAGAAAATTTTAGTGGGGTTGATAGAACATGGGAAGAGGTGTGGACTCTTGCTAAGTATATTGCCTCGCTTTGGGTGTATGTTTCGAAAGACTTTTGTCTTATTATTTTGGATTAGAGCTCTTTTTTCTACTGTTAGTTCATCAGGTGCTGTTTTAGTGACCACTCTTTGAGTATTGTTTTTGTGAGATCCCACATCGGTTGGAGAGGAGAACGAACCATTCTTTATAAGAGTGTGGAAACCTCTCCCTAGCCGATGCGTTTTAAAAAAACCTTGAGGAGAACTCCGAAAGGGTGAAGCCCAAAGAAGACAATATCTACTAGCGGTGGGCTTGGGCCATTACAAATGGTATCAGAGTTAGACACCGGGCGATGTGCCAGCGAGGAGACTGAGCCCCGAAGAGGGGTGCACATGAGGCGGTGTGCCAGCAAGGACGTTGAGCCCTGAAGGTGGGTGGATTGGGGAGTCCCACATCGATTGGAGAAGGGAACGAGTCCCAGCGAGGATGCTGGGCCCCAAAGGGGGTGAATTGTGAGGTCCCACCTCGGATGGGGAGGAGAACAAAGCATTCTTTATAAGGGTGTGGAAACCTCTCCCTAGCCGAGGCATTTTAAAAAACCTTGTGGGGAACTCCGAAAGGAAAAGCCCAAAGAGGACAATATTTGCTAGCGGTGGGCTTGGGCCGTTACAGTTTCTTTGGAGCCCTCGAACAAAGTACACCCTTTGTTCGACACATGAGTCACTTTTGACTACACCTTCGAGGCTGACAATTTCTTTGTTCGACACTGAGGATTCTATTGACATGGCTAAATTAGGGGCATGATGCTGATACCATGTTAACGGATCCCCACAATGGTATGATATTGTTCACTTTGAGCTTAAGCTCTCATGGTTTTACTTTGGGCTTCCCCAAAAGGTCTCATACCAATAGAGATGTATTCCTTACTTATAAACCCATGATCATTCCCTAAATTAGCCAATGTGGGACTCCCTCCCAACAATCCTCAACACAGGTTCCCTCCATCCATTAATGGTTGTATGTAGTACTATATATTAGATTTAATTCTTATCTTTTCAACGTAGAATATCTTTCATTTTTCTCCTTTGGTTGTTGCTAATGTCAGAAATTTTGATTGTTTGCTATCTGAGTCTCCTATTTATTGCTGTGGTAACTGTTGGCTTGACCTAAATTCTGGCAAATTAGACGACAGACAAAAGCCCCTCAAGCTGCTGGGACAATTCATACTGATTTTGAGAAAGGGTTCATTTGTGCTGAGGTTCGTTTAGGCTTTCTGACACTTTCCATGTTTATGTTGGCTTTCTGTTTCTTGATATTTTGAGTGTATTCTTTTCTTTTTATACTATGATGTATAATTTTGGAATTTTACTAGGATTTTATTCTAATTATTATGTTGGTTTTTAGGTTATGAAATCTGAAGATCTCAAGGAACTCGGCAGTGAGACAGCAGTCAAGGTATATATATATATAATCAAGCTGGATTCTTGCTGTATTAGAATTTAGATTTAAAACCGATTTCTGATAAATGAGAGTATTGCTTAATCATCATCTTGTTGGGAGAGTGGCCTGAGAGGAACAATAGAATTTTTAGAAGAGTAGGGTGGTCGGAGGAGGTGTTGGAGGTTGTGAGAGTTGATGAAGTTTTATGGGCGTTTCGGTTGGGGAGTAGAACAAAACATTCTTTATAAGGGTGTGGAAACCTCTTCCTAGCATACGCGTTTTAAAATCTTGAGGGGAAGCTCGAAAGGTAAAACTCAAAGATGACAATATCTGCTAGTAGTGGGCTTGAGCCGTACAATCAGCTTGGTCTTATTCTTTTGGGTTGGACTCTCGTTGGTTTCTTTTATATATATATATATATATATATATATATCAATAAGTTCAAAGGGACAATATCTACTAGTAGTGAGCTTGAGCTGTACAATCAGCTTGATCTTATTATTTTGGGTTGGACTCTCGTTGATTTCTTTTATATATATATAAACAAGTTCGGGCGCGATGACATATTTATCCTTTTTGAGCTAAAACTAAGTTTTCTTCTAATCATTCGTTTAACAGGCTGCTGGGAAATACAAACGAGAGGGAAAGACATACGTGGTTCAAGATGCAGATATTATATTCTTCAAATTTAATGTTTCAGGCGGTGGCAAGAAATGAGTCATATAACTTAATGTCGATTCTTTCTACCCTCTTTTTTTTCTTTTTCATTGTTTTTGTAGTGTCTTCTTTTGCAATCAACCCTAAATTTTGGACCTAGCCTGTATTGAGCTATATATATGTAAAGAAATTCCTCTCTTTTCGAGTTCAAATTAGAGAAAACGTGCGATATATTCTTGGATCGTCCTTTTCATATGATTTATGACATGTTTAGAATAGGACGTTGATGGTGGCACCTTTCACGTCAAGTCGTGTTAAGTTCTTCGAGCCAATCTAATTCTAAACTCAAAGCTCCTCACTATATATTGCACTAAAAAATCCACACCTTCCCGTCTCACCAACACCAAAAACATTCTTTGCTCTGACCTTATGGTAATGTCGATGAAACCGACCAAATAGGGCTCGATGCTAGTCGGAGGACTCCGAAGAGGATTGCTCTCATTGTCTTGTGCTCTGTCGTTCTTGTAGGTGTTGTGTTTGGGACAAGAAACGGTTTCAACAATGATGACACTAACAATCACAAGACTGCTCTTAAGCAATTTGTTATGTGAGTTTATATCGTGATACTTGTTATAATTCTTTTGCACGTTTCACTAACTCAACCCACCTTGACCCTGATCAAATCTCCAAGTTTTTTATTCAACTGGAGCTCGGAGTACTGTCGTGAACTTTTGGATTTGATAGTTGATCATTTGAATATCTCGTTGTTTTCTAATGACATTGCATTTTGAAAGCTACGATTATTTCAACAGCATTTTCTTCACATCTTCATCGAAGTACATTGTATGATTGATGTCTCTTGGTTCATATTAGATCCATTCTTCAAATACTTCATCTTTTATATCTTTCACTAGAACTTGATCCCGATATTATTTAAAGTTATTTCGTTTTCCTAAAATTCTTATAAAAGAAAATGAAAAGATAAAGATTCTCGTTTCCCAATTAGATTTTGAAATTAAACCTCGAGCGAAAAAAAGTTAGACACATTTTAATAGCGATAAAAGATATATAAAATGTATATTCTTTTAGCTTTATTATTTTTGTTTGTATTTGAAAAGAGTTTCATAAATTATCAAAAGGTTACACTTAAAGTCAATACTTTTTGCTTTGGAAAGAGGGAATTGGAATTAGTCCACTTTGCAATTAAACCCTCCTAAACCTATAGCATATGATACAATCCCCCAATAACTTTTATTCCCGACCTCCTTAAACTTGAACAATTTTATCGAGCGGAATGGATGGTTCGATATTAATTAGAAGTAAAGAACGTCCGGACTAAAAATAAATTTTATATCAGTACAAGACTTTTTGAATTGATATTCCATTAAAATCTTCGAACCGACCGTGAAGATTTGGACTAAGTCTGATATATTTTATTCGAGACGATACAAACACTTTCTTTTTTTCATTTATGATACCGGAATCTCCATGTTTTTTATTTATAAGAAAACGAAAAAAAAATTGGGTAATTTTTTTTAATTAACTAAAAATCACCAACAATATTTACAATAAGACCACTTTTATTTATTTATTTATTAAAAGGGACAATTCCTTTTGTCTTCATCTTGAATAATAAAAGGTCCAATTTTTATAAATTATGTTTAATAGAATAAATAATTCAATTTAACGCCATTAAAAATATTTAATTAAAAAGGTTTATATCCAAAATATTAATAATATGTAAAGTATATCTCTTAATATCTTTTTTATTATAAAATAATTGTTTTGGAAATTAATTTCTGCCCATTATTTTTCTGATTTTATATTTTTTTCTCAAAGTGGAATCACTTTCCATATTGTTTTTGGCTTCATATTAAATATTGGTCCCCCATGTTTGTGATATGTTTTTTAATTAGTTTTTTTGCTAAAATTTTCAATTTTAATTCTTAATTCATAAATTTATTTCTCGGTATCAAAATAAAAACATTAAATTATAAATTTAGTAAAATATCGAAACATATTAAATGTGACAACCGAGTAAGTGAAAAATACATGAATAAACCGAGTCTATATCTGAATGAAAGTGATTTTATGAGTAAGAAAAAGCTTAAAAAAATTGAAAGTTCTTATTTATACCAATAATGTGCGACCTCTTCTTCAGTGGCTCAATCATAAAAACTCTAAAATTAAACGCAAGCAATTTTGCTTAGAGCAATGAATTTATGAGCGTTTTATTAAAATAGAGAGGTTATTTATAAATTGTATCATTAATATAAATATAATAATTTAACTTAAAAAATAAAAATAAAAATTGTAAAAGATATAATTTCAATTAAAAACCAAAAATGCTTTTTTTATTTATTTTAATTTTGGTAGGGACCACATTATTACCAAATCCTTCAATGTGGTATTTCACGCAACCACATGCTCACACATACCATGATAAGGACTGCACAATAAAGACAAAAAGGTGTCCTACGTGTCCCATTATTATTGGCCGCTTAGTGGACCCCGCTTGCCATTATATTTTGCACCTACTTCACCTCTCTTCACTCTGGACCAATAGGAATGAGTCAGCAAAGAAATCTTGGTCAAAAGGGAATTGTGGGTCCTACTGTCCTACGTGGCACTTTATTTTACAAATGCAAATGATTTCATTCAGAAAAACGCCGACAATAATTCGTCTAAATTAATTACAAAATTAGCTAAATTTTAATACGTTATTAAATGGATTTTTTTTTAAAAAATTCAAAAAAGTATATAAAAAATACCTTTCAAAAATTTCATTAATACCTTAACTTTTTAAAAAAAATTTTAAAAAATACTTTTAATTTTTTAAAAATTTCAAAAATACCTTAATCTGTGTATTACGTTTCAAAATTACTAATGAACTTTCAAATGTAACATTAAAAAGTTTGGAGATAATTTATGAGGTGCTGATAGACAATTTTCGTCCATATATTGATAATAAAAAAAAATAACATTTTTTTATAAACTAAAATTTTATGGATATTTTTAAAACACGTTCCTAAAGATAAGTGTATTTTAAATTTTTTAGAAGGGTGTTAATGATTTTTTTTTTTAAATTTAAGGTATTTTTGAAATACAGTTAAATGGTTAAGAGTATTTTTAAAATAAAATACAGACGATTTTCATTCCAAACTAAGGCTATGAATATTTTTTAAACATTATTGAAAATTTAAGGATATTATTAAAAATTTAAGAGTATTTCTAGACAAATTACAAAATTTAAATATATTTTTATTAATTTAGCCTTCCAAAATATATATTCTTCACACAAATAATTAATTTTGAACAAAGTACGGTCAATAATTTAGTTTAATTTCTCTCTATATTTATAAATATAATAAAAGGTATTTGTTCTGAAAAACAAAATTCTTTATACGGTTAATTATTAAAACCGTATAATTAAATTTTAGAGATTAAATAAATTACGGTTTATTATTTTCGTGAATTAAATATAATTACTATATTTGCATTATTACTTTTTTCTTACATTCTTATTTTCCCAATTATTAGTTTACACGTTATTTTTAATAATTTCACATAATAATATTTTTAAATATGCCTTTTAAATTTCTAAATATACCAATTTTAATTTTTTTTATATATATAATCTTAAAATTCAAACACGTTTAATCTCAACTTGAATAAGGATAAACTGAACGAGGTTTATTGTACTATAAACAAAAAGATTAGATGTTCAAATTCATTTTTTTAAATTAAAAATTTACAAAATTTCAAGCTTATGCTCGTCATTAGCCTAAGACCAATGTAACAGAAGGCTTCTTAGAAAAAAAATGGTGAAATTTAGTCTTTTGAATCTTTCAATCTTGCAACTTTAGTAACCTATATCGTTCGTTTATAATTAACGTACCATAGCTCAATCAGCTAAAACATGCATCATCCATTAAAAAAAAAATTAAATTACTCTCTCCGTGTAACTGAATATAATTTATCATTTGTAGTTCGTGATTTAACAAATTTATAGACTAAAACATGTTATTTCAAATATAATTTAGTGGATAAAATACTCATTTGGACAATGGCGGGTAAATACACCATTTTCTCACGAATTTCTACACCATTTTCCCGCGTACTGTTTGGTGTCTGATAAGCTGACACTGAGCCTCCTCAAAAGAAGGAATCTAAATTATTTTATGTTTCATTTCTCCCATTAATTCTTTTTTCTCTGTTTTTCCTTAATCCCCAAAATTGCTTAATCACTGTGGGGTTCTTCTTCGCATCACTCACATGCATTCACTTCACTAAACAGGGCGTCTGTGTGCGAAGACAACCCCATTTTTCATCGTAAACAGCTTAATGAACTCTTCTTTTAGGGTTTTTGGTGGGTAAATTCTTTGTTTGAATACCCATTTTTCTGTTCTTCTTTCTGGGTTTGTTGTTCTTATTGATTTATGCTCTTTGTTTCTCTGAAATCCCAAGATTTTGTTCTTTTTCTTGAGGATTTTGTTTATGGGTATCGCTGCATTACTCTGTAGAGGGGTTTTTGTGGGGGAAATCCTGCATTTTCTGTGCTAAAATCTCTGAATGTGTGTGGCTGTTCTTGGAAACCCATTGAGATTCTGCATTTTTTGTTAAATTTTGTGTTTGAGCTCACTTGTTCTAACAATTCTTTACCTGAAAGGCACTTTTGTAGCCAATCTGCTGAATCTTTGCCTTGTTGAGTAGCTGAAATGATAGCCATTAGGATTTTGGTGGTATCATTCTTGTTGGTTTCTACTATGGCTCAGCTCCCTTCACAAGATATCTTGGCTCTGCTCGAGTTCAAGAAGGGTATCAAGCATGACCCCACAGGGTTTGTTCTTAGTTCATGGAATGAGGAGTCCATTGATTTTAATGGCTGTCCTTCTTCTTGGAATGGGATTGTTTGCAGCCATGGAAGTGTTGCTGGAGTGGTTTTGGAGAATTTGAGCCTTTCTGCTGATGTAGATTTGAGTGTTTTTTCGAATCTCACGAAGCTTGTAAAGCTTTCCTTGTTGAACAACTCGATAACGGGGAAGATACCCGACAATATAGCCGAGTTTCGAAGCCTCGAGTTCTTTGATGTCTCGAATAACCTGTTTTCGTCGTCTTTACCTCAGGGGATTGGCAAGTTAACAAGCTTGCAAAACATATCATTAGCTGGGAACAACTTCTCTGGTACTCTTGATCCGATTGTTGGTCTTCGATCAATCCGATCGTTGGATTTGAGTCGTAACTCGTTTTCGGGGTCGCTGCCTGCGACATTGACTAAGCTGACAAACTTGGTTTATTTGAATCTATCTTTCAATGGTTTTACTAAGAGGATTCCGAAAGGTTTCGAGCTTATTTCAGATCTTGAGGTGCTTGACTTGCACGGTAATATGCTCGATGGCACGCTCGATGTCGATTTTTTTCGTCTGTCAGAAGTCAGTTATGTTGACTTTAGTAGCAACATGCTAATGAGCTCTGATATGGAGCATGGGAAGTTTTTGCCTAAACTCTCTGATACTATCAAGTATTTAAACCTTAGTCATAACCAGCTTACCGGATCGTTGGTAAATGGAGGCGAGTTATCGGTGTTCGAAAACTTGAAAACATTGGATTTAAGCCACAATCAGCTTTCAGGAGAGCTACCCGGTTTTAGTTTCGTGTATGATCTCCAAATCTTGAAGCTTAGCAACAACAGATTTTCGGGAGCTATTCCAAATAATCTATTGAAAGGCGATGCTTCGGTTTTAACTGAGCTCGATTTGAGTGGCAACAACCTCTCAGGTATCGAACCATATCTTCTTTTTCATAGTTTTATGTGATTCTAGTTTGATTAAGCACTTACGGACTAATGTATCACTCAGGGCCAATAAGTATGATCACGTCGACCACGTTACGCATACTCAATCTGTCGTCGAATCAGCTTACGGGTGAGCTTCCGTTGCTGACTGGAAGTTGTGTCGTGCTTGATCTCTCGAACAACAAATTTGAGGGAAATTTAACAAGAATGATCAAGTGGGGGAACATCGAATTCCTTGATCTCAGTCTAAATCTTTTGAACGGGCCTATCCCCGAGGCATCTCTGCAGTTCTTACGGTTAAATTTTCTAAACTTGTCTCATAATACTCTGAGTAGTTCACTTACGAGTGCTATTACGAAGTATCCGAAGCTTCGAGTCCTTGATCTGAGCTCGAATCGGTTCGTTGGTCCTTTGTTAGCTGATTTACTCACAATGCCCACTTTGGAAGAGCTCTATTTGGATAATAATTTACTTCGTGGTACGGTTAAGTTCTCGCTTCCTTCACCGGGTCGAGCGAACCTTAACATTCTTGATCTTTCTCATAATCAGCTCAGTGGCTATTTCCCTGATGAATTTGTTTCTTTAACTGATCTTACATTGCTGAATATTGCTGGAAACAACTTCTCTGGATCGTTGCCTACGTCGATGTCCGATCTGAGTGCTTTGATCTCGTTAGATATATCACAAAATCACTTCACAGGGCCCCTTCCGAGCAACTTGTCGAGCAATATTCGGAACTTCAATGTTTCGTTTAATGATCTCTCGGGATTGGTCCCTGAAAATCTGGAAAATTTTCCACGTTCTTCGTTCTTTCCTGGAAATTCACGACTGATTCTTCGAAATGGTTCTGGATCGAGTGATAATCCAGATGTTAGAACAGGGAGAAGGAAAATGAACACAATTGTTAAAGTAATCATAATAGTTTCATGTGTGATTGCATTGGTTATTATTATTCTCCTTGCTATCTTCTTTCATTATATTTGTATATCAAGGAAGAATCCGCCTGAGCTTGCCACAACTAAGGACGTTCAGAGGCGTAGTTCTCTTAGCTCCGCTGGCGTCGGTGGAACTGGAACCGGTAGCAATTTGGTTGTTTCGGCCGAGGACCTCGTGACATCGAGGAAAGGGTCGTCGTCTGAAATAATCAGCCCAAACGAGAAACTAGCTGCAGGAACTGGTTTCTCCCCAGCTAAAAGTAGTCATTTTACATGGTCACCTGAGTCGGGTGATTCGTTTACTGGTGAAAACCTTGGTAGACTGGACGTGAGATCGCCCGATCGTTTGGTTGGTGAGCTTCATTTTCTTGATGATTCGATCTCATTGACACCAGAGGAACTATCCAGAGCTCCAGCTGAAGTGTTGGGGAGAAGCAGCCATGGCACGTCCTACAGGGCGACACTCGAGAGCGGGATGTTCTTAACTGTTAAGTGGTTAAGAGAAGGCGTAGCGAAGCCGAGAAAGGAATTTGCTAAGGAAGCGAAAAAGTTTGCGAATATCAGACATCCGAACATTGTTGGCTTGAGAGGCTATTATTGGGGTCCTACACAGCATGAGAAGCTCATTCTTTCGGACTATATCTCGCTCGGAAATCTCGCAGTTTTTTTATATGGTAAGATTGATCTTTCTTGCTTTCTTGTTTGAATGGTTTCCTGCAAATAACAAAACTTGATTGCAGATCGTCCGGGACGAAAACGACCATTGACATGGGCTCAAAGGCTGAAGATAGCCGTTGATATCGCACGTGGCCTGAACTATCTCCATTTCGATCGAGCTGTTCCACACGGGAACCTTAAGGCAACAAATGTACTACTAGATGGAGCAGACCTGAATGCTCGTATAGCTGATTACTGCCTTCATCGTCTCATGACTAATGCTGGCACCATCGAACAGATTCTTGATGCCGGGGTGTTAGGCTATCGTGCCCCGGAGTTGGCAGCTTCGAAGAAGCCACAGCGGTCGTTCAAGTCGGATGTGTATGCATTTGGAGTGTTGCTGTTGGAACTTCTGACTGGAAGATGTGCTGGTGATGTGATCTCTGGTGAAGAGGGAGGGGTCGATCTAACAGATTGGGTGCGTTTACGGGTGGCCGAAGGACGGGGATCTGATTGTTTCGATACGACATTGTTGTCGGAAATGAGCAATGCAGTAGCAGAGAAGGGCATGAAGGAAGTGCTCGGTATAGCTTTACGATGTATTCGAACCGTATCGGAACGACCAGGTATCAAGACTATATATGAAGATCTTTCGTCCATATAGTTTGTATTGTTTTGTATCATTAGCTTCTTATTTCTGAATTAGATGAAGTCTCAGTTTAGCTCACCTTGTTAGTGTAATCAGCTGTACTGAAAGTTGTAAAAAAAGAACATGCTTTGATTAATACAAGGAATTTCCCCCTTTTGTCCCTTCCATTATGGACTTTTTTTAACCTTGTCAGCTTCAGGCCAAGGGCATTTTTGTCTTTCTGTTTGTCTTGTTTTTTTTTTTTTCGTTTGCTTGTTTTGTCGGCTTATATGTTCGATCCTAAGAGGTCATTTGGTTTAGGGTTTTGTTTATGATGACCGGAAAAAGAATGTCTATGAATCAAATAAGCGGTTTGATGTTGTATGTGAAATATTATTCAAAATTCACGTAAATAAAATATTTTGACAATTTTACTATATTATTTAATTTTAGAAAATTAATTTTTGTATGACAATTTAATTTAATTTTTATTTTGTAATAAATCTTAATAATTACCTTATTTAAAGACTTTAATAAAATTATATAAACTTTTTATTGTAAATATTTAGTTCTAATTTATATTTTAAATATTAAATGTTGTATGTGGTGGAGTAAATTTTATTAACTGATATATTATAATAATAATTTATTAATAAAATAATAATTTAACTTAAATTTTAATTTAATTTTAATTTATTAATAACATTAAATTTAAAATTTTTTAGTTTGTGATATCAATAATTATTCTCAAATAAATGATTTTAATAAAATTATATAAAAATTGAATAGTAAATAATTAGAACATCATCGAATTGATTAATTAAATAATTAGACGTATTATAGCTTAGAAATTAAATATCATATATAGTGGAGTAAATGATAATACGATGGATAATAAATTGTAAAATAGTAAAAAAAAAAATTGAATAAAGGAAAAAATAGTAAATAAAATGGAAAGAAAAAATAGAAAAGAAAATAATAAATAAAGTATTGAGGATTGTTTGGAGATAAGTCCCAAGTCGGCTAATTAAGAAGTTGATCATAGGTTTATAGGTAATAAATACATCTTCATTGGTACGAGGTCTTTTGGGGAAGCCCAAAACAAAGTAAGGAGAGCTTATACTTAAAAGTGAACAATATCATACTATTATACTTGGGCAAAACTCCAAACGTCCTCCCTTCCTAGATTGACCCCTCTATACAAACATAGACTTGTGCGCTATTTGTAGCGTGAGAATGTGAGAGATACACTTATCATTCGTAGATGTAGAAAAATTTCTTCTCTCCGGACCGTAAATCTTTGTGTCTCTCTGCTTACTTTCTGTTTGTGAGTGTGTGAGTGCAATCGATCTCGCTTCCACTTTCGCTACAATAATTGGGTATCAAAACATTTTGGTTGTGACATTCTGCTACAACAATTGAGTATCATAGCATTTTTTGTTGTGGCATTTCGCTACAACAATTGAGTATCATAACATTTTTTTTTTGTGGCATTCCGCTACAACAATTGGGTATCAAAACATTTTGATCGTGACATTCCGCTGCAACAAGTGATATTAGAGCATTTTTTGTTGTAGCATTACGCTGCAACAATTGGGTATCAAATTTTTTAGGTTGTGGCATTACGGCACAATAAGTCATATCATAATATAGGTTGTAGCTTTACGAGACAACACACGGAACGGAACGGAGGATTCAAGTTTTTTGGGAGTGGAATAGCAGCAAATGAAGAACTACTCGAGCTATTATTACTGTTGAGTTTTTTAAAAAAATAATAATACCCGGAACCCGGGAAGTGACCCGACCCGACCCATCCATAGCCAGGTACGTCACTTGAGTTCTGACACGTGGAGTAATTGAAATTTTCAACGGCTAGTAATTAATAAAACGGCTACTTCTCTTTTTTTTCTTTTCTTCTCCCCACTCTCAGGACACCATCATCGCTTCTCTCCGTAATTGTTCTAACCAGAATAATCCCATGCAAGATTCAAAGAAGAAGTGTTCTAACCCAAGAAGGAAAATTTAAAACCCACAAAAGAAAACTTGTTTTTCTTGGGCGAGAAAGTGAAAGCCAAAATTTTCTCGGGAAAATTCAGTGGAATTTGTGAGGGATTATGCCACCCATGTGGACGAACAGCGGCAAGAACAACTTACCCGGCAGGGGATTTTCCACCCCTCCTCCGTCATGGAAATCGAGGCCTTTCCGATCACCGCAAACGGCGGCGTTCTCAGAGAGGAAAAGATCGACCCCCAATTCTACCAACAAGCCTGATCTTTTTCATGTCATTCATAAAGTTCCCTCTGGGGACTCTCCCTATGTTAAGGCAAAGCAAGTTCAGGTTTGTGTAAACTTTTGAATTTTGGGTTTGAGTTCTTTTGTTGATTAGTACAGAATTTTGCTCTGTTTTTGTGATTTGAAGTTTCTGGTTCTTTGGTTCTTTATGATCATTGGGTTTGTTTAGTCTACGAAAGTGGATCATGTGGGGTTTGATTGAGCTGATTAGAAACCTAAAGAAATGTGTGAGATCCCATGTCGGTTAGGGAGGAGAACGAAACATTCGGTGTAGACGCGTTTTAAAAACCTTGAGGGAAGCCCGGAAGGGAAAGGCCAAAGAAACAATATCTACTAGCGGTGGGTTTGGGCTGTTACAAATGGTATCAGAGTTAGACACTAGGCGATGTGACAACGAGGAGGTTGTTCCCCGAAGGGGTAGACACGAGGCAGTGTGCCAGTAAGGACGCTGGCCCCAAATGGGGTGGATTTGTTAAGGGTCCCACATTGATTGGAGAAAGGAACGAGTGCAGCGAGGACGCGGGGTCCTGAACGGGGTGAATTGTGAGATCCCACATCGGTTGGGGAGGAGAACGAAGCCCTGAAGGGGGGTGGATTGTGAGATCCCACCTCGCTGGGCCCTAAAGGTGGTGGATTGTGAGATCCCACATTGGTTGGGGAGGAGAACGAAGCCCTAAAGGGGAGTGGATTGTGAGATCCCACATCGGTTGGGGAGGAGAACGAAACACCCTTAGGAGTGTGGGTGGATTGTGAGATCCCACCTCTGTTGGGTAGGAGAACAAAGCCCTGAAGGAGGTGGATTGTGAGATCCGGTTAGGGAGGAGAACGAAAGGGTGTGGAAACCTCTCCCTAGTAGATGCGTTTTAAAAACCTTGAGGGGAAGTCCGAAAGGGAAAACCCAAAGAGGACAACATCCGTTAGCGGTGGGCTTGGTGAGCTTGAACCATTACAGTGTTCTTCCAAATGAACACATTCAATGGAAATGATGAATCTTAGGCCATTTTTGCTTCTGCAGTTGATAGACAAAGATCCGGGTAAGGCTGTTTCTCTGTTTTGGGCGGCGATAAACGCCGGGGATCGAGTCGACAGTGCACTGAAAGACATGGCTGTAGTGATGAAGCAATTGGACCGGTCTGATGAAGCGATCGAGGCGATCAGATCGTTTCGCCATCTCTGTCCTTACGATGCTCAGGAATCTATTGACAATGTCTTGATTGAATTATACAAGGCAAGAATTTCTTTTGTTATTCTGGTTATTGTAAAGAACAAGACAGTATTTCATGTTGTGTTTTCTTGCAGAGATCTGGAAGGATACAAGAAGAAATTGACATGCTTCAATGTAAGCTTAAACAAATCGAAGAAGGCACGGTTTTCGGAGGGAAGAGGACGAAGGCCGCGAGATCCCAAGGGAAGAAGGTGCAAATTACCATTGAGCAAGAGAAATCGAGGTAGGTATCGAGTTTGTTCTCGTTCTTTTCTTGATTGATTCGGTATTGGACTGACTGTTGAGGATAGTTGGGAGAGAGTCCCACGTTGGCTAATTTAGGGAATGATCATGATGGGTTTATAAGTAAGGAAACCCACGAGGGCTTATGCTTAAAGTGGATAATATCATACTATTGTAGAGATTCGTGATTCCTAACATAATATCAGAGTCATGCCCTTGACTTAACCATGTCAATAGAATTCTCAAGTACCGAACAAAGAAGTTGCTAGCCTCGAAAGTGTAGTCAAAAGTGACTCAAGTGTCGAACAAATGGTGTACTTTGTTCGAGGACTCTAGAGAAGGAGTCGAGCCTTGATTAAGGGGAGGCTGTTCGAGGGCTCCATAGGCATCGGAGGAGACTCTATAGTGTACTTTGTTTGAGGGGAGGTAGTCAAAAGTGACTCAAGTGTCGAACAAAGGGTGTACTTTGTATGAGAACTCCAGAGAAGGAGTCGAGCCTCGATTAAGGGGAGGCTGTTCGAGGGCTCCATAGACCTCGGGGGAGTCTCTATAGTGTACTTTGTTCGAGGGGGGAGGTAGTCAAAAGTAACTCAAGTGTCGAACAAAGGGTGTACTTTGTTCGAGGCCTCCAGAGAAGGAGTCGAGTCTCGATTAAGGGGAGGCTGTTCGAGGGCTCCATTGGCCTCAGGGGAGGCTCTGTAGTGTACTTTGTTCAAGGGGAGGATTGTTGGGAGGGAGTCCCACATCGGTTAATTTAGGAAATGATCATGAGTTTATAAGTAAGGAATACATCTCCATTGATACGGTACCTTTTGGGGAAGCCCGATGTGGGACTCCCTCCCAACAATCCTCCCCTTGAACAAAGTACACTACAGAGCCTCCCCTTAATCGAGACTCGACTCCTGTAAAGGTCCGTGATTCCTAACACTAACAAGAGCTCTTTTTTCCAACTCAGAGTTCTTGGAAACTTGGCCTGGGCTTTCTTGCAGCTGGACAACGTCTATGTCGCCGAAGACTACTACCGGTAAGTCGATATCGTGTTGGTATACTACAATCCATTGTGGTTTAGATTCTTACTCTTGTGACCTCTACTTGTGTGAGCTAGATTTTGTCATGTTTTTTCCAACATCCAAGGCAACATTAGTTCAATGTTTTTTCCAACATCCAAGGCAACATTAGTTCATAACTACCAAGATTTGAACCTCTAAAAGCTAGTTTTTCTTTTGACATCTAAAGATTACTGTCCCTTTTGTTGTGTTACTATGTTTTTAAGGATGTTTCGGATATGACTTACGAAAGTAGTATGTGTCGTTTTACAGGCGAGCTTTGTCGCTCGAGTCGGACAACAACAAAAAATGCAATCTTGCAATATGTTTGATCCTTACGAATCGGCTCGTGGAAGCAAAGTTTCTGCTTCAGTCTGTAAAAGCTTCTTCTGGAGGCAAGCCAATGGAAGAATCATATGCCAAATCATTTGAACGTGCATCTCATATGCTGGCTGAAAAAGACGATAACAGCACCGTGACGACGATAACCTCGACTGCTAGAGCTCGACCGCCTTCTGTTTCTTCTTGTGTCACTGCATCGACAATGTGGACTCCGAACGACCATGTAAATGAACATATTCGGGACGATCATCGACATAATTATCTGTGTTGCAATGAAAAGCTAGTGAAAAGTAACTCAAGCATTCCCATCAAAATGAAGGCATCCTATAACCAAGATGAGAGTTTCAACTGCAGCTCATTATATTCGTCTCCAACTCGACCGAGACGAAACATCGAAGTTCCGTTCACTCAACCGAAAAACTCCTTTTGGGAATTCGATACTCGACACCAGAGGCAGCGAAAAGGAACAACAACTAATGGTTCGAGTAGTCTTGTAGATGATGCTAGTTCTGAATCGGAAGGAACTCGAACGACATCAAATTACAAGACGAAGTATAATTCTACAGCTCTCATTTCTGCTGTTGAACTCGAAGTTCCATTTACACAACCGAGGAGTTGTTCGTGGGGGGGTATTAACGGAGGAGGATGTTCGAGAAAGGCGACCGAGTGCTTCCGAGGTTTGCCCCGTAGTAGAAAACTTTCATTCGAGCCTCGGACGAGCACCGAAAATATTCAAAGATCTGAACTAAATGAACCTCAAGATCTTGATGATTGGAAGCAGAATTCTTGTGAAGATATCGAGTATGAGGACGTCGTAATGTCGTACGACCGGATCGTAAAGGAAGACGACGATCAGAAGATCAAGCATAATTCATCAACAGTTGGTGAGAAGAAGAGTTGGGCAGATCTAGTTGAAGAAGACGACGGCGACGACGAGAGGGAAGAAGATCATACTACCGAAGCAACGTCGTCGAGCGGAGGAGGTCGTCAAGTCGATTGCTTCGGCGATTGGAGCAGTGAAAATGAAGAAGAGTTCAATGATGAGAATCTGAATTCCAATATACTTCACAAGAACAACAGTCCAAGCAACAATCAACAGGTCGAAGATGACTCGATCGACGTCGTTTCATCGACAAATCCAGCAGTTCGACGCCCTTTATACTTCGATCAACAGCCACCTATGGTCGACACGACGGATAACCGCCGCTCCTCGCCATTGCCAAGGAAAGATTTGAACTTGATGAGGAGTAGCAGATTGCAAGTATTCCAAGAGATAACAGTGCATCATCAAGAGAGCTAGAACGTTAAAGAAAAAACTATCTCCAAGCTTTGATGAATTTCTATATCCTTTTCACATTTTCAGTTGTTTTTTGGTTGTAAATAATTTCGTAAAGGAAGCTTCTTATACTAATACAAAATACCCGTTATACCCTCCTCTAGATACTTTATTTTTTATTATTTTTTTTGGGTAAAAAAAATCATATAATTTCATTTAAATGAAAATGCATTGAAATTAATCATGTTAGTTTTATTTTATTTTAATAATGTTCTTAAAATTATCAAAATACCCATTATACCCTCCTCTAGATACTTTATTATTATTTTTTTTGGTAAAAAAATCATATAATTTCATTTAAATGAAAATGCATTAAAATTAATCATTTTAGTTTTATTTTATTTTATTTAATAATGTTCTTAAAATTATCAAAATACCCATTATACCCTCCTCTAGATACTTTATTATTATTTTTTTGGGTAAAAAAATCATATAATTTCATTTAAATGAAAATGCATTAAAATTAATCATTTTAGTTTTATTTTATTTTATTTAATAATGTTCTTAAAATTATCAAAATACCCATTATACCCTCCTCTAGATATTTTATTTTATTTTGATAATGTTCTTAAAATTATCAAAATACCCATTATACCCTTCTTATACTAATACAAAATACCCATTATACCCTCCTTTAGATACTTTATTTTTGGATTTATTGGGTAAACAACCATATAATTTCATTTAAATGAAAATGCATTAAAATTAATCATGTTAGTTTTATTTTATTTTAATAATGTTCTTAAAATTATCAAAATACCCATTATACCCTTCTTATACTAATACAAAATACCCATTATACCCTCCTCTAGATACTTTATTTTTGGATTTTTTTGGTAAAAAACCATATAATTTTCATTTAAATGAAAATGCATTAAAATTAATCATGTTAGTTTTTTAATTTTTTTATAATGTTCTTAAAATTCAAATTAAATGGTGAAAAAAGTATTACTTTTGTTTTTTTTTAATGCTTCTTTTAAACAAACAAACAAACAAAATTATAGTAAAAAAAATGGTAAGAAATCTATTTCTTTGGATTTTTTTTTAATTTGAGATTTTCATTGAAATTACTAAAAAATAAAAACTCTTACAATTCCAAGGTATCTAAAATTTATAGTACTTAAAAAAAAGATAATTATAACTATTTGGACAACAATTTAAAATAATTCCAATATATATATTTTTATATTAAAAACAAAGTTTTTTCCCAATAAAAAAAATCAATATAACTTTTATTCTACTAAATTGGGATAATTGTATTATTATTGTTTTTTTTTTTTACGAGAATTAATAATTTTAGTGTAAAAATTAATTTATACCCCTAAAATAATAAGGTACTAATTTAAGTCCTAATGTACGATAATC
Organism: Cucurbita ficifolia; assembly: GCA_033971965.1. Classification (NCBI taxonomy): domain Eukaryota; kingdom Viridiplantae; phylum Streptophyta; class Magnoliopsida; order Cucurbitales; family Cucurbitaceae; genus Cucurbita; species Cucurbita ficifolia. The sequence continues at coordinate 3,152,301 of CM066979.1, forward strand.
GAATCAATTTAGATAATTTGTTAATAATTTATAACATTTTCTTAAATAATTATTATTCTTTTAGAATTCTACCAAAATATCGAAATAAATTACCTACCATTCTTTTTTAAATAAATAGAGCAAAATTTAGGAAAAAGGAGAAATATGAAAAATATTGATAATAATAATAATAAAAAAAAACTACTACTATTTATTTATTTATAGCCATTCTCTTTAATTTACGTTAGTTTTATAATTACACATTATAAATTTTAAAATAATATTTAAGGATTTATTAATAAATTATGGGTTTGTTTTTTTTTTTAATCAAAATTTTATTATTAATAATTTGTTTAAAATTTTATATTTTTCGGAGAGTACGTGGGTTCGGTCAAACCTAAAACTTAAGAAAATAATTTAAAATTAAATTGTTCTTAAATTCCTTATAGAAAATAGAAAATAAAATTTAATTTAATTAAGAAAAAATATTCATTTTTTTATACAGAATTTTGTGGTCTCTTTCTTCTGTCACCGGCGCCGTCCGCTGCTCTGGATCTCTTTACACTCGCTCATTTTGGGGCACAGAATCTTGTACGATCATCGTCGGCTCCGCCGTGTTCTAGCTGGTTCTCGCCGATACTGCCTCCGACGAAGTCCATCTCCGCTGGTAATGCCTGAAATCATTCTTCGGTTTATTTCTATCCGGAGTGATTTTTTGTTTTCATTTTTGTTTTCATTTTTGTTAGTTGTTACAGTGTTCGAAGGTTGACCGTAGAATTTCTAATGTTTTCTGGATATATTTCACTGATTTATGAAGTCGCGCTCTGATCAATCTGATTGAAGGTGATTATGGACAGTCAGATTATAAGCTTGAATTGGAGGTGTAATTGCTTGGTTCAACAACGTATAACGCGGAATTTTCGAACTCTGTGTGTTCCGAAATCTGCTTCTTATCGGACTTCTTACTTTCCTGGAGGTATGGTTCTGTATTTTTGTCTATGCTTTCCTACACCTTGTGTGTGAATATGGTGAACGAGGTTTAGGAGTAAATGCTGTAGAAATTTATAGTGATTGCATTTGATTAAACAAGAAATAGAAAATGGCTTTTGAGGACGATGATTAGTCAAATTCTAAGTGTTACCTAGATATTGGAACTGTGGGATGAGGATACAATTGTTGTCATTCTAATATTTTCTAGATTTTAACCACCTAAGAAGAGCTATGCAGAGTAAGTGATTTTCGATTAGGAGCTTTCTTTATAAGAAATTATTGAAGACTGAATAGTTTTTAGCTTCCAATTCTGGCTGTGGTTTAAATGGACTTTGTTGAAAATTTTGTGTCTCTTCATGTCTTCCTGCTTGCTCCTTTTTATCTTTCACTCTGTATGGTTTTTTGTTTCTAACAGGAACTTTGAGTAAAGGAATAAAGTGTGCAATGAAGTCTTATAAGTTATCTGAACTTAATCATGATGCTGTCACTAGTTTAAAGGCTCGCCCTCGTATTGATTTTTCTTCAATATTTAGCGTGGTGAGTTTTATTCGCTATTTGTCATATTCCTATCACTTCAGTTTCTATTTAAAACATCTGATTTTAAATCTATGTTTAGGTCCAGCCCATTGTTGATGATGTTCGAGAAAGAGGCGATGCTGCAGTTAGAGAGTAGGTGGTTCTTTGTTTTTATTTTTCATCACATGTGTACTGCTGTGAATCATTTGATATGTGTGTAGATATAACCTCTCTCTAAATTTGCATATTTTGCAGCTACACTGCAAAGTTTGACAAAGTTGAACTCAAAGAGACTGTTGTTAGTGTCTCTGACCTGCCAGAGCCTGAGGTAATTGTGGATAAATTCAGCATCTACATATTTTAACTAATTATGCATTTACACTGGGAGATGAATTTCATTTTTTTTTTCCTCTTTAGGAGTTACATTAAATTGGACATCTTGAGTTTTTCTTTCCAGTTTTCTTGTTGATAAAATAATTGGCACTGACAATTTTTGCATTCACACAGCTTGATGCAGCTGTCAAAGAAGCATTTGATGTAGCTTATGACAATATATACGCATTTCATGCTGCTCAGATATCGGCTGAAAAAAGTGTTGAGAATATGCCTGTAAGTTTGCTTCATAATTTGTTATCTTATTTAAAATATGAGCTTATAATCTATGTTATAAGATTTTTTACACAAATATTTCAGGGAGTAAAATGCAAACGGGTGGCAAGAAGCATTGCTTCTGTTGGTCTCTACGTTCCGGGGGGAACTGCTGTTTTACCATCTACAGCTTTGATGCTCGCAATTGTAAGTTACCAGTGCCGTAGGATATTAGTTGCCAAGGATGATCATGAACAATTCTACTTTTTGACATGTTTACCTGTTAGGAATGAGATCTAGGGAACGACACCCATTTTCTCTTGTTATATCTTCATTGTGTACTGAACTTCTAATAAAAATGCGGAATGATTCCCAATTTATGCCTCACTCCAAAATTGAGAGTCATTCCTGTTGATCTTGAAGGTCAGGAATGCCACTCTCATATTTGTGAGTCTCTCTACTTTCTTTTCTCTCTATATACTGCCTACATACTTTAAACTTTAAACTTTAGGCGAAATACCACACTAGTTTAAACTTGATTTATATTGTGTATCAATGAACAATATCATTGGTAACACAAATTTTATTCTCATTTCTAGATATTTCATTTCGATGTGTCTTCATACTCATTCCTCATTAGTAAATGTGGCTAATGTATAAGTTACCAGATGCATCATTTGACATTTGTTTATTGGCACCAGCCTGCTCAGATTGCTGGTTGTGGAACTGTGGTTCTTGCAACACCTCCCAGTCAGGATGGCAGCATATGCAAGGTATTTGCTTTACCCTTACATGCTTCAAGTTTATCATGTCTTGGGATAAATAAAGAAAATACAAATCCTAGCACTAAATGAGACACATTTCTTTTCAATTATTACATGTAAAGGGACTGACTGATGTCAATTTCTTTAGGAGGTGCTCTATTGTGCGAAGAAGGCTGGTGTGACTCACATTCTTAAGGCCGGAGGAGCTCAGGTCTGTAAACAACTTTTACTACATATAGAATATGTATTATATAGACAGATGGCTGAGTTTAATTTGTGATATTAGATGTCAAAAATTAATATTTTTGTGACTGCTGGGCTCTTCTTAATTTGTAGGCTATCTCAGCTATGGCTTGGGGGACAGAATCTTGCCCTAAGGTAATACTGTATTGGATTTTTTGTCATTCTGACGAGCATTTACCATGTAGAGTTAGAATCCGTTTATTTATAGCCAAGTCAATTGTTTCTCACAGATTTCTAAAGATTGATATCAATTTTGTCTGTAATACTTGAACCAGAAGCATATAAATATCCCTTATAGTGTGAGAACTTCAGTGGATGGGTTGTAGCAATCTCAAGCAAGTAATAGGGTCTTAAGTCTTGAATATCTGAAACATTCAGTAATGCCTTCTGTAGTGGTTGTTTCATGGTAATGCGTATTAAAAATAATTCGGCACTATATTTGATAATAATCAATCTATTTTTTATTGATTAATTCTGATATGTTTTTGTCAAATTGCATTCATGTTTATATACTAATATGCTGTGGGCTATATATTAATATATATTTATGAAAATATATTTTGGTTTAGCTTCCTTTAGAGTTAATTGCTTCTTTGTTTGCAGGTTGAGAAAATATTTGGCCCTGGTAATCAATATGTAACAGCTGCCAAAATGATTCTTCAAGTATGATTTCTTTTTGTTTTTTCATTTTCCTACGTTTTAAATATATTTATATGGGAGACCTGAAGAACATCTAATAATATCGTAGTTTCTTATTCATGAGAATTAATGTTCAAAATGGAGGATGCTCTATTGTTGATCCTTTTGATGCAATAATGGTCTTATTTAGAGGAGTCAACATTTTCCATGGGACTCCACATGGGGACTTGCCTTGAGCAGGGCAGGTATTTCCATTTTAAATGAGGATAAAAAATTTATTTTCCATTTTATTCTGGGGACGGGGATGCATTCCCATCTTTGAACTCAGCCGTGATCTCCTATCCTAAAAAATAGTACTATAATAATATAGTTTATATATGCCCCCACCCCCACCCACCAAAAATAAGAGAAGCCCGGCATCAGGAAGTCCAAAACTAAATGAAGGAAAGTTCCAGGAGTCCTACCTGATCCCCAACCAATTTAATGGGTGTTTTCATGGATGGATAATGATTTGGAGAGTAGGGACGGGGATGAGAAAGCATTACCCATCGCCACTCTGCCCTATCATGTTCCAGAGCTACTGATGCTAACTTCAGAAAGTTCAAAAAAATACTTATGATCTTTAGAAGAAACATTAAAAAACCCTTACTGTTAAATTTTGGATGGAAAGCGTTAAGGTTTCATTTCAATAATACTCCCAACTTTTAAAAGTTTAAAAAATATCTCCAACCTTTCAAAAATGTTCAAAAATACCTTTATCGTTAAGTTTTGGATGGAAAACGTTAAAGTTTCGTTTCAATAATACTTTTGGCATTGAAAATACTCTTAATGGAAAATGTTTCTTCCTCTTCCTGTCTCTGCAGAGTCTTCCTCCATAAAAATAGTGAGAGTGAATGAATTATTAACTTTTGAAAGGTCGATGTAACAATTTGACCAAATAAGCTTCAAAAACTCAAAATCCATAACCATAACCATAACCTTCACTTTGTGGGATCAATTTCTAGTTTGATTTTTTTGTCCTTATTATTTAGTTTGTTTAATAAGTGTTCAATGTGTGTGTAAAAAAATGTTAGACCTATATCACTTCGTACAACTAGGATCTAACTCATCTATTGTGTTAACTAATGTCCGTAGTGTTTCTTAGATGAAGACTATAAAAACATTGGTTTGTCATGCACTCGAATTGTTATTTTAGAATCAATTTGTACTTAAAAATTGAAGAAAAAAAAAACCTCTATTTCCTAGAAGTTTGATAAACATTTTAACTATATGGCCAATTTTTTTGCTGGGACAGAATAGTGAAGCTATGATCTCAATTGATATGCCTGCGGGGCCTTCAGAAGTTCTGGTTATTGCTGATAGATATGCCAGCCCAGTTCATATAGCAGCAGATCTACTTTCCCAGGTTATTAGTTATTAAACTTCCTCTGTTTCCTATAGCATAGGAGCACAAAATTCCTCTAGATTATACTTCACATTTGGACAACAATTATGTGAAAGAAGCTTTTTCTTATTCTCTTGTGTTGCATGCAATTGACGAGTGAGTTCTCTTTTATGTCATCCCTGGTTGTGATTGTTCGACTAGCATAAGAGCAACTTTGTCTGATTCATTTCTTTTTGAGTGTGGTTGACAATTATCTCCACCTGACATTTCAGCAAATAATATGCAGGCCGAGCATGGCCCTGACAGTCAGGTAGTTCTTGTAATTTCTGATGATGGTGTGGATCTTAAAGCTATTGAAGAGGAACTCAGCAAACAATGTAAAAGTCTTCCAAGGGGAGAGTTTGCTTCAAAAGCACTGAGCCACAGTTTTACTGTGTTTGCTCGTGATATGGTTGAGGTTTGTTGCCTTGGATAAATCGCTTGAATTGCATACATGTAAGGAACTGCTGATATACATGCAAGGAACTGCTGATATAAATGAGGGGTTTTGGTTAATCATGGAAACTTACACAACTTAAACATATGTAACAAGAAAGTAAAAATAAACCGGTCATGCATTGTTTAAATTAGTCGTATCAATATTGATGTAAGGTGTGTCCAGAAATATATTGTTATTAAGTTGATATTTAGCCTTACTTTTAGTTTTGACTGCCACTATCAATGTTAGAGGGAAGAAAAATAATATTACTGCTATTGCTATACCAAGGTAATCTATAGGCGTAAATTAATAATGTGTTTCTAACTAACAAGTAGCAACAGAGACTTCCTGGAAAGTTACTTTACTCTAAATTGAATTTGTTTCCCGCATGAAGATTTAGTACATTTACCGTCGGTTCAAATATGTGCTCGACGAATCTGCCTGTTATGGGATTTTTGCTAAATTTAATTACCATTTTATTTCAGAATCTCTACACCACATCATGTTTTCTGGAACTAAGCACAGTTGTTTTGATTCTCAGGCAGTCTCTTTTTCAAACTTATATGCACCTGAACATTTGATAATTAATGTCAAGGATGCAGAAAAGTGGGAGAGTTTCATTCAGAATGCAGGTATCTTCTGAGAGTTGTTTTTAGTATGTTCAAGCTTTTACTCGATACTTTACTAGCTTTTAGGTTATTATTACTAGAGGGGTTTGTATATATATTTGAAGAAAGATACGAAACATCAGACTCTTTCATTAAAAAATCATGGAGTTATATCAGAGTCTAGATCTCCATTCGGTTATAACCTTTGAGTGAGAATAGTTACAAAAGGATTTGGTAGGATACTACTAGAGTAACTCTCACATATTTTACTCCGTTAAAACTGTCTGAGATCTGAAATATGATCTATCTCGTGTTTCTTAGACTGTGAAAGAACATAGTAACATTCATCAAACCCAAATTCAGATCAATTGTTCCCTTGGAGCTTAAACTCTCGCAAGTATACCTTGAAACTGCTAAATACAGATTAGGTCCAGAGTTTGTAAACACAAGTCGGTTGTTATATCCAGCCAATCTTGCCTATATAGAGTTAGTCGTGGCTCGTTATTCGATATAGGCATAGCCAGATTCCTGTTTGTTGACATTGGTTAATTGTAGTTGACAGCTTAGGCACTTTTTAACTATAATGGCATGTCCTACCTAATGAACTTTGTTTTTATCTTGCAGGTTCTGTTTTCTTGGGGCCATGGACCCCAGAAAGCGTGGGGGATTATGCAAGTGGGACAAATCATGTTCTTCCAACCTATGGTTATGCACGGATGTATGGTGGAGTTTCACTTGACTCGTTCTTAAAATACATGACAATACAGTCTTTGACGGAGGAAGGCTTAAGAAAACTTGGCCCCTATGTCGAAAAAATGGCTGAAGTTGAGGGCCTAGATGCCCATAAAAGAGCTGTAAGTCTTCGATTGAAGGATATTGAAGCCAGGCAGATCTCAACCTCAAGGTGATTGTCAAGATGCCTTATGTAGTGCCTATTTATGGAAAATTCAAACTTTCGATTTTGACTATTCATCAGGGAACTATAACTACTTTTTTGGCTGCTGTTTGTTGTAAGATAACATTGATCAATGACTCTTGAACCTTGAGATGTCATAGAGTGTATAAACACCATTAGAAGGAAGCAACCTTTACAACATTTATCTTTATATTTGTGATTTCAAAATTCCATTTCTTGGAGAGGTTTCAGGCTGTTAAAATGCACTTGGTTTGGTTGATACCGTATCACCTGGTATGGTAATTACCGTTACTTACCGTCTTTTTCTTTAAGAAACGATTACATCAATGTAAGATTACAATAAAGGAGGAGAAGCCATCATTGGACACTCTTTCATGGAGGTAAAAAAGGTACTTCGGCACTACTTTTTATCTGCTTTTTCTTATGGAATTTATAGTTGGAAAGGAATGCCCGCATCTTCATTGATAAGCAACAAAGCATCGAGTGTTTCATTGATTCTACTATTTACCTTACTATTTTATGGAGTAAACATTATCCTCTCTTTTGTAATTATAGTTTGACCACCCTCAAAGCTCAGTGGAGGTGTTTTTTGTAATTATATTTTCGATAGGACTTTTTGTATTTATTTCATATATCAATGAAATGTTTTCACTTTCTTATCCAAAAAAATAATAATAAAAAAGAGGAAAAACGCCTAGCCCAAAGCCAAAGGAGATAAGAGAATAATCTTCCTAATTTTTATAAGAGAAACATTGTAATTGTTCCAAGCAAAGATGAGTCTACAAGAAAAGAAAGTTTAGTTTTCTATATTAGATTCCAAAAAGATGCTCTAGTAAAGTGGAGAATAAGCATCTTTTTGTCTCTGTTGAAAGGACGACCTGCAAAAATCACAGAAAGGAAGGTGCTGATGCCCCTAGGGATAGCCAAGCACCCATTGTTTGGTGGATAAGATAAACTTCCAGAGGTTACCAACATATATAAGAATAGTTAACAAAGAGTGGCTTTGTAATTCCATGTCTTTCTTGACCCCTCTTTGTCTCTCTTCTGATTCTTTATTAGACTTCCTTGGTTGTTGCATCTTGAGCTATTTTCACATTCTGCTAATATTATGGAGCCAAAGTAAGAGATGCACTTGAACTGCAAATGATATTTCTTTTAGAAAAATTCAATGCCTTGACTGCATATGACAAACTAGCAGAGTAAATGATTCTATAGAACAATTTCATGTATCAACTCTTCTGTCATTCTGATTTGTAGCTTTCTAATCTAGAACTTAGTTTGAAGGTAGCCTAAGCCTTTTTATTGATTTGAAAAGATTTCTCTAGAATGTTACTGGAAATATTTGGAACAGACCCAAATACTGCATTTGCAACTATAATCACTCCAGGGTTCTGGCTGCTAAGAGCAGCAAGAGCAACTGCATTGGTAGGACCTGGATTTCTCTGGTAGTGAACAAGACCAACAGGGAAGACAAATGCATCTCCCTTTTGTAACACTTTCCCTATATGTCGATTTTCAGGAAACGATGTGATGAATCCGACTTCTAAGCTGCCTTCCAAGACAATCAATACCTCGGAAGCTCGAGGATGTGTGTGTAGAGGGTTGATACCTTGTGGTGCATAGTCTATTCTAACAATGGAGAGGCCAAGAGTGTTGAGTCCTGGCATTTCTGATGGAGTAACTGGAGTCACATGACACCCCAGTGCATTTGATGTGTTAGCTGCAAGGTGAAGTCCGCTGAAGGAAAAGTCATCGGCTACAACTTCCTTTGGGTCCTTGCAGGTTAGTCCATTTAGTAACACTGCAATCAATTGCTAACAACATCAGATGCTTTAGTGATTGGATTCACAAGAAGAAAAAAAAATTAGTGAAGTGCTAGCAGAATCATGGAAAAGGACAGCATCTAAGAAACTTTATATTTTCTGATAATGATGACAAATAACTTAGAAAGAAAGCATATCATGATTATCCTTATAACAGCCCAAGCCCACCGCCAGCAGATGTTTTTTTTGGGTTTTTTCCTTCGGACTTTCCCTCAAGGTTTTTTAAACGCGTCTACTAGATAGAGATTTCTACACCCTTATAAAGAAGGTTTCGTTCTTCTCTCCAACCGATGTGGGACTACACCCTTATAAAGAAGGTTTCGTTTTCCTCTCCAACCGATGTGGGACTACACCCTTATAAAGAAGGTTTCGTTCTCCTCTCCAACCGATGTGGGATCTCACAATCCACCCCCCTTCAGCGACCTCACTGGCACTCGTTCTCTTCTCCAATCGATGGTGGGACCCCCCAATCCATCCCCTTCGGGGTCTAGCATTCTTGCTGGCACATCGCCTCGTGTCCACCCCCTTCGGGGCTCAACCTCCTTGCAAGCACATCGCTTGAGGTCTGACTCTGATACCATTCGTAACAGCCCAAGTCCCATCGCTAGCAGATATTGTCCTCTTTGGGTTTTCCCTTTGAGCTTCCACTCAAGGTTTTTAAAACGCGTCTGCTAGGAAGAGGTTTCCACACTCTTATAAATAATGTTTCGTTCTCCTCTCCAACCAATGTGGGATCCTACAATCCACTCCCTTCGGGGCCAGCGTCCTTATTGGCACACTGCCTCATATCCACTCCCCTTCAGGGCTCAGCCTCCTCGCTGGCACATCGCCTTGTATCTTGTATCTGATTTTGATATCATTTGTAACAGCCCAAGCCCATCGCTAACAAATATTGTCATCTGTGGGTTTTTCCTTTCCGGCTTCCCCTGAAGGTTTTTAAAATGCGTATGGTAGGGAGAGGTTTCCACACCCTTATAAAGAATGCTTTGTTTTCCTCTCCAACCGATATGAAATCTCACCATCCACCCCCTTTGGGGCCAGGGTCCTTGTTGGCACACCGCCTCGTGTCCACCCCCTCCGAGGTTCAGCCTCCTCTCTGGCACATCGTTTGGTGTTTGACTCTGATACCATTTGTAACAGCCTAAGCCCACCGCTAGCAGATATTGTCATCTTTGGGTTTTCCCTTTCGGGCCTCCCCTCAAGGTTTTTAAAACGCGAATGTTAGGGAGAGGTTTCCACACCCTTACAAAGAATGTTTCGTTCTCTTCCCCAATCGATGTGGGATCTTACAATCCTTCATAAATGTGACGAAGGATACAAGTATGAAAGAAGGAAAGAGAAACTTGGGAGTCAGAATATTTATCTTCACGTGACAGTTATTGGAATAAAGAGCACAAATGAAATGCATTAGCAGGAATGAATATGATTACTGATTAGTATTATACGTCGGTTGGTTATGCTGTAGAAATAGGCCAAAAACATGTAGCTAAGCTAGAGATTTCTGAGGATTTAGACAATAAGAAGATGCTCTTCTTTCTGTAGACATGTCCTAGATGGTGCTAGTAAGACTTCTGAACCGTTTCCAGTTCAATCTATCTTACTAGCAACTCAGATAAATATGTTAAAACAAGGGGAGAACAGGGGGATCAAACAAATACCTGTGCTTCCATTATTTGCTACACAGAAATCTTGAATAGGACTCTGATCAGATGCCAAGGCAAGAAAGAAAACTAATGCTAGAAATGAAATAGCCAATATACAAGCAGAACTGGCCATAAGAAACAAGGAAAAAAATGGGTCTGGAAGTTTGGCTTGAAAGAACAGGAACAAAAGGTGATATTGAGTCAAATTTACTCAATGTTTAGTTTGTTAGAGAAGGAATGAAGAAGCTGAGGTATTTATAGGAAGAAGTTGAGAAATTGGGTTCAAAATGAATCACTGTTCAAGTACAATAATGAGATCCCACGTTGGTTGGAGATGAAAACGAAGCATTCCTTATATCGGTGTGGAAACCTCTCCCTAGCAGACGCGTTTTAAACCGTGAGGCTGACATCGATACGTAATCGGCCAAATCGGACAATATCTACTAGCGGTAAGCTTGGGCCGTTTCAAATGATATTAGAGTCAGACACCGAGCGGTGTACTAGCGAGGACGCTGGGCTCGGAGTGGATTGTGAGATCCCACATCTGTTGGAGAGGGGAACGAAGCATTCCTTGTAACGGCATGTAAACATCTCCCTAGCAAACACGTTTTAAAACCGTGAGACTGACAACGATACGTAACGGGCCAAAGCAGACAATAACTACTAGCGGTGGGTTTGAGCTGTTATATACAACCTTACCTTTTTAGAGGCGCTGAAAATCAGTCAGCAAAGCCACTTTTTGGTGCCTGAGGGACTAAGCGTGGGGCTATTGCTGTGATGTTTAGTTTCATCTTAGAATATGTGAAGGAAATGTTGAGATAGGAGTGACCCAAAAATCTGATTTTTGTTGGCTATTAGAAAGGAACAAAGTTATGGCTCTTTCCCATGCGCACTCACATGTAGGGAACATGTGGACCCATCCTCCCTTTTCTATTCACAAAACCATAATCAGCTGTCTGTCTTGGAATTTTGTGTCTAAATTTTCTCATTCTTTGATGGGTGTCTTCATGAATAAGTCTTTTTTTATTATTTTATTATTGTTAACTCTTTTATTGGTTTTGGTAAATTGTTCTAAGAAACTGTTTTCTAAATGTTCACTATATTTGCAATTTGTTTTCAATTTATTTTCTATTTGATGTCGAGGCCATGTTTATGGGTTTGAGAGTTGTCTCAACCTGAATTTCATTTTCATTTGGTTAAAACATATATCATTAATCAAAAGATTACAGGTTTAAATATTTATTGTCACAGATTCACGTGAAATAATGTTTATGGAAGTTGTAGAATATAGGATATGTTTACTTTCTATGGAATCATAATCAATTAATGAGAATCTCTAATTGTGGGTTAGAATCATTATTAATTAATGAGAATCTCTAATTATGGGTTCCACGTGATTACGCTTATGACATTTTGCAATGAGAGTCAACTATGAGTCTCACTCAAATTCCGTAATTCTATCTCATAATTTGATCGTTTCAAAAAGGTTCAGTCTAGTCCTTTACATAAATAGTGGTCATTTTCATAAATCAAAATGAAGTGAGATGAAGTGATGTTAGAAAAGAAGAAGATTCAGAGCATATTTGTCTATGACTTTTAACCATGTTTACGAGAACCATGATGAGAGTTAAACTCTTATCAAAATTGAGATTTAGGTCGAGAGTTAATATATTCAACTTTATTCTATGATTTTTGGTCATATTGATATCAAGATGAGCCAAATTGATATGACATTTTTTTTATCTATGATTTTTTTGGCTATATCGATATCAAGATGAGCTAAATCGATATTATGTTTTTATCTTTTATGTGCCATTGTTGGTCAATTTTAGCTATATTTGCGAGAATGAGAACAAGGATGGAGGTCGAGGTCGATTTTCATCAAGGAAAACTAAACATTCCCTTGATTCTTTCTCCCAATGACTACAATAAAAGCCTTAATTCTATGAGGCATTCAATCATAGTTTTTAAGAATGGTGTTGTCTTGCAGAACAATTTGACAAACAATCATTTGACTTATTACGTCATGTTAAAGTTCAAAGTTAAAGATTTGTATGATACCCTTTATGTTTTTATTTTATTTTATTTTATCAAGAATAAAAAAAAATAAATTCCTTTAATAATATAGTTCCAACTTAACATCTAAATAAAATTTGAAAACTCCCAAAACTGAGTTTATTTGGTATGTAATTTAATTTTTGTTTTTTTTAATAAAAATTTAAAAGGCAGTCATATGGCCTCATCATATTGCTATTTACTCAAGTGATTACATATTTTAATGGAGTTATTCATGAAATAAACTCAATTTAGCTTTATGCATATGGCCCGGAGATTAATCATTTTTATTGTTTATGCTCGAGTGAACAAATTCTTTAAGTTATGAACTTAATAAGCATTTTTTATAATTGTTTTCAGAGTTGTTTTTAAAATTTAACCAGTTTTAAGTTAAATTATACTAAGCTCGAGTATGTTTTAATGATAAATGTTCAATAATCATTCCAAAAGACGATGATTTAATCAAAAAAAAAATTAAAAGTTGATAAAATATTTGATGAAAGGATGGTAGAGTGGAGTAAATGCAAAGTTCCTCACCTAAATTGAATATCATTAATGTCACTTATTTGATATCCTTAATGGAAGAATTGAGTGATTTGTTTCCTACACATCATGACCTCACCAATGGATTTTTCTTTACCAAAATTGAGCTATTATCTACCTCCACCTTGACTTCTTCCACTTTGAAGGCCAAAGTTTTTCCCCATTTATCGAGTTGGGTTTAGGTTGACTGACCCAATTATAAATTGTTACAAATAACTTAATCTAAGTCGTTCATGTGGAGGCGTGTGAGTGAGGATATCTTATATAATTCTTGGTATTGTAATGACCCATGCCAGAATTCAGAACCTGAATTCAGTACTTGTGTGCCTCGATATTCTCCTTCGACATGGTCACGTTACCTACTCCTCTCTTGAAAACTATTCCCACAAACTAACACGACTCATTCTATCATGCTTTATACATGCATCCCAAGAAAATTCCTGCGAGGTCACTTAACATAGAATTGCACTAAGTACCCTTAACCCGAAAAAGAAGGTGCACCTTGCAGGTATAAGTAGTGACTTTCAATTTTTTTAATATCTCTTATCCATATATCCTCAAAATCGTTCACATCTATTTATGATCTCAATTCATTTATGCACTTCTTATTTACTCAGAATATACAGTTGCACTTCATCTCTTAGAAGTTCATTAAATGTTTGGAAGATGATGAAGTGCATTTCACGGACAGATAGTAGTAGAATGAAGTAAATGCAACGTAAAGTTCCTCATCCGATATCATTAAAATGTCAATTAAATGGTAGGTAAACAACAATGACATTTGAAGTTGTGATTTGTGTACCTATCCCTATGGAAGAAGTAAGTGATTTGTTTCCTATAAATCATGACCTCACCATTAAGAGCGGGAAACAGGACATAGGTTGGGGTCAGGATGTACTCTCCATCTTCATCTCCATAGGGTTTTTCTATTCTCGTCCCCGCCCCATTCTCCATTTAGAAACTGAGTCAATAATTTATACTCGAGCTCCATCATGTACTATTTACATGAAAACCCTTAAAAAAATTAGAGATCTAGTGGAATAGAACAAACGATATCGAGTCAAGAGCATTTTCATTCCTATATAATATAAAATGGTGGGTTTAAGAATCCACAGTCGATCATGTCCTTCAAGTCACACGTTGCTTTCTACCACATCGTTTTAAACGAAGTTCTACCATAACCTCTAATTTCGTTAAGAACAACTTCTACAAACAACTTCGTTTAATTTAAACAACTTCGTTTAATTTATACAAAGATAAAACACAATGAATTCTACAAACAACTTCGTTAAATTTATACAAAGATAAAACACAATGAAACCTTTCAAATTAAAATATGCCCACCTACTAAATACAAATATCAATCGTTCTAATTCAAACAAAGATATATTTTATATCCAAAACCCATCTCTCATTACATTACATTACATGACCCTCACTCACTCCATACATCTGAACAACATGAAAGATTCTACAAACTCTGAACAACAGAAAACAACACCATCATCATAATCACAAACTGAAAATTTAAGTCAATAACAACAACATTGCAGAGTTTTAGACAAACCAGGTTGCTGCATGGATGTTGGCTCAAGCAGGGATTTCCTCTTCTTCATCCTCGTATTCTTCCTCTGCAGTTGCATCCTGGTACTGCTGATACTCGGCCACCAGATCGTTCATGTTACTCTCGGCCTCGGTGAACTCCATTTCGTCCATTCCTTCACCGGTGTACCAATGCAAGAAGGCCTTGCGCCTGAACATGGCTGTGAACTGCTCACTAACCCTCCTGAACATCTCTTGAATCGAAGTCGAGTTACCGATGAAAGTCGACGCCATCTTTAGTCCCTTGGGGGGAATGTCGCACACGCTGGACTTGACGTTGTTGGGTATCCACTCAACAAAGTAAGATGAATTCTTGTTTTGTACGTTAATCATTTGCTCGTCCACTTCTTTGGTACTCATCTTACCACGGAACATGGCTGACGCGGTAAGGTATCGACCATGTCGTGGATCAGCAGCGCACATCATGTTCTTGGCATCCCACATCTGCTGGGTTAACTCTGGCACAGTAAGGGCTCGGTATTGCTGGGATCCTCTTGATGTTAATGGTGCAAAACCAACCATAAAGAAATGTAAACGAGGGAATGGAATGAGATTGACAGCAAGCTTTCGTAGATCAGAGTTCAATTGTCCAGGGAATCGTAGACAACAAGTAACACCACTCATGGTAGCAGAGATAAGGTGGTTGAGATCACCAACTGCAATATGACAATTGAACAAGTAAGAAAAAGATCTGATCAATAAGTTGATATCTTCCATATAAATGTAAAAGATGAATAAAACTACTAAAAGGTTATGCACTTTTTGGCATTTTCGTACATGTGAATCTGTGGTTACATTTGTGCAATACATGCCTAAGTTCACAAGCACTTCTTCCTTTTACTTCCCAAGCCCACCGCTAGCAGATATTGTCCTCTTTGGACTTTCCCTTTCGGACTTCCCCTCAAGGTTTTTAAAACACGTATGTTAAGGAGAGGTTTCCACACTCTTATAAAGAATGGTTCTCCTCCCCAACTGATATGGAATCTCACAATCCACCCCCCTTCGGGGCCCAACGTCCTCGCTGGCATTCGTTCCCTTCTCCAATCGATGTGGGACCCCCCAATCTACCTCCCTTCGAGGCCCAACGTCCTTACTGGCACACCACCTCGTGTTCACCCCCTTTGGGGCTCAGCCTCCTTGCTGGCACATCATCCAGTGTCTGACTCTAATATCATTTGTAACGGCCTAAACCCACCGTTAGTAGATATTGTCCTCTTTGGGCTTTCTCTTACGAACTTCCCCTTTTAAGGTTTTTAAAACGCGTCTGCTAGGGAGAGGCTTCCACACTTCTATAAATAATGTTTCGTTCTTCTCCCCAACCGGTGTGGGATCTCATAATTAATATTTACGTTTGCCAAAAAGGTGAAAGGAAGAAGTAAAACAAAAGAAAGAACGTACAATTGGGACCCTTTTTACAACTGCCACCAGCGAATGATGATCGGGGTTTGGGGCTTGAAAACAATCATTTTTATGCAATTGCACAGTGCAGCCATGGAAAAAGTAATGGAGTACTATAAGTATCTAAAGAGACACATCAGAACTTCAGACTCAACACCATCCATTTACAGCTTTTTATATAATAATGAGCAATCTAACGCACATTTCAAGACTCAAATATAAGCTCCAGAGTCAGGAGTCAGGCACTTACATGTTGGAGTAGCAAGCTTGAGTGTTCTGAAGCAAATATCGTAGAGGGCTTCATTGTCAAGAACCATGCATTCATCAGCATTCTCGACAAGCTGATGAACAGACAAAGTGGCATTGTACGGCTCTACAACTGTGTCTGAAACCTTGGGGGAAGGAAATACAGAAAATGTCAACATCATACGATCTGGGTACTCCTCCCTGATCTTTGAAATCAGAAGTGTTCCCATTCCAGAGCCAGTACCTCCACCCAAAGAATGACAAACTTGGAATCCTGTACAAATAAGAAGGAAAAAAGGTAGTCACCCATTGTCAAAGAACTAAAAGGTAGTCAGCCATTGTCAAAGAACTCTGTGCGTTCATGTCGCAGAGACAGAGAGAGTCAGAGAGAAATGCAAATAAAAATTTGAAAGATACAAAACTACGCACAACATCAAAGTTGAGAATTCTTTTTTTTTTGTTGTTGTTTTGATTGGAAAGAAATTTGATAAAACAATTTTATAGAATTACTTACGGAGGGGATGGAAATAGGAAAAATCCTCTGATTATGATATTTTTTACGATCAGAACCAGAGAAGATAGCATCGAAAACGAAGTTAATCTTATGGTTTCATAAGGATCCGTATATTTAAATCCGTGGGAATGAGAAACACGGTGAAATATACATACATATATATAAACGTGATATCAGAAGCTGGATTGAACGCACGCAGAATACTAAAGAAAAGATTTTGCAGAACTTGAACCTTTCTCCAAATTCGAGAAGCAAGAGAAAAGATCCTTCAGAACAAAATCCCAAACACCAAAGGATAAAAGAAGCTAATCAGTATGATTCGAAGACAAACGGTAGAATTTCAACCAAAACGAAATTAAGAATTTAACACAAGAATTTCGATGCTAGATCCAAGAACAATTCAAAATACTCAAAACTCAAAACAAATTAACACAAAAGGAACCAAGTGAGAAAATTGCGCGGGAAATCAAAGACCAAAAATCCCAGTACCTTGCAAGCAATCACAATTCTCAGCCTCCTTCCTGACAACGTCGAGAACAGAATCGATAAGCTCAGCTCCTTCAGTGTAATGTCCCTTGGCCCAATTATTCCCAGCCCCAGACTGACCAAAAACGAAGTTATCGGGACGGAAGATCTGACCAAAGGTTCCGGATCTGACGGAATCCATAGTTCCAGGCTCTAGATCCATAAGAACGGCACGGGGAACATACCTTCCGCCACTGGCCTCATTGTAATAGACATTAATCCGCTCAAGCTGAAGCTCAGAGTCGCCGTTGTACTTGCCGGTATGGTCAATGCCATGTTCATCGCAAATGACCTCCCAGAACTTGGCACCGATCTGGTTGCCGCATTGGCCACCCTGGATGTGGAGGATTTCTCTCATCTTTGATTATTTTTCCCGGGAAACAAACGGAAAACGATAAGAACTACAGAGAGAAAATTGGAGGATTTGAGAGAGAGGGAATTGGATTCGTTACTGAACGAATGGAATTGAATGGGTGGAGAGATAAACAGGGATTGTCGGGGGGTATTTATAGTTGGTTGTTAAGTAAATAATCTAAAATTGAGGGGCATTTTTGCAAAGAAGAAAATAAAACTTTCTTTTTTCCTTTTGAATTCCAAAAAAAGAAAAAGAAACTAAATTTAAGGCCTATGATCTCTGTCTTCCTAATCTTAATTTTCTAAAAAGTAATTAATATAAAATTATCCTTTTTCTATTTTTATAAAGTCATATTTTTAACCCATTTTATTTTTACTCCTAAATTTTATTAATATTTAAATTTAGTCCTTACCATTATTTGATAATGTTAGGAATCACGGATCTCTACAATCTTATGATATGGTCTATTTTAAGCATAAGTTTTCATGACTTTGCTTTGACCTTCCCAAAAGCCTCGTACCAATACATATAGTATTCATTAATTATAAACTCATGATCATTCTCTAAATTAGTCGATGAATTATATGTATTTCTGTTTGCAAATAAATTAAATAATTTGTAAATAGAAAAAAAATAAAAATATTTGAAAAGATGTTATGGGCAAGAGGATAGGATGATTGGTAGAGTGTGAGTTGTAATGGAAAGAGACATGTGATCGGAAGCCCCAATAAGTTTTTCAAAATTAAATTAAATTTAAATTAAATTAAATAAAAAATTAAATTAGGTCTTGTTGTTCAGGTGAGATATAACTTTCAATGCAAGCCATAGCTTTTTATTTATTTTCATTTTTAGTTATGTCTTATTCTTTTTGTTTTAATCTGTTTATTTTTAAATTGTGTTTATTAGTGCTTTAATTTTTTTTTTTTTTTTTTGGGTTAAAATTCTCTCTATAAATTTTGTAAATATATTTACTGTTTAACCAATTTAGATAATAAAAAATTGATACAATTAATTAAAAATTTTAATTAATAAATTAATTAGTCCATTTAATAGTTAATGTACGCAATAATAATTATGAAGCGTATTAAATAGAAGTCTTGACCCAAAATTAGAGAAAATATTTAAATTTATATTTAAAATCATGCGGATAAGTGTCTTTATCTATTAAGTTAGCTGTGAGAATCTCAAATTCTATTATTAATTGGGTCTCTAATTTCTTAATTAATTATACTACAAAATAATAAAAAATATTTAATAGACAGTTTAAATCAAAATTTAAATTTAATTATTTTCTTTTTATAATTGTCTCCCAAACAGACGGGGAATATATTTTAAATTCGTTTTTAATAATTTTTATATTAATAAATAATCAAAAACTAATAATTTGAGATGGAAAAACTAAAAAATATATTATTATTAAAAAAAAAAAAAAAGAAGCTATTATTGTGAATCATGAGCTTCTTTTCTTTTGCTTTCTTTTCTTGGAAGTTGAGATTATATCATTTATTTATTTTTTTGTTTCACTTTTAATAAGAAGAATTTGAATCAATTGCTTGAAACATAAGGGATTGCCCAAGGGTAAGTCTTTTAATTCTAAAAATAATAATAATAATAATAATTAATTAATTAAAATTTTTAATTAAAAATATTTTAATTCTATTTGTACTCCCTTTGCAAAATAAATAAATAATAATAATAATAATAATAATAATAATAATAATAATAATAATAATAATAATAATAATGTACTTTGAATTATTGAACATTGAATTGTACTTTGTATTATTATTTCCTGGCCTTTTTTAGTTGGGAATATAATAAATTAGCAATTATTCTTTGGATTGTTTTTTAAAATTATTTCTCTATTTATATTTTCAAACTTTTTAGAGATTTGATTAATAGAGTTGTAATTATTAATATTACTGTCTAAATTAAGATTAATATGCAAAACTCATGATTAAACAATAAGTAATCAAAACAAAACACCTCCTCCGAGGAACAACAATTATCCATTTATGAAATTTAAAGAATAATTAAAAATAAAAATAAAAACTATAGAAATTCATTTGTTTATGAGAAAGGGCACGCAAAACCCGAAAACAACTACCTACCTAATAGGCCATTGAGCAGAAGGAGGAGAGGAGTCGACAATCATACCACCATGGTCGAAAAAGTGTCTTCTCTTTAGATAACATACATCGTAGGTCATCCTCAAACTTCTTCGTTTTTTAAGTCATTGATCAAGGGTTCGTTCGGAAGCTTCAAAAGAAAAAACTTAGAAGAATGAGCCAAGTTTCTTTCTCTTTCACACATGTGCACTAGAATAGTTTAAATAAATTTTGAATGATTCATTCGAAACAGAACCGAAAATTATTCAACGTTTGATATTCAAACAGTAAAACCCGAACTACCAAATCCAAACTAGACCCTTATTACCATAACTTCTAGACATACAAGGACAATAATAGACTTCATTCATGGTAAGCTTTTGAAGTTTCAATGACGAACTGCTTTATCAATTGAAGCCTTTATCCAACATCTCAGCATATAGTTCCAAGGCAAGAGAATGGGAAGGCAGCTTCACTAAGACAACTTAGCAGAGAGTTACATGCCACCAAGTCAACTTGGAAAAACCCTTTGGATAAACATATGATAATCTTAGCAAGACAATCAATCGATACATTATAAAGAACCTGATCGGGGGAATACCTTTATGATCGGGGAATACTTAGAACATCAAATGCATCACTAACCAATTGTGCATCCATGTGAGATCCCACATTGATCGGAGAGGGGAACGAGTGCCAGCGAGGAGGCTAGGCCTCGAAAGGGGGCAAATTATGAGATCTCACATCAGTTGAAGAGGGGAACAAAACATTCTTTATAAGAGTGTGGAAACCTCTCCCGAGCAGGCGTGTTTTAAAAAGGAAGCTTGAAAGGGAAAGCCCAAAGAGGACAATATCTGCTGGCAATGGGCTTGGACTATTACAAATGATATCATATCCAAACACAGGGTGGTGTGCCACTGAGGACGTTGGGTCTCGAAAGTCTGGTGAGCCATCGAGGACGCTGAGCCTCGAAGGGGGCTGGACACCGAACGATTTGCTAATTAGGACGTTGGGTCCTGAAAGAGGGTGAATTGTGAGATCTTACATCGATTGGAGGAGAGAAGCGAGTGTCAGTGAGGACGCTGGGTGTCATGGTCATGCTTGTCCAAGGCATGTTGCCCATGGCCGCATGCCCATGACAAGCCAAGCCCTTTATGTCTTTCCATATTCTAGCATTTTACTTTTGTATTTCTAGGGAGTATGACGTTTCGGAAAAATCATGTCTAGGCCTGCTAGACATGAAATGCCTCAGAATGTACTATAGGGGGATATGACTAGTTGTCAACTTCTCCCTACCCAAGGTTATATACTGTGAGCCGTTGTTGTTACTCTCTTGCTTGCTTATATAACGTCTCTTTCAAAAATCTCTCTTTCTAAAAATCTCTCTCTGCCCTCGTTTTCTAAAACCTTCTTCTTAAACCGAGGCCAGAGGCTCGAGCATACGTCGCCTGGCCATAGGCGACGCAAGAACATATTGGCTTAGCTCACTTTTCGTTGGAAAGTGAGTGCCGCACAATCGCAAGTCCGCTGCCACTAAGAGTGCGATTGTGACAAGTGGTATCAGAGCTTTGTTAGCTCCGCGAAATAGAAAAAAAGATCGAAAGCATGTCGACGACAAAGTCGACACCGAAATCACAAGCCGACCGGCTGACCCTAATAGAGGAGGAAATGCTGTTCCTCAAAGAAGTCCCTGACACCGTACGCTTCCTGGAAGCACGGATGACAGAATTGAGTGAGAAAGTCGTCGAAATCGACGCAATGGGCAACCGCCTGGATGGGTTGCCAATCACAGAACTAATATTTCGAGTGTCCTCACTCGAAGAAAGAGCTGCTCCTACAAGCAGCTCGAGACCTACCGGTAGCCCTGATAGCTCTGTCGCACACAAGGAGGGACGTGGCGAAGAGTACGAGGTGCTACAAAATACTATGATGAGTTTGTTTAACGGATTAGCAGACGAGTTCAGAACGACGATCGACACCATCCATGAAAAGATGGCCGACATAAACACCCGAATTGGGGTGACCATGAAACTCGTAGACAGCGTCGCGACGGGACAAACTCATTCAGGATCCAACAAACTGAAGTTCCCAGACCCCAGACCCTTCAAAGGGAATCGGGACGCCAAAGAGTTGGAGAACTTCATCTTTGATGTCGAACAGTACTTCAAAGCCACCACGGCTTGTACCGACGACGTAAAAGTGACTGTGGCCTCAACGTATCTCATCGACGATGCGAAACTTTGGTGGCGTACGAAGGTGCAAGACATCGATAATGGACTATGCACCATCAACTCGTGGGAAGACCTCAAGAGAGAGTTGAGGGACTAGTTCTTCCCCGAAAATGTAGAGCACATAGCAATGGAAAAGCTGATAGCCCTAGAGCAAACTGGAAGCATAAGGGACTATGTCAGACAGTTCTCGACCCTGATGCTGGATATCAGGGGCACGTCAGAGAAAGATAAAGTGTTTTTCTTCATAAATGAGTTACAACCGTGGGCCAAAACAAAGATACACGAGAAAAAGGTTCAGGACCTAGCTACCGCAATCGCCAGTGCCGAGAGACTTCTAGACTTTGGGAATGAATCGAGTTTCCAAAGAAAAACAACACCGACCCCAAACACTGGGGGTAGGACATATAGACCGCCAGGCCATCGGAGTGAAGGCCCCAATAGGCCAAATGGAAGTAACGACAGACCAAGTGGGTGGATAGATAGATCCCCTCAAAACAACCAAGCGGGAACATCTCGAGGACCCTACCCTCAAAAGAGTTACCCGACGGCACCTTTACAATGCCTGCTGTGTAAAGGCCCCCACAAACTGTCTTACTGCCCTCATCGAGCCTCTCTTAGTGCACTCCAAGTGTCCATCCAAGAGAGCAACGACGCGGGGGTCGAGACTACGTCAGAAAGGAAGGAAGATCAGGACAACCCCCGAATGGGCGCTCTGAAATTCTTGTCAGCCCTCCAACGAAAAGTCGACCCAAAAGACATAATAGAGAAAGGGCTCATGTTTGTAGATGCGACGATTAACTCCCGACCAAGCAGGAGCACCCTAATCGACTCAGGTGCAACCCACAACTTCATCGCTGACCAAGAAGCACAAAGATTGGGACTCACCATAGAAAAGGACCCCGGAAAAATGAAAGCTGTCAATTCCGAGGCTTTGCCTATCGTGGGAGTCTCCAAAAGAGTCCCCCTCAAGTTAGGGGCCTGGACGGGAGAGATGGATCTTGTCGTAGTTCGCATGGACGACTTTGACGTAGTACTTGGGATGGACTTCCTCTTAGAATACAAAGTTATCCCAATGCCACTAGCAAAATGCTTGGTGATCGCCGGCCACAATCCCACAGTAATACCTGCAAGCATTAAGCAACCAGGTAGTCTCAGAATGATCTCGGCCATGCAATTGAAGAGGGGACTCGCACGAGAGGAACCTACATTTATGGCTATACCCCTGACTGAAGAAACGACCACTGAGGAAGCTATTCCAAACGAAATCAAGGATGTACTGGACAGTTATGCCGACATAATGCCAGAGAGCTTACCGCAGACGTTACCACCCCGTCGAGGCATTGATCACGAAATTGAACTCCTCCCCGGGGTTAAACCCCCAACGAAAAATGCGTATCGGATGGCTCCCCCCGAACTAGCCGAGTTGAGGAAACAACTAGATGAGTTGTTAGCGGCAGGATTTGTCCGCCCGGCAAAGGCACCTTACGGAGCCCCCGTACTATTTCAGAAGAAGAAGGATGGGTCGTTGCGTCTGTGCATAGACTATAGAGCCTTAAACAAGGTGACAGTACGCAATAAATACCCCCTGCCGATAATATCCGACTTGTTTGACCAACTTCACGGAGCCAAATACTTCACGAAGTTGGACTTACGATCAGGATACTACCAAGTACGTATCGCCGAAGGAGACGAGTCCAAGACGACGTGCGTAACAAGATATGGGGCCTTTGAGTTCCTAGTAATGCCCTTTGGTTTAACAAACGCCCCAGCTACGTTTTGCACACTGATGAACCAGGTTTTCCACGAATACTTGGACCAGTTCGTCGTAGTATACCTCGACGACATAGTTGTATACAGCACAACCCTGGAGGAACACAAGGTGCACTTGAAGCTGGTGTTCGATAAGCTGCGGCAGAACCAGTTGTATGTCAAGAAAGAAAAGTGTGCCTTCGCACAAACATGCATCAACTTCCTCGGACATGTCATCAGCTGTGGCCAGATTGGTATGGATAGCGATAAGATAAAAGCTATCCAAGAGTGGAAAGTACCCACTTCCGTGTCCGATGTGCGATCCTTTCTAGGATTGGCAAACTACTACAGGCGGTTCGTCGAAGGGTTTTCACGACGAGCTGCCCCATTAACAGAACTCCTAAAGAAAGACCACCCTTGGTCGTGGTCAAGTGAATGTAAAATGGCCTTTGAAGACCTGAAGGCAACCATGACGAGGGGCCCTGTCCTCGGGTTAGTGGATGTCACTAAGCCATTTGAAATTGAGACGGATGCTTCCGACTTTGCCCTAGGCGGGATCCTTATTCAAGAGGGTCACCCCATCGCCTACGAAAGTCGAAAGCTCAACGATGCAGAAAGGAGATACACTGTCTCCGAAAAAGAAATGCTAGCAGTGGTCCATTGCCTACGGGTCTGGAGACAGTATCTCTTGGGATCACAATTCGTAGTGAAGACGGATAACAGCGCCATCTGCCACTTCTTCGATCAACCAAAATTGACGGCAAAACAAGCTAGGTGGCAGGAGTCGTTGGCTGAATTCGACTTCAAATTCGAACACAAAGCAGGGAAGAGTAACCAAGCAGCCGACGCGCTGAGTCGGAAGGGCGAACATGCGGCCCTGTGCATGTTAGCCCACATTCATTCCAGTAAGGTCGATGGATCGATGCGCGACATCATCAAAGAACACCTGCATAAAGACCCATCGGCTAAGGCTGTCGTTGAACTAGCCAAAGCTGGGAAGACACGACAGTTTTTGGATTGAGGGAGACCTTCTGATGACAAAGGGGAATAGGTTATACGTTCCAAGAACTGGAGAACTGAGAAAGAAGCTCATTCAAGAATGTCACGACACTTTATGGGCCGGACACCCTGGGTGGCAACGAACACACGCCTTGATAAAAAAGGGGTACTTCTGGCCAAATATGCGAGACGACATCATGCAATACACCAAGACGTGCCTCATCTGTCAACAGGACAAAGTTGAGAAAGCAAAAGTCTCGGGACTCCTGGAACCGCTACCCGTGCCAACCAGACCTTGGGAAAGTGTGTCCTTGGACTTCATAACACACCTCCCAAAAGTCGGGGAATACGACGCCATCTTGGTTATCATAGACCGATTCTCTAAATATGCGACGTTCGTTCCCACCCCCAAATTATGCTCGGCCGAACTAACAGCCCAACTATTTTTCAAACACATTGTGAAGTTATGGGGCATTCCGTTGAGCATCATCAGCGATAGAGATGGCAGATTCATCGGCACATTCTGGACTGAGTTGTTCGCCTTCTTGGGAACGACTTTAAACATCTCCTCAAGCTATCACCCTCAAACCGATGGACAAACAGAACGGTTCAATTGCTTGCTCGAAGAATACTTACGTCATTTCGTCGACGCACGTCAAAAGAACTGGATACAATTACTGGATGTCGCCCAATTCTGCTTCAACTGTCAAACGAGTTCGTCTACGGGGAAGAGCCCCTTCGAAATTGTAAGTGGACGACAACCGGCCTTACCCCACATTATTGATCATCCTTACGCAGGAAAGAACCCCCAAGCTCAAAACTTCACCAACGAATGGAAGCAGACGACAGATATTGCCCGGGCATATCTAGAGAAAGCTTCTAGACATATGAAAAAGTGGGCAGACAGGAAGCGTCGCCCACTTCAATTCCGAGCAGGAGACCAAGTCCTCATCAAGTTGAGACCAGAACAGATCAGGTTCCGCAGCCGCAAGGACCAAAGACTAGTTCGAAAATATGAGGGCCCGGTTGAAGTCCTTAAAAAGATTGGGGCTACTTCCTACAGAGTTGCACTACCCACATGGATGAAAATCCACCCAGTAATTCATGTGAGCAACTTGAAACCCTATCACCCTGACCCGGACGACGACAAGCGAAACGTAGTTACTAGACCGAGCATTGATCTGAAACAAAGAGAAACCAAAGAGATCGAGGAGATCCTAACCGACAGGGTTAGGAAAATAGGAAGACCAGTAAGGACGATTCGTGAATTCGTGGTCAAATGGAAAAACCTTCCTACAGAAGAAACCAGCTGGGAACGCGCCGAAGATCTGAACTCCGCCGCCACCCACATTGCCAGGTATGAAAATAGCCGGTTGACAGAGACGTCAACCAATTAGGTGGGGGAGGATGTCATGGTCATGCTTGTCCAAGGCATGTTGCCCATGGCCGCATGCCCATGACAAGCCAAGCCCTTTATGTCTTTCCATATTCTAGCATTTTACTTTTGTATTTCTAGGGAGTATGACGTTTCGGAAAAATCATGTCTAGGCCTGCTAGACATGAAATGCCTCAGAATGTACTATAGGGGGATATGACTAGTTGTCAACTTCTCCCTACCCAAGGTTATATACTGTGAGCCGTTGTTGTTACTCTCTTGCTTGCTTATATAACGTCTCTTTCAAAAATCTCTCTTTCTAAAAATCTCTCTCTGCCCTCGTTTTCTAAAACCTTCTTCTTAAACCGAGGCCAGAGGCTCGAGCATACGTCGCCTGGCCATAGGCGACGCAAGAACATATTGGCTTAGCTCGCTTGTCGTTGGAAAGTGAGTGCCGCACAATCGCAAGTCCGCTGCCACTAAGAGTGCGATTGTGACACTGGGCTCCGAAGGGGGTGGATTGTGAGATCCCACATCGATTAGAGAGGACGCTGGGCCCCGAAGGGGGGTGGATTGTGAGATCCCATGTCGTTGGAAAGGGGAACAAAGCGTTCTTTATAAGGGTGTGGAAACGTTTGCCTAGCAAACGCGTTTTAAAAACCTTGAGTGGAAGCTCGAAAGGGAAAGCCTAAAAAAGAGGACAATACCTGCTAGCAGTGGTATTACAATCCATATCCCTTTATGGAGGGGAAACTCGAAAACGAAAGCCCAAAGAGAACAACATCCGCTAGCGGTGGGCTTGAGCTGTTAGAATCCATATCCCTTTATCATAGTAGTATATGTTACAGTTTCTTGAGAATAGTAACTTTGTGCAGTCAATGGTGTAACGACTCTAGATTTTTACTAACATAAAGTCGCTACTATCATCATAACCTATGCTCTTATGCAGAATTAGATATTTAAAACTTTATTATAAAACATTGTCATCTTTAATACAACATAAGGAAATACAAAATAAAACAAATAAAACATTAAAAGTAAAAGCACCCTACACTAACCTAAGTCTAAGATAATGAAATACCACTATCCTATGCACGTGCCATGGTCTCTACTTGTGATGTCGTCGTCAGCCGTACAAGGGTGCCTTGCCTTTACCTGAAATAGAAGTAGCAAACGACTTGAGTATTTTAAGAAATACTCTGTAAATGACCTCACTATTGAGGCCAGGAAATGCAAACACATGCAACACATGATAAGGGTCCTATCATTAAAATCATCGTAGGGGTGGCTTCCAGCCCGGATAAAATTGGAACTATAGTACTTCCTTACACACGACCCACACGTGCGAACGTGGGTCTCCAGGCGATTTGCACCCTCCTAGACCCATCATAGTCAAGCTAGCTGTCCGTAGCGACGTCCAGAGGTCAGTAGACCCCCAAGTGTCATGCGAGACATGATCATCATCGTCATCATAGTGTACGCATCCGTACTCATCATCATAAATGAGAAAGTAATCCAATGACACAACCCTATACTCCGTTCGCACATTACCCTAGGTAACATGCATGCATTGACCTTCATATAGGCATCATCATTAACATTAATTAGGGTTGTGTCTTAGAAAATAAATCATCGTTATAATGTATCATGATATTTAATACATGCACATCATCTTAGTATGGAATAATGTCATAATGTATCATACGATACAACGCATACATGCTCATACAATTTCTAGTCTATCTTTAGTAAGACCGCTTATTTAATTAGCTCAAGTTGTTGTCACGAATTTATTCATAATGAAAGTTCAATTTTGTCTTTTAAAATTCAAGTCAACCCATGTGAGTTCATGACATCAATTTTAAATTCAATCAAGTCAACCCAGGTGAGTTCATGACATAGAAAGTAGGTGAAATTAGAGTTTTAAACCAACAATTCATACGTAAGCAAACCCGAGCTAAGAGTTGGATTTTTAGTTTAACTCGAAACGGTCCAGGTTTAAAAGTGGGTGAAATTGGCCCGAAATACACTAAAAAACACACGAAATTTGGTCCATCGCCATCCTGGAATGGCCGTAAACCGTGGTCTCGGAGGTCTGCCAAATCCTGCCAGACTGGCATCCGCAGATTCCACTATGCCAATCTGCTGCCCGTTTTCGTCGGATGCATGTTCTCAACGGACGGTCCAGATCTCAACCCCTATTTTAGCGTTACTCTTCCGCTCCTTTTTTGGTCCTCCCCATAACACACTGCCACTCCCGACTCCCTCACTTTCCTTCTCCGGTGGCCGCCCTCGTGGTGGTAATTGATTGTCTACAGCGAGAAAGATCGCCGCCGCCGCCGCCACTTCTGCCGAACCTACATTTCCATTTTCCGGTTCGTCACTGTTTTTCTCTTCTCTTAGCTTTCCGTGGCTGTTTGTAGATCTGTGGTTTGTAGGTTGTTTTGTTCTTTCGATTCGTTTGTGGAGTAGCGTCGTGGGCTCTTTTTCTTTGGTTTTCATTTAGTGTGGCCTTTTTTTTAAGTGTTGGAGAAGGGATTTTCTGGAATTTCTTCAGATTTACGTTTCTCTCTGTTTTTCTTGAATTGTGGAGAAATGAGCTAGGGTTTCCCCACCTGAATCGATGTGGGTTTTTATTTTCTTGGCTTAAACTTTGAGAATGCATTTGAGATTTTATGGCCTTTTGATGCTCTTATACGAACAATTACAGCATGGATTCTTGGTTTTAAGTGTAAAATGTGTAATGTTTCATGTGTTTATTTAGAAGAAAACAGGAGCAGATGAATGAATGAATCCTTCTTTTTGGGGGGTTTTATTGAGTGAAGTTTCAGTGTGATATCTAAGAGTTACCAAAGGAGAAACAAGGCAAAGTCTGAATTGTTTCCTTCTACGCTGCTGCTTCTTAGTGATATTAATTTATTCTAGTTCTTCTCTGCAGCTGCAACTAGGCCAATATGGTCGCACAGGGATTCACTGTTGATTTGAATAAGCCACTTGTATTCCAGGTAACGACAATGTTGGCTCGATCATGTTTATATTGGTGTCCGTATTTTATATTATGAATAAATCTGGTTCAGAGTTTGGATGCAAATGCAAATGAAAATGGTTGGTTAGACTTGTGCCTTTCGAGCTGAAATGAACCTTCTCTTGCCCAATAATGAAAATTTCTGTGTTATAGATGTTATTTGGTGGTCGTAATGTTCTTCGTTTCTCGTAATACTACCTCGAAAGAAATTGGAAACGATAAAAGTTTATGAAAGGTGGCTTAATATTCTTATCCGTTCAACTTGCTACAGAAGTGAACTTTCATTTCTTTATCAGGTAGGCCATCTTGGAGAAGATTATCAGGAATGGGTTCACCAGCCCATTGTTAGCAAAGAAGGGCCTCGGTTTTTCGAAAGTGATTTCTGGGAGGTATGGCCGAGCTTATTGGTTTTCGAAGTAATTTGATTTCCCCCCAATGTTTAAGAAGTTATCGAGGTTACGTGCCGATGATTAATGAAGTATTTTTTGTTTGAGTGCAAAACAGTTCTTGACTCGCACGGCTTGGTGGGCAATTCCTTCGATATGGCTGCCGGTTGTTTGCTGGTTCATATCAATGTCTTACAGGATGGGTCATACTCCTTCAGAGTTATCTTTGATGGTCGTATTTGGAATTTTTGTGTGGACGTTACTCGAATATACTCTTCATCGATTTCTTTTCCATATCAAAACCAAGAGCTATTGGTTAGTAATCTAAACACTGCCTAGACATTCTTCATTGTTTTGGTTTTGATTCAAACAATTTTGGAATTGGACGCTTTAGGGGAAACACGATACACTATCTTCTTCATGGTTGCCATCACAAACACCCTATGGATAGCTTGCGACTTGTTTTCCCTCCTGCTGCAACTGCTATTCTGCTCTTTCCAGTATGTCGATCTTATCCTTATTCTTTCCTGTTTGGTTGCGGCCAATTGTTCTTTAGTGTGTTGAATGAGATTACTTTTGAAATGTTTGTCGTTCTACGTTTTCCTGCACAACCGTTATGGGGGGGGTATTTGGATCATAGATATGTACTAGTGCTTATAGTGGTCGTGTTAACATGGCATCTTTTGTAATTAGCTCGGTTTCATGAATTCTTTTCCTTGTCGTCCTAATTATTTCCTTACATGACTTACCAGTTCTGGAATTTGATAAAGCTTTTTGCCACTCCATCTACCACACCTTGTTTGGTTGGAGGTGGATTGCTGGGCTACGTGATGTATGATGTTACCCATCACTACCTTCATCACGGCCAGCCATCTGGAGAAACGGCACGAAACCTTAAGGTGCGTATTAAATTTGCTTATGCTATTGGTCAAATCTTATCATCACTAGGGAATTAAGCATGCCATTAAATAAGAACACATTTATTATGCATATGTTTCCCCCCATGTTAGTCAAAGCAGGACTGATATGCGAATCGTCTGATCTAAGAGAGAATTATACACATTCTGATACAAGTCTGTAATGGGCTAGTTCAAGTTTATTTCCGGTAAACGTTGATATTGAACTGTTGATCTCTGATATGCTTTCTTAAGCGGATATGCTAGTTCAAGTGCTTGCCTAAGTGTGAGATTCCACATCGATTGGATTGATAAACGAGTGCCAGTGAGGACACTGGGCCCCAAAGGGGGTGGATTGTGAGATCCCACATCGGTTGGAGAGGAGAATGAAGCATTCCTAGGTGTAGAAACCTCTCCTTCGCAGACGCGTTTTAAAAAACCTTGAGGAGAAGTCTGAAAGGGAAAGCCCAAAGAAGACAATATCGACTATTCCTAGGTGTAGAAACCTCTCCTTCGCAGACGCGTTTTAAAAAACCTTGAGGAGAAGTCTGAAAGGGAAAGCCCAAAGAAGACAATATCGACTAGCGGTGGGTTTGAGCTATTACACTAAGTCATTTGCATCTGCTTTCACTTGGTCGAGGACCATGAAAGGAAAAGAGAAATCGTCTTAGGGATAAAGACTCACTTTGTGGTAGTGCCTCGACATAGAAATAAGTCTCTTGGACGAAACTTCTCCCATCAAACTTAGAAAATAGTGGGCTTTATTACCCTGGTTGGTAAGGAACGATTTCATGAATCGCGTTACGGCGGAAGAGATAGACTAAACCGACCACCTGAAATAGGTGAAATTGACTCCAAATCATGTTAAAAAATGAAATCCAACCGGCTAGGACAGTCGAACTAGCACTCTAGATGTAGTTCTTGTATGACAAAAAAACTTATATCCGTATTTATACGAGTACACCTATACATACATACATACATACATACATACATACATACATACATTTGGAGTTGATATAAGTTTTGTTGTTATATATAAGAAATCTGGAAATGGGTTGATTTGTTTGTACAGAAATACCACTTGAACCATCACTTCAGAATCCAAACTCTAGGCTTTGGAATTACTTCATCACTATGGGATAAAGTGTTTGGAACATTGCCTCCACCTTCAAAAGTAGCTGAGAAAAGAAGATGATGATCCACTTCTGCAGCAGGTGTAGTGTTGTATTAGTAGAAATAGGTTATGACTGCAACTTCCTGAGATTGATTGATACTCAACATTATTCTTTGTTCTTCTGCCTACTTATTGCTTAATTTATTCGTTCCTGTCGTGTGGCGTCGTCGGGATGGTGTGAAATTGCCCAACTTCGAATTCGATTTTATCCTGCCATCATATATCTGTGTATCTTGAATCAGTATGTTCTAAGATTATGTAGTATAGTTTTTGTATGGGTAGCCTCAAGTGTTCTAATGTAATATACATAAAGGAAGATGGTACTTCATCTTGTATTAAATTTTGGTTAAACTCTTATGGTAACATTTTGTTTTAAAATTTAAAAGTTTATATCATTCTCGTAAAATATAATGGAAGCATATTTGACTACGTTATACTCGAGAATAAAATTAATTTACATATCAAATTGTTTTCAGAGTGCTTGTGGGTTGAGACATTTTTTAGATTACATATTTTTTTTAAACTAAAATAATTCTTATTAAATAATATGAAACTAACCAAACCCTGATATAAAAATTTTAAAATCTGAAAAATATATGGGTTTCTATATGCTATATAATAATAAATTAAGTAAATCTAAATAAGGGAATTTGGTGGAATTTTTTTAGTTGGTAAAATATTATTTATTTATTTTAAAATATTTAATTAAGGTTAGTTGTTGAATTTTAATATGTATATTTTAAAAAAATAGTTTTCAAAGAGTTAAAAACTATTTTTTAAATGTTGTTGAAAAGTAAATAATTATGAAATTAAATAAAAATGTGTATATATTATATAGCTAAAATTAAAAATAAATTTGATTGGTTGTATATCCTTCAATAAATTTTTAATTTTGTGTACCTTATTTCAAATAAATTATTGAAAATTTAAAATTTTAAAAATTAATTGGTCATTAAATATAAATTTTATATTTAATAAAATCACACCATTAAAATTTTATGGTTCATAAATGAGTGAAATTTAAAAAGTTAAAAAACATTTATTTATTTTATTTTTTCGTTTTTTAAGGAAGCGGCGAATTGGGGTTTTATCGGTTCGGGTTTTGTTCAAACCGGGAACCGAACCAATTTGCCACCGCCGCTTTTTCTCATTTTCATGTTACAGTTCTGTTAAAGCCCTAAACCAATGAAAAGGAACCAAAAAGTTGCAGTGAACATTGATTCTTGTTTAGAGTTCAAACAAAACCAATTATAATCCTCACCGCTGCGAATCGAACGATCGAGGAAGGGATTGTTATACTTCGGTGAAGCCAATGCTAAAATCTTTGATCAATTTTGTCCGCTCCATCCGTTACAGTAGAGAAAAATTTTAAACCGACTTCCATTGACTGCCTTTTGCGATGATCGCCTGAAGTGGTACTCGAGTGTTTTCATTCAAGTACTTGAAACTAAGTTTGAGGAACTTGTTTCTCTAGGATTTCACTGCGCTGAATGCTAACAAGTGGATGATTATTGAACTCATGCTGTTCAATAATTTCCGGCGACCGATTCCACGTTTTCGATAATCTGGTACTTCCTTGCGAAGTTTTGGTTATGAGTTTGTAAGATTTGGAAATGCTGGACGATTTCGTACCGAACCCTGAATCGGCTAATTCCTGCTGTAAAAGGGTAAGGCATTCTTTCTTTCTTCTTCTTCTTTCTCTTCTGCTTGTTTTTGGTGTTTTTTTGTTGTTTGTATTTCGTTTCATTTCATTATGGTTGTTATGGGCGCAGTGGAAAGATAAGTGCACCGAGGTAGAAGAGAAGAGGAATGCTTTACGGCAGGCAGTCAAGCTCCTTCAGCAACAAATCAATAGGATTCAGGCGGAGAATCTTAATCTTAAAAAAGGTAGAATCTCAATCATTATGATTTTCCTCTGCCTGTTTTTGTATCTTTTAATAACGGAACTTCTGTAAGACATGTATTCATTGTAGAATTTGTGATACTTTTGCCAACACTAACATGGAGATGTGACATATGGTTAATAGAATAACAAAGCGTGAAACAAAGCTAGACTTTTTGTATCTTTCTTTTGTTTGCGACAATTTGAGAATATTTTTATCATCCAGTCGGCTGTAAAATTTTTCCTTCCCAGTGGCCCTATTTTCATATGTATTTGATTAACAGACAAATGACCCCAAATGTATAATTCCCATCTCTTCTTTTGTTTTGAGTGGTTTTACTTGAGAAATCGATTTGATTTTAACCTTTATACAATGAAAAAGTTATGCTTCTTGGTATATTCGTCGATTTGGTTTTTGTATCACCTTGCATCTTGCTTTAAAAACACTGGAGATAAAATGATCTTTTAGTTTAGCTGTTGAGCATGTGGTTTTTAAGAAGGGGTACACTTGGGTGATGTTATTTTATGCCTCCTTCTTCTTCTTCTTCTTTTAATTTTGATAATTAATGGGTGTAGAATATGAGGAGGAGAAGGCTGGAGCTTCCATTGAGAGAGAGGGCAAAGAAAAAGAATCCGCTATTAGAGTTTCTTTGGAGAGGGAAATTTTGGACTTGAAATCTCACATTTCTTCATTGAGACAAAATGATGTAGATGCAGTTAAAGTTTGTAGGGAAGTAGAGCATCTTAATGCTCTTGTTGCTGAGGGTAAGAAGGAAATCAGCCATCTAAACGAACTTCTAGAGACAGAGAAGAGAAAGACAGATGCTGAAAGGAAAAATGCTGAAGTGAGGAAAGAGGAGGCTGCTCAAGCTTTGAAAACAGTCAGGATTGAAAGGAGTAAGGCTAGTGACTTAAGGAAGCTTCACAAAACTGAATTGAATAAGGTTAATGAATGCAGACAACAGCTAGAGATGTTAACAAAAGAATATGATGAAACAAAGTTAAAGTTGGCAAGCAAAACATCTAAACTAACTGAGGTTAAAAAAGACATAGAGATAGAAAAGCGAAGGACTTCCAAAGAGAGAGAGCGTGCAAATTCCGAAATGTCTAAAGCACAGGCTTCAAGGATACAAGCTGAAGCAAACAGGAAGCAGGCTGAGGAAGAACAATCTAAGGCTGAAAACTTACTTCAGCAATTGGAAAGAAAGACTTGCAAGATTGAGGAATTGGAGAAGCAGGTCAAAGAACTTCAGACCTTGAAAACTTTTATTGAATCTTGTTGTGGCCAACATGACGAGAAAGCTGATGGTAAGGCTGTGGAAAAGAATGATAAACCTTGGTTGGAAATGATACAGAAAAATGCAAATAAATTAAAGTTGGCTTTTGAGTTTTTGAAGGATAAGGAGGTTAACATAATGCATAAGATGGATGGAGATCTGGCGATTATGAAGGAGAAGCCAGTGGATTCCAACATGATGAAATCATCAGAACTGAAAAAACATTTAGAGATTTATCGCAAGAAGGCCATGGATGAACAATGCCGTGCCGATAAATTGGCTCTTGAGTTGGAAGAAAAGAAAAGGAAAGTTGAGAAACTTCAAAAGAATTTACGTGAATTAAAGTCTTCTAGGAAATTAGTTGATGCATCTGCTGTTTCTTTTGAACATGCCATGAGTTCTGAACGTGCAGAAATGAAGCTGTTGAAAAAAAAGCTAAAGTTTGAGAAGACGCGATTAAAACATGCTAGACAAGTGGCTAACTTGGAAAATACGCATCGTTCCATTATTCAGAATGAACTGGGTCGTTTTAAACTAAAGTTTGTTCAGCTGTCAAACTACTTGGACAACCTACATAAATTTGCCTCTACTGGTGCCAAGGGTAACGATGACTTGGAAAAGGTTGGTTTTTCCTTTTCAATTACTTTTTACCTTTTTTTTAAAATCTTGTACATACAGTAGAACTGTTGGCTATATTGATCGTTATATTTTTACTCTCTTCTAAAGGCACAATGTCATCACACTATTGTCATTCCTTGTGGTGAATTGATCTACCTACTTTTACCCCAATTAATTGCAAATGTAGGTTGGTAATAGTTGAATTACACATCTCAATCAGTTTTTTGCTAACTCTAATTTCTACTAGCCTTGCCAGTCCAGAATAAGTTGCTAGTCATATTGACTTTAGATTCATAGTTTTGCTATACTTCACTTGGAGCTGATTAAAATGAAATTGTCTTGAGGGTAACCCTCCCCCCTTTTTGTTTTACTACCGAAGTTCTGAAAGGTGGGAGGATATTAATATTCTTTCACCTTCTTCACTTGCTTTCTTGTTTATCTCCTTTCACATATGTCTTGATCAATAGTTGAGGTAGCAAGTTGTTTATGATTGCATATTCCGTTTTAATTGAGTTATTATAATCCTCTTCTATTCCACTGATTGCTTAATTCGTGGCAAATATAATTACAGACAACAAAACATATTAGCATATAGGTATGATTCTTTTTCAGTGATTATCATGCTGAATAGGAGGCTCTATTATAATGCGGGCTCTTTACTCTTCAAGGGCTGTTGTTACTTACTATGCTCTACTCACTTTTGATTAAACACTCATTCCATATTGAATGGTTCACAGACAAAGAATGCTGAGAACTTGCAAAGTTTGTACGCAGAGAAGAATCTACATGCTATAGAGCCTTTCAAAACTTGGTTGCCTGATACTTTCAGGCAGACTACCCCACCACATGACGCTCCATTGCTTCCTTTATCTGGAGGGAATCATGTCACATCTTTATCAGGTATTGAATCTAGGTTGGAGGCTCATCCTGTAAACTCTGACAGAAAAATGTTCCAAAGTTGTGCAGTCAATTCAAGTACGGCATCTTTTTCTGATGGTCAGTTGGCCGGCTCACAGGAAAAGGCTGGTCTTTGTTTGACAGCAGCGAAATTGGTTGGAGAGAACTTGATTATGAAACCAAAAATATCCAACTTATCTGGTGAAGTTAGTGAGATGAAAGGCAATGAAATTGCTAGGATGGCAGAAAATAGTGTCAGAAGTCCTATTAAAAATCATGTTGGAAGAGCTAACGAAAAACAAAAAAAGAGAAAAAGGACCATTGAAGCTGTTGAAAACATTGAATGTTTATATCATGAGAGTAGAAAAATACATTCTCAGATTGAAGAGAAGTTGTCTCTTTTGCATGCTTTAAACAGCCCTACAGAGAAGCCCTTAGAAAAGAGTGGACATGAAATATCAAACGTGTTTCAAGATCCTTCTGCTGATAAGAAAGCCCGGAAGAAGAGAAAGAATTTGTGCCGGAAGAAAACAAGGGAACAGTTGCTTGATGATAACGAGATGGAGTTGAGTAAAGTTAACATTGAAGTTCGTGCACTTGAAAGTTTTGGTAGACAACCTTCTCAACCTGTCAGCAAACTTACAGACAATTTGCAGCCTTGTTCAGAGGAACTTAATAATTCTGCAATAAGTGAACTTCAAACCCCGGGAACTCTTGGGAATATATCAGATGGAGACTATATGAAATTGCTAGATTTGGATAGTGCTGCTGATGAGGAATGCTACAGGAGAGCAATGGAAATGCCACTGTCCCCTTCACTTCCAGATATTTATATTCCTGGCGCTGAAACATCTACTTTGAATGAATTTGAGCCTTTACTAGATGAACGCCATGAAGAAGGTCAGCCACAATTGCATAGCTATGATGTCATGGATGTTGAGATCAAGTCCAATTATACCCAATACTGCAACTCTGGCTTGGTAGGAGATATTCATAGCAGTAAACGTCATCTTGATCCATGTTTTATGCAAGGGAGCCATGGGAGTGATCTTTGCGACATTGTACATGCAGAAGAAAACTGTCTTGATCAGATTGGGATTACTGTAGAGAAGCCTGGGACAAATGTTCCTCTTTCTGGCTGTGAAGGGGTGGGAGCATCAGAAATAAAATCTGGAACCCTGGACAACTCTATCCCTGATTTTTGTGTCCTTTTCTCTAA
Organism: Cucurbita ficifolia; assembly: GCA_033971965.1. Lineage (NCBI taxonomy): Eukaryota > Viridiplantae > Streptophyta > Magnoliopsida > Cucurbitales > Cucurbitaceae > Cucurbita > Cucurbita ficifolia. The sequence goes on from CM066979.1 coordinate 3,189,949, forward strand.
TACAAAAGACTGCCGCAGCATCTCCAGAATTTTTTCAGCAACTAGGGCTTGTTCAAAGAGGAGTTCTTTGACTAATAAAAAAGAGTGGATGGTGCAAGAGATTTTGACTTCCCTTAACATGGAGCATAAACTTTTACCAATGTAAGTTGTTTCATTTGATCTGCAAACTGACTTATCTTGTATCTTTATTATCTGTACCAGTGCAAATAGTTACTCCTTTTGGGAAACATTTTCTATTTCATGATTCCCTCCTCCCCAAAAAGATTAAGAGAGATCCTTAAAATTTCAGAATTAGTTTGCTTGCTTTCTAAGAGAATTGAATTACTTATAATGACTTTCAGGGAGAAGGCTTGTGTATTCTTTTCCTTGTTGCTGCTCAACTTCAATGTTGTTGCTGTGCATAAATATGGGAACTTTCTGAACTGCAATACCTACTTGGATTCATTTTCGGGGCACATATGTGAAGGTACCTTCTTTTTGCTCTTAGTGACTAATAGTAAAACAGATTTTCATTATCTCTTTTTCTTTGGTTTCATATTAATGACATTTTCCATATTTCCTCCTTTTTTCCTGTTGGTAGCAATGCTTGATGTGGAAATAAGAAGCTTGTTTACTGAATTGCTCTGTTTGGATGAGTTACTTGCCCTCATAGAAGACTTCATAATAGATGGACGGATTTTATCATGTATTGATGCCTCTTTGGAGACATCGATTGAAGGTGTTTTGAGGGTGAGTATCTCTGTTGACGGTGTAAACAGAGCATTGTCACTTACACCAGCATCAACGAACTATTTGATCGCAGGGAGTTCCATACTGGCATCAATTTCTAAAGCAGTTCATCGTACTGGTTTTCTTTGGGAGGTATCATACAGTATTTTAAGGATCTGCAGGTATGAGTCTTCATTGGTGTTAACAATGCTGCATATTTTTGCACATATTGGTGGAGATCAGTTTTTCAGTTTGGAAGGTTACTCTACTCTGATGGTTGTCTTGAAATCAATAATCACGCATCTTGAGGTGGTCGGATCATCAGATGATGCTTCTTTCACCCCACCCAAAGGAAATTGTAGAACAGAGTTTGTTCATTGCGCTTATTGCCCTTTTTCAGCCAACATTATGTCTATGCCCATGGCTGTGTCATTTCTATTGCGATTAATTCATAAGAATGCATTGGCTGAAGATTTAGAAAATCCAACTGGTTCAATAAATCCAGAATCCTTGTCCGAGAAGAATATAGCCAACCAGATTCCTTGTGAAAATTTAAGTGGTCAAGAGGTCCATCCAGCATTGTATTTGGACTGTGATGCATCTTGTTGTTTAAAGAAGTATAGGGTGTCTGATGATGAATCATGGTCTCTCTTCAATCCAACACTGTGTGATATTACCGATGCCATCTCATTGGTTGAACTGCTAGCATGCTACATGGTACTGGTCCTCACCTTTCACTATTAATAATTTTAACATAGTCTGTCAATGATTTGAGGAGTGACTTCTTGTTTTAGCAGATCGCTTTGAATATGATGGAATAGAAAAAAAACTGTCATATAGATGATTTTAGGCTTTACTTTCAGACCTTGTCCACTTGCGTTTAGACCAAGTTATTCTTTAATGAGTGATCGGTGTGAGGGGAGGTATGAATTTGGTCTGAATTGTAGGGGTTCAAGTGGGAGCTCTTGAAATCTCCCTTATTTTGGATCAAATAGTGCATAAAAAAGAATTGGGTATTACCATAAGCAAACTAGTTTGGCATTGGATTCAAGATTAGAAAATTTGAATCTTCTTTGGCACCTGATGTTTCCAACTTTGTAAACGAAATTTTCTTGTTTAAGACTCCCTTTGAAACTGCAGCTTAGGAAAAGCGGTTTGGATGAAAATATCCCCAGAGTAATCAAGCTTCCATATTGTTGTATCCTCTGTGCCCCTGAAATACATCGTTTCAGCTATATTCTATGACGTAAATGACCAGTCACAGTCTATTTGATACTTGTGTTCAATTATTGAGAGGTATTCTGTGTCCAGTCATTGAGAGAGATTTGATTTGGTTTCCTAGTAGCTGCTTCTGTTGTATACTTATCATTAATGGCACTGTTTGATCTCTCGCTCGCTCTTGTGGTACACACGTGCACAAACATGCACAAACATCTTTTTGAGAGTTGTTTTTTTAGTTCTTATTCTGTTAGGTATATGTATGTCATATTTTCAATTGTAACTGTACAATCTCATTTAAGGTTCATTTGTAATTTTAGAAACCTTGAAATAATCTCTTTTAAGCCTTGGAAGTGGATTGCTTTCCTTTACCTGCAATTCTTGTAAATGTCCATTTCATTATTTGATAATTGATATTTAATCTCGAGAGATCTGGAACAAGATGCTGTTTATCTTGAGAGATCCGAAACTGAGATTGTTTCTGGTTTGCTTTTCAATTGCAGGGCTGGAATTGGACACTCGATAACATTATCTCTCAGCTGCTGGAATTTTTAAAGTCATCAGTTAAGGATAGTCTTCCATTTGTGATTCTTCTGGGTCAACTTGGGAGGTAAAACACTGCAAATCTCTCCTGGAATATATTTTCTCATTTCTAGTGCTAAATCTTGTTCTAAAGATATTAGAAATGAAACTTGTGCACCAAATGGAAGCTTATTAGCTGGTATAGGCCTCTGTCAGCGAGTGTTAAACTTTAACTGTGTGTGGGCTGAATAACTAATATTTCAGCTAGCTAGCTTACACCTATGTTTCTAGACTCTTCACCATCCGGTTATATTAATTTTGAACTTCTAATTGTAGGTTTGGTGTGGCTACTGGAGGCTTTGAAGATGGAGGAGTTAAGATCTTGAGATCTAATTTATCAGCCTTTCTTTGCCTGGACACTACCATTAAATCTGGTCTCTGTGTTCAAATTGCTATTGTTTCTGCCTTGTTAGGTCTTCTCCCTTTTGATTTTGGAACAATCATTCAAGATAAAGTAAGCTATCCAGCCTCATCGAATCAATACGTTGAGGTTAACTTAATAAAGACTTGGTTTTCTTTCTTAAGCCCGAAACAGAAGGAGTTGTCTTGCAACACTTTACAAGTTGCTGTTTGCAGTGTGAGCTGATATTTGATTTCCTTTCACGATGCAACCTTAAACCAACTGAAGTTGCGACCTATTTTTCAGGCATGGCAAGTAAGAGCAATCACAACCAATTTTTGAGGATTCAACTATATTTAGGGAAATTGAGGATCTGTGCATATCTGTAGCTTAGTCTAGTTTTCTTTTACATTTTAAAGAGGGGGAGTGTACATATACTTTTATGTACTGTATTTATGTGTGGATATGAATCGAGTTTTGTAAATTATCATAGTAATTTCCAGTTTCAGAAAATTTGGCGTTCGACTTGTACTCATGTAGTCTAAGGTCAGATTTGTGGTCATATACTCTTACTATTCAAGTAACAAAGAAACAAGGAGATCAATAGTGGTTGTCTTGTATCTAAAAGGTATATTTTAGTTGTCAAAGTTTGCTAGCAAACTGGCTACAGTTATTATTACTGTCACAGAAATTATTGTGCAGATTAGGTGTAATCTGTTGGTAGCTGCTGATCCATCCAGTTTGCACTTTTTTGAAACTTATAGACAATGTTACACAAATAGAGGAACACAAATGACCAACCAACCAACGGGACCTTCATACAGTCACCAGCGAACAACTTTCAACCGGTCTCTTTGAATGGCCCCAAAAGATCTGTAGGTTTCTGAGTTAATTTTTAAATATACAAGTCAAGTTATTTGTTATTCTTAGAAATTAATTCAATTTAGTTCAGTGCTTGGTGTTATGAGCAGATAGGAGTTATTGATGTATGAGAGTTCAGATGACTCATTAATGTTTAAACGTGTGAGTTTGCTCTGCAACATCCAAAATGTTGAGCCATGCCACATTGATATCGTGTCATGACGCTCGTCACTTATAGGTAAAACATAATTATAAGTTGTAAGAGATTGTGAGATTCCTCTTCAGTGAGCTTGCAAGTCAAAGCACACACTGACCTGCAGTTTGACACGAAAAGGAAAGAAGATGAAGAACTATTGTTCAGTCTTTTACAGCAGTAAGTACTTAAAACCTCATTCTCTCTTCTACATTACTTAGATAGCGCTGATACTTAGTTACTACCGCTCTTTCTGAACTTTGTTGTCTTTCTGAATGATTTAGTGACTGCCAATGGTGGAATGCTCTGTTCATGTCTGAAAAAGTTATCAGGATCAACTTTTGTTTTTACTTTTATCAGCCTATTGAAGTTGTCCTTGAAATATTTATTGCCCCACTCGCTAGCCTGGGCCAAGCTTGTATTGTTCTTCTTGTTCATACCTAAATCAAGATCTCTGTAGTTTACATATGCAGCTCTAGGAGACTTGGAAACATATGGAGCCATGTAGTTGTAAAGTTCTCTGATCCACTCTATGTGTTTTTCAACATCTTTATTTCCATCCTGCCATGATGTTAAATACTGAATTTTGAATAAGTTTCCTTTTCTATGTGGGAATGGGATCTCATTCTCTGAGATTTTGCTCATCATTCCTCCATAAGGATTCCATATCATTAATGGCCTGTCTTCTAACAGCAACTTTTTCCACAGACCTTCCAGCCCGACTTCTGGGATTGGGACGTGAACAAAATCGGATTTAGCTTTGAAGTAGCTCTTGAATTGTGGCTTTCCTTGTAGAAGAACTTCAGGGGGTGTTCTTGGTGCTTCTCCAGCTATATAAAGAACTGATTTAATCCAGCTCGTTTCAGTACAATCTTTTGATGTCAAACCCAATTCAGGGAAGCTTTTCCCCATAACTTGGAGGAGCCTATTGGAATCTCCAAGAAACAGAGCATTGTAAGCAGTTGTAATGGTTCTATGTTTTGTGGTTTTGTCACTGCTTACTTGTATTATAACTCTAATGAATAGATCTTCATCTAACTTGTCTGCGATTTGTTGCCATTTGTACAAGATTTGAGTGGCACCTTGCTCCAAGGTCCTTGGAACAGTGAAGACTGTCACAGTTTCTGGAACAGGAACCAACTGTAACTTCCACCAGAGAATAATCCCAAAGCTGCCTCCAGCACCCCCTCTAATGGCCCAAAAATGGTCCTCTCCCATAGCCTTTCGATCGAGAATTCTGCCATTAACGTCGACGATCCGAGCATCAATGACGTTATCAGCTCCAAGGCCATATTTTCTCATCATGGACCCATATGCACCGCCTGTTATGTGTCCACCTATGCCTAAACTAGTGCAAAGACCAGCAGGGAAGCCATGGACATTGCTTTTCTCTGAGATTCTATAGTAAACTTCACCAACCGTTGCACCAGCTTGAACCCACGCAGTGTTATCTTCGATATTCACTTTGACCGACCAAAGTTTGGCAAGGTCTACGACGATGAAAGGAGTTTCAATTTGAGAAACATAAGAAAGACCCTCGTAGTCATGACCACCGCTACGCACTCTGAGATGTATTTGGAGGCTCTTTGAGCAAACCACAGCTGCTTGGACATGAGTGTCGTACAATGGAGTGAAGATAAACTCGGGCTTTGGAACTGAAGGATCCGAGTATCTGAGGTTTTGTGCAGTCGACTTGAGAAGAGGGATGAATGAAGCATTGGTTGGAGGACAAACAGAGAAGGGAGGGACGGATAGTTGAGAATTGACAGAGAGACATTGAAGAAAACTTTGCTCCAATAAAGCTGAGTTTGAAACTGAAACTGAAACTGAAAGAAGAAAGGCAAGGCAAGTAGCAGAGGGAGAATGGAAGAGGTTGAATTCAACATAGTTTTCTTCTTTCTTTGAAGAGGTTTTGGAGTTTGTGTTGAGGATTTTAGATGATCTAAGAATTGATATATATGGGTGTGATGGGTGAGAATTGGTTGCCGTAAGATAAACGTCATGCAATTTGAATATTAAGTTGGCTCTCTTAGGCCTATCTTCTTCATTTTCTTTCTTGTTTTATATTCTATTTTCAAAGGAATCCCCACATCTTTATTATTTTTCCACAAAGAAAAGTAGGAGAGAGATTGTTACGAACAAAGTGAGGAAAGACTCCGAGCAATCGATAGTTGACTCAATGAGCAATCTCTTAAAAAAAAAAAAAAATATTACATATTAATTTAATACAAATTATGAATTATTGGTTTTTTTTTTCCAAATTAACGAATGATTTGTTTCTTCTGTTTGGTTAGAGGTTTATATTGAAAGGAGGAATATTGCTTATATAAACCATAATACGAAGGGATGCCTAAATCACGGGCCGACGTTGAGTCCATTGTTATTTAAAGTTTTAGCAATCCAATGCATCTAAAAATTTGAAGGGATGCCCAAATCATGTGCAGACATTGACTTGTTAGGTCTTAATTTTCAAGGTTTCGAATCTCGAACCGTAACTGAAAAAATAAGACAATAACAAACAAATGAAAGAAAAAATATAGTAAAACTGTGCGCGAATCAAAGTCATACAACACCATAGTTAAAATCCAAAAGGAAAACATTACAAAACATGTGCGGTTCAAATTACTTAAAAATAGGGAATGTGAACGGAATACAAAAGGTGTACAAATGACAACTGATAAAAATATTGACTAAACTAATGTCTCGAGTCGACACCCCTATGTGACAGCGCAACTCTCGGACACTCCCCACCTCGACTAGTAGCATCACTCACCTGAAAAAGAAATTGTAGAAATAGGTGAGTATAAAAATACTTCGTAAGAAATTTACTTGTAGACTCTCATTGCATCCTTAACCTAGTAGATAACCACAGTTTTTTCTCTAAGTTCTAGGAAGTTCGGGCCTAGTCTCTGCACTTTTTTAACATTTAAGAAGGCCTTGAAGTTTCGAGCAGTTCTCTACTATGAATTTTAGCCCTAGGGGTTTGTTCAGGTATTCCAGTCTTTCTATTTTTTTACTTACTATACAATGAGTGTCTGACTGGGATTGAGGCACTACCTTAAAATGATTTGGTGGGACAATATGATGTTTGTTAACCTGAACATCATCTAGGGGAGGTTAGCTAGCAAACTCTCTCACGTGGTTCCACACCCATGCGAAAGAGGTCTAAAATTTGAAAGGGATGCCTAAATCGTGTGCAATTCAATGCATCTAGAAATTGTACATGACATTGACTTTGTCATCAGAAGTAAGAAATTTTAGACCCTTGGGTTGAAAATTATATTTAAGTTTTACATAGGTTTGAATTTTTTCCCATATTTATGTAATATTCTATAGAAAAAAAAAACTTTAGCAAACTTATTTATTGAAAATATAATAAAATTCTGTTCGAGGTTTCAAATCTTAGATTGTGACTAAAAGTCAAGACAATAACAAACAAATGAAAGCAAAAATATAATAAAATTTTGTGTGAATCAAAGTCATGAAACATTATAATCAAAATCCAAAACGAAAACATTACAAAACAGGTGTTGTTCAAATTATTTACAAATGGGGAATGAGAACGAAATAAAAAATGTGTACAAATGAGAATCCATGAAATACAAACTAAACTAATGTCTCGAGTCGACACTCCTCTATGACAGTGCAGCTCTCGAGCACTCCCAACCTCGACCAGCAACATCACTCACCTTAAAACATAAATGTAGAGAGGAGTGAGTATAAAAATACTTAGTAAACAACCTATTTGTAGACTCTCCTCGCATCCTTAATCTAGTAGGTAACCACATGTTTTTCTCTAAGCTCTAAGAGGTTGAGGCCTAGTCTATACTGCTAACTGAGCATTTGGGAAGGACTCTAAGTCTGAGTAGTTCTCTACTCTGAATTTTAGCCCTAGGGGTTTGTTAAATTTTTTTAACCTTTATGTTCTTTAATTTTGGTAGCTTGTTTTGCCTACACAATGAATGTCTTACTTCTTAGGTTGGACACTACCTCATAATGACTTGTGGAACAAGATAGTTCAGATTGTGGGGTCTTATAGACATGACTACATGTTTTTTTCTTCCTTATTTGACGCTTAGTACAATATTTAGTTGATTTGGTAAGATACTAAAACGACAAAACAAATTTTCTGAACGACTTAATGACCCTCGTCTCAAAGAGGAAAAAAAAGTGTCAATGGTACACCTATGGAAAATGACTCGAAAATGACCCGAAAATAAAAGTGTTTGTTGGCTTTTTTAATAACATATGTGTTAAATTCTCAAAATTTAACGTTCCTTCCAATTTTGTTGATAAATATTGAAAGTAACTTAGTTTTTTCACATATGATTTAAGTGTATCCATTAGGATTTTCTCGAGAGAGTTTAGATTGTGGGGTCTTATAAACATGACTACATGTTTTTTTCTTCCTTATTTTACACTTAGTACAATCTTTAGTTGATTTGGTAAGATACTAGAACATATAAAAAACTTTCCGACTTAATGGCCCTCGTCTCAAATAAGAAAAAAAGTGTCAATGGTACACCTATGGAAAATGGCTCGAAAATGGCCCGAAAATGAAAGTGTTTAAGGTTGGTTTTTTTATTAAATATGTGTCAAATTCATCCAATTTGAACGTTCTTTACAATTTCGTTGAAAATATTGCAAGTAACTTAGCTTTCACATAATGAATTAAGTGTCTCCATTAGGGTCTTCTCGAGAGAGTTTAGATTATCGGGTATTATAGACATGACTACATGTTTTTTTCTTCCTTATTTTACACTTAGTACAATCTTTAGTTGATTTGGTAAGATATGAGAACAAATAAAAAACTTTTCGACTTAATGGCCCTCGTCTCAAATAAGAAAAAAAGTGTCTACACCTATGGAAAATGGCTCGAAAATGGCCCGAAAATGAAAGTGTTTAAGGTTGGTTTTTTTACTAAATATGTGTCAAGTTTATCAAATTTGAACGTTCCTTACAATTTCGTTGAAAATATTGAAAGTAACTTAGTTTTTTCACATAATGGGTCTTCTCGAGAGAGTTTAGATTGTCGGGTATTATGACATGACTACATGTTTTTTTCTTCCTTATTTTATTCTTAATACAATCTTTAGAGGATTTGGTAAGATATAAAATGAGAAAATAACTTTTCTGAATGACTTAAAGACCCTCGTCTCAAAGAGGAAAAAAAGTGTCAATGGTACACCTATGGAAAATGACTCGAAAATGAAAGTGTTAAATGTTGGTTTTTTATTAAACATATGTGTTAAATTCATCAAATTTGAACGTTCCTTACAATATCGTTGAAAAATATTGAAAGTAACTTAGTTTTTTCACATATGATTTAAGTGTCTCCATTAGGGTCTTATCGAGAGAGTTTAGATTGTGAGATCTTATAGACATGAATACATGTTTTTTTTCCTTACTTTACAGTTAGTATAATCTTTAGTGAATTTAGTAAGATACTAAAACGATAAAAAAACTTTTCTGAATGACATAATGACCCTTTCTCAAAGAGGAAAAAAAGTGCCAATAGTACAACTATGAAAAATGACTCGAAAATGACCCGAATATTAAAGTGTTTAAGGTTGGTTTTTTTTTACTAAATGTATGTGTCAAATTCATAAAATTTGAACGTTCCTTAAAATTTCATTGAAAAATATTGAAAGTATCTTACTTTTTTCATATAATGATTTAAGTGTCTCCATTAGGGTCTTCTCGAGAGAGTTCAGATTGTGAGGTCTTATAGACATGACTACATGTTTTTTTTTCTTCCTTATTTTATGCTTAGTACAATCTTTAGTATATTTGGTAAGATACTAAAACGAGAAAATAACTTTTATGAACGACTTAATGACCCTCGTCTGAAAGTGGAAAAAAAGTGTCAATGGTACACCTATGGAAAATGACTAGAAAATGACCCGAAAATGAAAGTGTTTAAGTTTGGTTTTTTTTACTTAGTATCTGTGTCAAATTCATCAATTTGAACATTCCTTACAATTTCGTTGAAAAATATTGAAAATAACTTAGTTTTTTCACATAATGATATAAGTGTCTCTAGTATTGTCTTCTTGAGTGAGGTCTTATAGACATTGCTACATGTTTTTTTTTCCTTATTTTACGCTTAGTACAATCTTTAAGGAATTTAGTAAGATACTAAAACGAGAAAACAACTTTTCTGAACGACTTAATGACCCTCGTCTCAAAGAGGAAAAAAAGTGCCAATGGTACACCTATGAAAAGATTCGAAAATGGACCGAAAATGCAAGTGTTTAAGGGTGGTTTTTTTACTAAACATCTATCAAGTTCATCAAATTTTAACGTTCCTTACAATACTGTCTAAAAATATTGAAAGTAACTTGGTTTTTCACATACAATTTAAGTGTCTCCATTAGGTTCTTCTCGAGAGGGTTCAGATTGTGAGGTCTTATAAACATTGGTACATGTTTTTTTTTCCTTATTAAAATGCTTAGTAAAATATTTAGGGGATTTCGTAAGATACTAAAACGAGAAAACAATTTTTCTGAACGACTTAATGACCCTCGTCTCAAAGAGAAAAAAAAGTGTCAATGGTACACCTATGGAAAATGACTCGGCCCAAATATGAAAGTGTTTAAGGTTGGTTTTTTTACTAAACATATGTGTCAAATTCATCAAATTTGAACGTTCCTTACAGTATCGTCTAAAAATATTTAAAGTAACTTAGTTTTTCACATACAATTTAAGTGTCTCCATTAGGGTCTTCTCAAGTGGGTTTAACTTGTGAGGTCTTATAGACATTGCTACATGTTTTTTTACCTTATTGTACGCTTTGTACAATCTTTAGTGGATTTGGTAAGATACTAAAATGAGAAAATAACTTTTATGAACGACTTAATGACTCTCGTCTCAAAGAGGAAAAAAAGTGTCAATGGTACACCTCTGGAAATGACTTAAAAAATGGCCCGAAAAAGAGAGTGTTTAAGTTTGGTTTTTTTTTATTAAACATATATGTCAAATTTATCAAATTTGAATGTCCTCACAATTTTATTAAATAATATTAAAAGTAACTTACAAGATTTAAGTGTCTCCACTGGGTCTTGTGGAGAGAGTTCAAATTGTGGGGTCTTATAGACATGACTACATGTTTATGTGTCAAAGAATTTGAAGCTTGGTTGGCCAGAAGGTCTGAACACAACTTTCTTGTTGAAGCAATCAATGGAAGCGTGGTTCTTAGCTAACCACTCAATCCTTAAGATGGTGTCAAAATTGACCATATCTAAGACTATCAATGTCACATCTATCATGTGATTCGACACGTACAATTGACATCTAACATGTTGACGGTGTGATTTTAGTTTATTAAAAAGTTATTAGTAATTTACATGTTTATTTATTTGACCACCTTAATACATAGTTTTTCTCTTATTCGAAAGGAGAGAAAGAGTACGGAAATACTTTTTAATACTTTAGTTCCATTACAAGGATATTTGAAGGTAATTGACCGATTAGAAATAATTCTTCTTCTAGAGCCTTGTTAAATAAAATTTCCAAAATGATTATGAAAGTAATCATTTGACTCTCGAAAGATGGCTTGAGAATCTAGTAAAAGGAGCTAAAATATACCACAAAGTTAAAAAACTTATCTATTTAATCTCTCCCTAACCTTCCTCATTATTGATGAATTTCTAGTTGCTTTCTATTTTTCGACAACACTTACTACTCTGCATAGATTTTTGTTTAGATAGTTTAAACTCATTAACCCACATTTTAATGATACCAAAAATTCACTTAGTTTTCAGCAAAAAAAATTAATTAAAAAAAAAAAGATTCTTCGTGGAATTGATAATTTACTTATCACTCGGTACTTGTGATAATATATATTTGTACTTATTCTTGTGCTAAAAAGAAACCATAGTAAACTGATTTTTTTGGTGCAGAATTTGGTGTATGAACCCACCTACGGGTTTAGAATTTATTCTGAACCCTGAAATAGAGAATTAGGAAAAAGTTTAGGGAGCAAAGGTTGAGAATGACAAAATAGAATATATAGTATAGAGACCTTGGAGCCCAATCGAATCAAGAGTTTGAAAATCTAGTAGTGGTGGCTAATCCAGAGAGAATATCGGCTAATGCTATTCATTTAGCACATGATAGAGAAAGAGAAATCAGAGCATATGCCCACCCAGCTATGGAAGAGGTAAATTCGTGTACTATTAGACCTGAAATGCAAGCAATTATTTTTGAGCTAAAGTTCGTGATGTTTCAAATGCTGCAAACCATTGGACAATTTCATGGACTACCCTCAGATGATCCCCACCTATATCTAAAGTCATTTTTTAGAGTTAGTGACTCATTTTGATTCCAAGGAGTGGATAGAGACGTGATTAGACTGAGCTTATTCCCTTACTCTTTGCTGGATGGTGCTAAATCATGGTGGAATACTTTAGAACTGAGAGCAATTGATCATTGGAATAGTCTAGCAGGGAAATTTTTGTTAAAGTATTTCCAACCCACTAGAGATGCACGATTCAGAAATGAAATTGTTGATTTTCAACAGTTTGAAGAGGAAACACTAAGTGAAGCTTGGGAGAGATTCGAGGAGATGCTTAGAAACTGTTATCATCATGGACTACCCCATTGTATCCAAATGGAGACTTTCTACAATTAACTAAATATTGCTACTAAACAAGTGGTGGATGCTTGAGTCAATAGAGCTATTTTTTCAAAGATGTATAGTGAAACTTATGAGTTCCCAGAAAGAATAACATCTAACAATTGTCAATGGGCTGATGTGAGAAGCAATCCAGGAAAGAAGACTTGAGGAGTACTTGAATTTGGTGCTTTGATCTTTATCAACGCTCAATTAGCTTTGGTGACTAATATTCTACGAACTTTAGCGTTGGGACAAGGCTCAATGACTAAAGCACCAATCCAAACTGCAGCTGTGATGTCTCAACCAACAGTTGAGTCTTGTGTATATTGTTGAGAAGAACACACTTTTGATCAATATCCAAGTAATCCAGCTTCAATTTTTTATATGCAGAATCAAGGTAGTAGAGACAACCAGAAAAATATCCCATTCTCAAACACTTATAATCGAGGGTGGAGAAACCGTCCAAACTTCTCATGGAAGGGACAAAACTCATACAATCAACAAATGCCACATAAGATAAATTACCCTCCAAGTTTTGGACTACAAAATCAAATGGTATATGGTTCTCAGGAAGCCAATACCCAAGGGAAAAGAACTAGTCAAGCTCAACACATATCGGGAACATCTTTTGAGAGCCTAATGAAGGAAGTTCAATTGGGTCATTTAGCAACTGAGTTACAAAATAGACCTCTTGGGAAGCTGCAAGCAGACACCGAAACACCAAAAAGAGAGGGTAAAGAACAATGTCAAGCAATAAAATTGAGAAGTGAGAAAGAAATACCCTACAAAAGAGGTGAAGTTAAAGAACATAGTAACAATCACTCCCAAGAAACTGCTAATACATAACAGAGAAAAGAGGAAAATGTTGGATAGAAGGAGCATAGCAAAAATTATGTAAAAGCAGAACAATATCCTAAAACACAAGCCGCAAAAAACCCTCAAGAAGAGGATAGAATATACATGCCACACCTTTTTTTCCACAAAGAATAAGAAGAAAGAAATATGAAGCCCACTTCGAGAAGTTCATGGATATTGTAAAGGAAATTCATATAAACATTCCACACGTGGAGACTTTGAAACAAATGCCAAGTTATGTGAAATTCTTGAAGGAAGTGTTCACTAATAGAAGGAACTTTGAAGAATTCAAAGTAGTAGTAGTAATGAAGAGTGTAGTGCAATTCTGAAAAATAAGATCCCGCTAAAAGATAAAGACTCAGAATTGTTACTATTCCCGTATCCATTGGAGGAAAGGAGCTAGAGGCGACTCAAAACCTTAATAAACCTTAATAAACACATTCGAACTTCGAGATTTAAATGTTTTTAGTGAAACTTGAGGCTTCTCGAAACTCTGATTTTTTGTCTCGGACTTGGTCAAATTTGCAACATAAAATCTCTAGAGAATCACACATAGGACAACAAATTAAAATTTCAAGTTCTAACTCTCAAGAAGCTCCTAGATCTCGTGGAAATCAAAGTTAGAAACCTAAACCTAAACCTTCGTTCATTCTCAATTCTTGGAGAAATTGAATTATCCGAACACCTAAACCTCTTCTCCTGGATTCAATGTTCACTTCTTGTGAAGACTGATTGGTTGATTTCAATCTCTAATACCAAATTTGAACGAATTTTCGTTATTTCTTCTTCTTCCTCTCTAAACCCTAAGATCTTTTTTTTTTTTTTTCCTTTTTCTATTTCTTTCTTTTCTTTTTCATTTTTCCTTTGACCCGAATTTTATAATTTTTCTACCATTTTTATTTTTATTTTTCCTAGATCCTTGGAGGTTTCCCTGCCATTTTTTTCCTTCTCCATGTTTGTGAAATTTAGTCTCAAAAGTAAAGAATTTTGAAGAGAAAATTAGGAAAACTTACGTACCTGCGAAGCTCGAACGTTACAATGTAGGTAAATGAAATGGTACCTTACGTCCACAAAAATAAAAAAGAAAAAATGCCGGTTCAACAACATGATACTACAATCTTAAACATTTGGTGAATTTTATATTTTTTAAATTAATTAATGTTGTTGATAGTTACATACGTTGAACCATTTATCTTGTATCAATGGTATAACTTCTCTATTACATGAAATTATTGAACACTTTATTTTCACAAATTTTCGTTTTTTTTATAGTATCCATTATAATTATACAAAAATGATATAAAAAGTCCCAAACTTATAATAACGTCAACCGTCGAAATTTTCCAAAAAGATTATAAAAAACATATTATAGCGTTTTGTTTAGCTAACATGTACAAACAAAGTTGAGAGAAAGCTCAAACATATACAAAGAAACCACCCTCCTTGCCAACGTGGATCGTAGCTAACACAATAACAAAAATAAACCACAAATCCCCTAATGAAAGCACTGTGCCAATCATTATAAATTCAAACGCTATCCGATCCATTTTTCAAATTTTAGCGGATTCCAAGTTCTTCATCCTCTTCTCCATTTACAAACTGCTAGTAACTTCTCCCGCTGCAATCTTGGACTCCATGACCGAGTCATAAGAAGCATGTAATCCAATCAAGATATAGTAAATCAACAGAATTCCAGTCCAGATTCCAAACCTTTCAAATGAAGCTTTGTCGATGGAGCCAAGAAGGAAAAGATTGATGGCGATCGATAGTGAAGGCAACCACGGGACGAGCGGCACACCCCACACACGAGGCTTTTTGGCCTGTGGGACGCCGAGCCATAGGGCTAGAGTTGAGAGAAACCATATGGAATTTGACACTACCAAGCCGATCCAGCCGTCGCTTGAGCCCCAGTATACGGCGGTTGCTATTGAAGATCCCAGAATTAGAACCAGGCAGATTATGAGCTTGTTTCAGTCGGATGGTGTCGTTTCAGGCCGACAGCTACTAGCATGAAGATGAAGAGGGTGGAGATAGAGAGGAGGTTTGAGAGGATTCCCAAGCTTGTAAAGAAGGCGATTATTGCTGTTGCAGCGAGCATTGTGGCTGTTGCATTCACTGGAGTGCCAGTCCTTTCATGCACTTTGGCGAACCATGGTGAGATCATGTGGGTTCTGGAAATGTGCGTGAGATAGCGAGCCTGTCCAACAGCACTAACCAACAACACGGTGGTCATGCCTTTAATAGCACCAGCAACGACAATGTACTTAGCCCAACCCCATCCAACAGCCTCAAAAGCCACTGAAAACGGCGCGTCCTCATCAATTTGTTGGTACGGTTGCATCAAGCACAACGTAACCGCAAGAATGCAATAGGCTAATGTGGTGACGATCATTGACCCAACAAGACCAATAGGTATATCTTTAGCAGGGTTCTTAGTTTCCTCAGCCATTGTCGAAACGGCATCGAATTCAACGTATGCAAAGAATAAAACGGCAGAGGCTACGAAGATGCCACGAGGGCCATAGGGGGCGAAGGGAGTGAAGTTTTTCGGGTTTGCCTTGGTGAGGCCGGCAATGACAATGAAGAGGATGATGGCAACGTGGAGAATGGAAGCAATGTAGTTGAAGCGGGAGGAGCCTTTGGTGCTGGCTACCGCCAAGATGCAAATGACAATGATCACAACGATGGCGATGGGGTCGAGCTGGTTGTAGTCGTCGGGGAAAGACGAGACATGGATGCGAAAATCGTTCGGATGGTGATTGCACAAAGTGGCAAAGTATGAAGTCCATGAACGGGCCACAGCAGCGCCGCCAATTACATATTCGAGCAGGATGTTGCCCGCCGCAATGAATGCCACGAAGTCTCCTAGTTCTACCCTTAGGTAGGCGAAAGATCCACCTAAACAAATAATTACAATTGGCTCAAGTAGTTAGTAAATTAGAAAAAAACAAAAGAAAATCTAGAATAATTTTAATTTTCCATTCTAAATTTAAAATATTTTAACCCCTATGATAGATCTTTTTAATTTTTTTAAAAAAGATTGAAACATACTATTACTACCTTTCAAAAATACTTATGAATTTTGAAAAGTAACATTAATATCCTCCTCTAAAAAAAAAAAATTATAAATTACCATTATTACTCTTAGAATTAAAAAGATAGATGATCTATAAGAAATAGATAGACGGTCCAATTCATATATTAAGTATAAAATATTTTTGAACTTTTCTTATAAAAGTTAAGGTGTTAATATTCTTTTCAAACGTTTCATGAATATCTATAATAAAATTAAAAGATATTTTTTTTTATAGTTAAGAGGTAGAAGTTGATTAATTAATTTAAAAGAATAAATAATTAATAAAAAATTAATATATTATAGAGAAAATACAATAATAAGGGTATAAAATTTTAAAACAGAAACCAAATAGAAACTAATCTAAAAAATCAATAATAAAATATATAATATTTTGAAGAGAGTGAAAATAAAAATTAAACTAAAAAATTCAAGAATAAAAAGTAAAAAAATTTTAAAATATACTAAAGTCAAAATTTAAATAGTGAAATATTTAAAAATAGACGAAAAAGAAGTAATCTTACAATTGACAAAGTCAAACTAATAAAACCATTACTTAAAAATCTAATTTTCCATAATAAATTTAAATGAGATCACATTAATATCGTTTTCAATAGAAGATAGGAAATTACGAAGGAGATGAGATTTGGAAAAAAGTACGTACCCGCTGCTGGGATCTCGACCGCAAACTCAGTGTAACAGAAGACGGAAAGCATGGCAGAGACACCGGAGACGACATAAGACAGGACCACGGCTGGGCCGGCGTGTTTCTTAGTCTCGAGACCGGTGAGGACGAATATTCCGGCGCCGATGACGGCGCCAATACCGAACCACATAAGGTCCCACCACGTGAGGCTCTTCTTCATCTCGTGCTGGCTTCGAGCCTTCATCTCGACGAGCTCGGTGTGCTCCCCGGACCTGGCCGTGAGCCGATCCAAGAATCGGGCCGGCGTCGCCTTCAGCGCTTTAGTGTAATTTCTCCAACTCTTAAACGACTCTTCTGGCAGAAAATCTTCCTTTGAACAACCACAGGATCTTCTTCTGATCCCTTCTCCACCACAGGTGTCACCGATCGGTTGACCCATTATGATTCCACACTGAAACAATCAACCAAAAAAGAAAAGTTGAGAGAATGAAATTGTTCCCCATGGAGAGAGAATAAAGTGTTTGCTTTCAAAGAAAATGAATTAGCCTACAAAATAACTCTTTAAATTTAAATCTCATTTAGTCTCTATGACTTAGTTTTGAAAAACGATCAAAATTATGAACAGAAGTACATGAATCGATTTTAGTTCCAGCATACTCCACTTTCAACATTCTTATAGATTGTTGAAGTAAATGATTTGAAATGAAGAGAATAGATGATGAGATTCATTCATACTTGTACAGAATCAAAATCAACAAAACTACCGAAATCGAAGTGAAACTCAAACCTAATCGAAATGAAATTTAAACCCGTAAATAACACAAGAGGACAAAATCACACAAAATTATGAAGCAGTTTCTCGCCCACAAAAACTAAAGAAACTCTGTTAATGGAGACATAGAAACTCTTCAAATTCTGTTCCGTGAAAAACCGCGATCGCTATTTCACAAAAATCCACATTTTCAAGCATGAAACAAGAAAAACAACTATGAATGTAACACCACGGATTCAGAGAGAGTGAGAGAGAGACGGAAATTGACCAGAGGTTGACGAGATACGAGAGAGCTCTAGTGATCAGAGAATGGAAGGAGAAGAGAGTACTTAAGACAAGGTGGGAGAATAGGAAAGGAAAATGGGGTTTATAAAGGAAGCAGAGACGACCGGTGACAGCCGGTAGACAAAGTGGTTCCAGAGTCTCGAATATGAGACGAAACTGACATATGGAGGTTAATTGGGCAGTCATATTTGTGGTATCAAGTTGCGGTTTCTAAATTTAATCATCTTATTAAGGAAGAATTGGTGAAGATTTAGGTTCTAGCCCCAACCGTTAAAATGGCTTATACGATACGTCGGAACTCCAAATCGTTCTCAATTAGATCCTTGGCCTTTGAAATCGTTTTATAGATTTAATGTCGTCCCATCATAATCGTAATTATATTCCAATTAAAGCTGAATTTTAAAACTATTCTCCTAAAACTAGCTTTGGTTAAATAGAAACGATCTGAATATATTGTTAACTTTATAAAAATATACTTTTACTCACCCTATAATTATATATACAAATATTATTTAACTTTCATAATTAATTTTCTTCTCCAACAAATCTTTAAAATATATATTTTTTAATTATTTGAAAGGTAATTCTTCAAAAATATATATTGAAAATGAATGGTACATCTAAATTAAATATTTAAAAAGTATATAAATAGATATTTTACTAAAAAATATTTTACTTTTATTAAAAACAAAAATTTGAATCAATTACCCAATCAAGCCAACCAAAAAAAAAAATGATTAGGTTGGGTAGAGTTCATTATTTAATAAGGGTTGTTTTGATTGAAAAATGTACAACTCGAACAATTGAGTTGAGTCTAAAGAGTATCTCAACTGTAATGTAAAGTTTGGTCGTGTGATTTTGAGAAAATTAAAATCTAATTCATATAATTTAAGTATTAGAACTAGTCAGTAGTTTAATAAAACTCTACAAAATAGCCTCTACAGTCGAGATTAATCTTGAGGATTTTGAAAGTCGTAAAAACACTAGGTTCGTTTGATCTTTAAACTTTCTAGGGAATTAGTCAGACCAAAGGACATAATGATAATGTCTTAACTTTTATAATGGCTCCTTAAAGGAGTCTTATACGTCTTTCTCTCTGATTCTCATCCAAAGGTAACTGGACCCTGCTCATGACGGGCATTTTTTTCATAGTATGACGCCCTGTCACATAACTTGCTTGAAAACTTATCCTCATTTGAGTTATGTATGGGTTATTTGGGAGTATATATGTATTACATAAGTCCTCTGTATTCACCTAGGCTAGCTTCCGTAATGTCTTATGGTTGACCCAGTCGCGCCTCCTTTAGTAGTGATATCCCATCACTAGCTCTTTTGAGCATATACACCTCTCAGGTTCTTGTACGAGATTCTTGGGAACTCACTATAAGCCTTTGTACCGGGCTAGCCTTTCTTAAACTCTAGGAAATTTTTCTCTACAAGTAGGCGTAAATTCTTATGTCTAGGTTTCTCCTATGACATACTATGTCTCCTATAGGCTTTACTTTTTTGCTATCCATGAACACTACCACTACTAAGGTAGTTCCTAAATTATGATATTGAGAGGCTCTGCCTCTTCCTAAGCATGCTTCACAAGTATTTCATATGCAACTGAGTGTGTGAAACTAGAGTTCAACTATTCGTAGTCCAGATAATCTATTCGACGGTTTGTTCCTATTATCACAATGTCTGGTCTTTCCTCTCCTTAGACGATGAAGGTGTGGCCATAGCTTGAACTTTCTCGGTTGCCCTTGACTACAAAGTTTATCGGTCTACTCTGGCGGTTCCACAACCTTATCCTTGTGGGCATGTGTGTCCAATCCTGATAACCACGTGCTGCTACTAGGCTTGAACCTCTCGTCTGAAATCCATAGAAAATTGCCATCTCTTGGGTAATCCCTCGGGAAAATCCTTTACCCCATAACTCATAAATGACATAACATGTACTTTGTGCTCCTGGAAGTCCGTAAACTTGAACTTAGTCTTTGAAGACTCCAGCCAAAACGTTGCAGCCATGACCTCCATAACTCCTCCCACAAGGTTGGTGATGTAACGACCCTAATTTCCAATGGGAACTAGAGCAGCTACCATGTACATGATATAATCATTTTGCATCGAAACATTCGTTTAAAATAATTTTATAAAACGATGCTATGGACTTATACGTTTAAACAAGAGTCTTAAAGTAAAACCAAGGAAATATTTAAAGTAAATTAAAATAAAACAAAGGAAAATATTAAAAAGCAATGACCTATACTAACCTAAAGTCTACGAAAATTAAATACGACTAACCTATGCAGATTTCATGGTCTTTGATGTGATGCTGCCATCAGCCGTGCAGAGGTGCATTGACTTTACCTGAAATATAAAAGTATCACGTTTCTTGAGTACTTTAAGAAATACATAATAAGTGACCGTACTATTTATTCTCTTAGGTGACTTTCCTATCCAGTCATCAGATTGACTACTCTACACACGACCCATATATTTGAATATGGACAAACAGGGCGGTCCGTACAGCTCTTGGGCCTCGTACTAGTCGGGCTAGCATTTTTGGTGTTGTTGTCGGACACCCGAAAGGAATAGCGACCGTCGTAACATCATGTTATACATAATGATCATTTTTTCATTTCATAACGTACGCATCCGCACTCATCATAAGGAAAAATATCCCGATGCATGTTACATACATTTATGCACGAGGTTTCAACATTTTCACATTAATTAAACCATGTAAGACAACCACCCCTTTAAATGTTTGAAGATAAAATTTATGTTTATGATGAAGTTTTAAATGTTTAATTCCGCATATGAGTATAGATGGTGATGACGGTAGTGACTCTAGGTAAGTAAAAATTTAGAGTCGTTACATCCTAAATGTAGCTAGGTCTCTTCTATTTCAGTCACAGGTTCCACTTAATTTTTGGGGAGATTGCATTTTAATTCATGTTTATCTTATAAATAGAACATCATTACTACTGTTATCTAACAATACACCATTTGAAGCACTTTACAAACGATCACCTACATTTCATTATCTTAAAGTTTTTTGTTGTAAATGTTATGTAACTGTAGTACATTCTAAACAAAAATTTGAATTTCGGGCAATTCCTTGTGTTTTCGTAGGATATCCTAGTGGCCATAAAGGTTATAAGTTGTATGACATACAATCTCACAAATTCTTTATCAGCCGTGATA
Organism: Cucurbita ficifolia; assembly: GCA_033971965.1. Lineage (NCBI taxonomy): Eukaryota > Viridiplantae > Streptophyta > Magnoliopsida > Cucurbitales > Cucurbitaceae > Cucurbita > Cucurbita ficifolia. The sequence continues at coordinate 3,211,294 of CM066979.1, forward strand.
TTAAATTTTGTGAAGATGATTTTTCCTTTTCATCAACTTCACAAACTGATATTAGCTCTTTCAACTCCCATTTTACCATTCACTTATTCCTCTTACTCAAACATCCATTTTTCTCCTATTTCGTCATCTCTTCACCTTCTTTTCCTTCTCCAAATTCACCCACTAATTTTAATTTTATCCCACCTAATACATCAATTTCACTTCGACGTTCTACTCGTACCAAACAGCCTCCGGCTTTGCATAATGATTATGAGATGTCTTCTGCAGCCAATCATTTAACCTCTCGCTCAAGTCCCAGCACAGCCCGGACAGAACCTAAAACCTACGATGAGGCAGTTGGCGACCAATTATGGCAGCAGGCTATGAATGCTGAAATTGAAGCTTTGGAATGTAATCATACTTGGTCTCTCCTTCCTCTACCACCTGACCATAAAGCTATTGGTTGTCGTTGGGTGTACAAGATCAAATACAACTCTGATGGTTCTGTTGAACTTTATAAAGCTCGGCTGGTAGCAAAGGGATACACTTAGGTTGAAGGTATTGATTAGAAAGAGAGAAACTTACTACACTTTGTTGCTTACTCACTATTGCTGCTGCTCGAAAATGGTTCACTCATCAGTTGGATGTTCAAAATTTCTTTCTCCATTGTAATCTAGACGATCAAGTCAAAATGTCTTTACCACCTGGCCTTCGCCGACAGGAAAGAATACAATATGTCGGCTTCATAAGTCTCTTTATGGGTTAAAACAGATTTCACGCAATTGGTTCTCCATATTCTCTACCACTATACAAAATGCAGGCTACACTCAATCAAAAACCGATTACTCTTTATTTATTAAGAATAGAGGTACTTCTTTCACCGTAGTTCTTATCTATGTTGATGATATTTTTTTGACAGGCAATGATCTCAAAGAAATTCAACATCTCAACACTTGTTTACTCAAGAAATTTCTTATCAAAGATTTAGAGAATTTGAAATATTTCATGGGCATTGAATTTTCTTGATCTAGAAAATAAATTTTTATGTCTAAGAGGAAGTATGCTTTAGACATTTTTCAAGACACAGGTCTTACCAGGAGCACATCCAGAAATTTTTTGTATGGAGCAAAATCTGAAGCTTTCTTCAACCGAAGGAGAGAAATTGAATGATCAAAGTAAATACAGATAGTTGATTGGCAAATTAATATATTTAACTTTTACAAGGCTTGCCATAGTGTATTTAGTTCGTATGCTTAGTCAATTTATGCATGAACCAAGAAAACCACATTGGGAGGCAACTCTTCCAGTTCTGATATACGTCAAAGGTACTCCTGGTCAAGAACTTCTACTACCATTTGAAAACAACTTGAGATTACAAGCATATCGCGATTCTAACTTGAGTGGTTGTCGAACTACCAAATGGTCTATTTCTGAGTTCTACATCTTCCTATGAAATTCAGTTATTTCTTGGAACTCTAAAATGCAAACCAATGTGTCATCATGAGCAGAAGACAAGTATCAAGCTAAGACAAATACTTGTTTAGAGTTAACTTGACTGAGACACATTTTTCAAGACTTGAAAGTTCCATTGTCCAAACCAGTATTGTAGTATTGTGATAATCAAGTAGCATTGCATATAGCAATCAATCTAGTTTTTCACGAACGTACGAAGCACATTGAAATAGATTGTCATATAGTTCAGAAAAAGTTACGAGCTGAAATCATCAAACCATGTTATGTTTTGACTAAAATGCAATTGACAGATATTTCACTAAAACTTTGGGAAGACAACAATTTTAATTTCGGAAAGATGTTGGAGAGATTATGAAATTTGGAAATTTAAGTTAAAAGATATAAAAATATTTGTAGAATATATTATGTATTATTATGAAATATATTTTATATACCTATAATCGAGTATATTTTTTCCCTTATTTTTAGGAGTTGGTTGGTAATATATTGTTCTCGAGTTAATTGATAGCTTGTATCGTATTTAAACGTTATGAACATCAACAAAGATTATATTTCAATTTCACTTCTCTGTTTCTCATTCATAACACTTCTACTATACAAGTAACAAGGCAAGAAGCTACAAATCGAGATCCCACACTTAGCCACTAATTACCCATTTGCTAGTTCATTAAAATAGAAGCTCAAATAGGATGTTGTGAGAGCTTGTCTTTTCACCAAACACTAATTACCCATTTGCTAGTTCATTAAAATAGAAGCTCAAATAGGATGTTGTGAGAGCTTGTCTTTTCACCAAACATGAGTAAAACTAACTTTTAATTATCACTATTACACACACATTCTAGATTTCATCTTTCTTGAACATTTTCAGAGTCTAAATCCGAGTAAACCTCACAAATTCTTGCCTCATCTTCACAATTATACAAAAGAGGAATGCTTTGTTCATTCCAAAAGAAGTTTAAAGGATCAAATTTGGTCTTCACCTTCACCAATCTCTCAAAATTACCTTTGAAATACTTCAATCCCCACACTTTTGCCTCCTCATAGCTTGTATTTCTACCATAGTTTCTTCCCAAATCAAGATCTCTATAATTCAAATAAGTACCTCTTGGAGCCATCGAAACATAGGGCTCCATATAAGAATAAACCTCCCTTATCCATCTTAAATGCCTCTCATTTTCATTACTATCATCCCAAGTTGCCAAATATTGGACTCCAAAAATGCTCCCTTTTCTATGTGGAAAAGGGGTTTCTAATTCAGAAATTTGGCTCATTTTTCCCCCATAAGGTGTGAAAATCAACTCAGAATTTTCATTCTCTAGAAGCTTAGCCCAAAGCCCTTCCAACCCACTTTGTGAAATTGGTGAAGTAACATAATCAGATTTTGCTATGAAAGAAGATCTTATTGAAGGTAATCTTTGCATCAAAATTTCAAGTGGGGATTTTGTGGAGAAATCAGCAAAGAAAAGAACTGATTGAATCCAATTCATTTCGGTGCATTGATATCTCTTCAATCCCAACTCTGGAAAATGGGTATCCATTAATGGGATGAGGCTTTCAATTGAACCAAGAAACAAGGATGTGAATGAAAGGGAGAGTGTTTTTGATGTTGTTTTGGTCATTTTTTGTTCTATAACTTTTGTGGTGACATGAAGGAAGAGATCTTGATCAAGTTTGTGAGCAATTTCTTGCCACTTTTGGAAAAGGTGAGTAGCTCCTTGGTTTAGGGTTCTTTGAACATTGAAAATTGTGAGAATTGAAGGAAGAGAAACTAGTTTGAGTTTCCATGATAAAATGATTCCAAAGCTTGCTCCTCCACCTCCTCTAATGGCCCAAAAAAGATCTTCTCCCATGGAGTTTCTATCCATAATTCTTCCATTGAAGTCTACAATTTTAGCATCAATTACGTTATCAGCTGCAAGACCATGTTTTCTGAAAAGGGTTCCAAAGCCTCCTCCACTTATATGCCCTCCCACCCCCACGGTGGGGCAGCTCCCTGCTGGAAAGCCATGGATGGGGCTTTTCTTTGCAATTCTATAGTATAATTCGCCGAGTGTGGCGCCGGTCTCCACCGACGCAATCTCGGTTTTGATGTTGATATCGATTGAGCGAAGGTTGATGAGATCGATTACAATGAATGGAGCTCGTGATGATGATAGATATGAGAGACCTGTTTAAGAAATTATAAATATTAAGTGTGAGATTCAACGTCCGTTGGAGATGAGAACGAAATATTCTTTATAAGGGTGTGAAAAACTCTGTCTAGTAGACGCATTTTAAAAACCTTGAAGGGAAGTTCGAATGGAAAAGCCCAAAGAGGACAATATCTGCTAGCGATGGGCTTGAACTGTTACAAATGATATTAGAGCTATAGACACCGAGCGGTGTGCCAGCGAGGACATTGGGCCCCCAATGGTGGTGGATTGTGAGATTCCACATCAGTTGGAGAGGAGAAGGAAACATTCTTTATGAGGGTATGAAAACCTTTCCCTAGAAGACGCGTTTTAAAAACCATGAGGGGAAGCTCTAAAGGGAAATTTCAAACAGGACAATATCTGATAGCGGTGGCTTTGGGCTGATACCAGAGCTAAGACACCGAGCAGTGTGCCAGTGAGGACGCTGGCCCCTAAGGGGGGTGGATTGTGAGATCCCACATCGGTTGGAGAGGAGAACGAAACATTCTTTGTAAGGGTGTGGAAACCTTTCCCTAGCAGAGGCGTTTTAAAAACCATAAGGGAAGCACAAAAGGAAAAGTTCAAAGAGGACAATATCTGCTAGCGGTGACCTTGGGCTGTTACAAATGGTATCAGAGCTAGACACCGAGCGCTATGTCAGCGAGGACGTTGGGCCCCCAAGGGGATAAGTTGTGAGATTCCACATCGGTTGGAGAGGAGAACAAAATATTTCTTATAAGGGTGTGGAAACCTCTCCCTAGCAGACACGTTTTAAAAATCTTGAGGAAACCTCGAAAGAGAAAGCCTAAAGAAGACAATATCGGCTAGCGGTGGGCATTAAGCTTTAAGGTTCACTCATAATTTAATATGCTATCAAAGTAAATATTGATAAAAAATCACTTTTTACCACTATTTATAAAAAACCAAACCCTACAAATTTTAAACACGTACTAAATATACCGTAACCTATCAACTTAAGCTTCAGTACCTTCGTAGTCATGCCCTCCGCTTAGTACTCGAACTTGCAAGTCGTTCTCCTTAGCGCAAACAATGGCAGCTTGAACATGGGATTCATGAAAAGGGGTCACCAAGAAAAGAGGTTTAGGGGAAGAAGTGGAGAGAAATCTAAGGTTTCTAATGGAATGCTTTAGCAAAGAGGAGAAAGAAGCACTTTCGTTTGAGAAAACCACTTCCGAAACAGGTAATGAATGCTTTGAATAAGTTGTGGAATTAAAGCATTCAAGAAAGTTTTCATGAACAGAATCAGAAGAAGAAGAAGAAGAACGTATCCAAATCAAAGGAACCCAGAAGAAAAGAAACAGCTGAATTCTTCTCAAGTGAAACATGTTCGTGTCTTTTGTCTACTAATTTGATACTTCAAAATTTTATAGTGGTTTTTCGAACATGAAAAAGATTCTTTGATTGATGTTTTTTTCGAAAATAATAAGGATAAGGGGACCAAAACTTCAGACATTTACTACCTTCGTGTTTGGCCTGCAACATATATTTATATAATATATATGATTGGCCAGCAAAACATGCATACAAACATAAACAAGCATGTTGTTTGGCCTGCAATAAACTATAATCTAATATAATATTTATTTAAATAGTGTGCTGATTAGAGGGGTTTTTGAGGATATTCATGTTTTGGTTTCATGTGTTTGCCTTTTATTGTCCAACCCTATTTTTAATAGACATTTGTTTGAAAAATCATTAAAAGAAATATACAAATTGATGGGACATTTTGGAGAGAAAAAAACAACACTAAAATTAATTGGATTTTCTTTTGAAATTTTTAAAATTTAAATTTTTTTTGTTTTGATTGATGATGTGTACTAATCGAGTTTAATTTCGTGAAGGATACATTGAACTTTGTCGTACTAAAAACTTGAGGATTTAAAAACTTAAAATTAGGTCTTTCGATAGTTTCACATCACTAGTTTTGTTATAATCCCTCTAATTTTCTTAACTTAATTAGTGACGTTACCTCATGCATGCTTATACAGATATGCCGGATTCATAATAAATATTTTTTTAAATAAAGTTATGACTTACCTATTCAATTCAAAACATAAATTAAACATAACATAATTTTTAGCAATGAAGCAAATTGCATTAAAAACACTTATCAACTAGTAATTCAAAATTTAATGTGTTCTACTATCCTGTCATGCTCTATCCTGACTTTCATGGCCTTTTTAGCGTTCACCGTCATCCGTGCATGAGAGTTAGCACGTGGCTTGAGTATTTTACAAAATACTCAGTAAGTCCTCCACTGATGGGGTTAGCAATGTGAACGAACACACACATGACATGATTGGGAAGTATCTTAAAACCATCTTATGGCCTTGGACTCTTTCCAGTTCTGGATAAGGTTGGATGTGTGGTACTTCTCAACACACGACCCACGTACGCGCGCATCGAGCAGACCGTTACTCCCAAGAGTTCTGGATAAATTAACATGTGGAAAAAAATAAAATTCCCTAACCTTGTGAGAGGAGCTATGGAGGTCATGACTACAAGGTTTTTGTTGGAGTGTTCAAAGACAAAGTTCTAGTTTGTGGATGTAAAGACCCATGTCCAGAATTCGGATCAGGATTTAAAAATTGAATTTGACACCTGATGGCATCGACATTCCCTTGCGACATGGTCACATTACCTACTTCTTGCATCTTAAGAGTGAAGACTATCTCCACATACCAATATGAGTCCTTTCATCATTCTTTGTTCTCACTCACATGCATGTCCAGAAAATTTCCTAGGAATCACTCAACATAAAATTTGTCACGACCCGATTTTTTAGGCTTCGAAACTCAGACCGTGACTGAAAAGACAAAAGATAAGGAAAACAAAAGTAGAATAAAATATAAAAATCCAATAAATTAAAAATAAGAGAAAAAAAAAGTCAACAACACCAAAATTAAATCAAGTTATAAGGGGATGTAGTTTCAAACATTACCAACCAAAAATACAAATATAAAAAAAAATACAAAAGATTCCAAAATGTAAAAATGGACGGATGCTCCCAAACGACCCCTTATGTGACTGTACAACTCTCGAACGCTCTTCCACCTCGAGCGGCAACCTGCGAACGCCTGAAATGAAAACGAAAAATGGGTGAGTATAAAAGTTATACTCAGTAAGCCACCTACTTGTAGGCTCTTATCACGTTCTAGACGTAACAGATTCCCACGGGTTTTTCTTTGGCTCTAAGATGTCTTGTTCTAGTCTTATTCCCTTGGGGCTATTCTGGTCTCCGTCCTTTCATTTTAAACCCTGAGAGTTCCTTATGTCAAGCTGTGAATGACTGGTGACCCTCTGCGAGGTGCTACCTCATGAGACTATATGGTGTCTTACCCAGGGGTGAGCTGGCACCTCCCAGGTCCATAAAGTCACCCTTGGGTGGGGTGAGGTGGGGTGGGGTGGGGGGACAACTCCTCCCTTGTTCCATCCAGCTAATGAGTTGTACGATGTGGTCTCACGTTTTCCATGCGAAAATGGCTAAGCATCAGTTGGATTTTGATCAGAAACCCATGGGCTCCACGAAGCTGTTGACACAGTTCACACAACACACAACCTAAGAACAACTCTTGTGGTTTGTAAGCTGTGTTGGTCTGTTAGGCTCACACGTCTAAATTTAGTAACAAGCTATCCCAACCAATTCATCCATGCAATCATACATGCTCAACAAGTGATAAACATCCATCAAGCACTAGAAGGGTAGATCACATATTCCCTATAATACTTATAATTACAGCAGGAAATAAACATGATGACATCAAACATACCATTCTTACAATTCATCAAATTATGCATACATATTTTCTAATAATCCATATTACCTAAATTCATTTCATGAAAAACTATCCATATAGGATAATTATTCTAGCATGCATGTAATCCAAACGATTCCTACAGGTATTTCTTCCTAAATTTCATGTGGTGACTTAAATGTTTGACGTGTGCCCTTTCGTTTCACGTTTTCACATAAATAGGGTGTCCAAAAAGAGTGATTTTCTTCAGTTAGATTGTAAATCACATAAGAATATGGTTAGAATTATAATTGGGATAAAAGCGAGCAAACAAAAGTCGAACGGACCGAAAATCACCTTACACGTGCCAGCCACGCCCCAGGAATGATTTCACTCGCAAGATGTCGCAAGTGCTAGGCACGGAAGGAATCTGCAGTCGGGGTTTGGGCATTTCGGTTCAAGTTAACGGTTTGGTCGGCTCTGTTTGGACTATGGGCCAGCCAGTTCAGCGGGTTGTAGGTTGAATCGGGCTGGAACGCGGGTCGGGGGTCGAATCGGATTGCAGAATGCTGCGTCTCGATTCTGCTAGAGTCGCGTTGCTCCGCTCCACGTCTGACGCATTGTTCTACGCAGGCTTTAACATGTATATCTCGCCCGCCCGATGCGCTTCTCCTCTCGTCGGTTGACACGTGGCTCGCCAAATTTTTTTTCTCTCTCCTCCTGGTAGTCGCAACACAGAATCGATTCGGTTTTTCTCACTTTTCTCATTTTTTATATATTTTAAACTAGAATTCAATTTGATTTGATTTCTTGAGCAAAGTTGTAGATCCTAATCTCGAATATATCTTGGTATTTTTCTTTAATTTTAACTCTAACATAGATTAGTTTATGACCGTCGAAAGTATGTACGTTTTCTTTCTTACCATTCTTGGACGACTTCGCTGGGTTCTTATTTCGGGTCACAATCTCCACTAAGTTCCTTCACGAAAGCTGTGGAAGATCTTCCCTAGATGAACATATTAAAATTTCAAACCTCGATTCACAAAAGAAGGTCTTAGATCTGAAGAAAAATGGTAAAATATTACTTCGCGAATCTTCTCAGTTCTTAATGGAAAATGGGACTCCGGTCACCCAAATCTTCTTCTTCCTTCCAAGAAGAAGTCCTTACAATTAGATCGTGGTTGGTGGCGACTTCTGGCAGTGTTCTAGTGAGTTTCTAAGTGGTTCTTTCTTCGTTCTCTCTTCAACTTCTCTCAACTTTCTATCTCACTTTTTCTTTCTTTTGCCCATATTCTGTCAAGGCTACTCAAGACCCCCATAATGGGCTAAGGGGAAAAATGACTCATTTGCCCCTCTGTTGACTTTGACCAAAATTTCTTCTCTTTTTTATTTTATTCGGGTACTACAAAATCTTCACTCCTTAGAAATTTCGTCATTGAAAGTTGGTGTCTCTTGGAAGAGTTCGGGATAGGCACTCCTCACGTCTTCTTCTCATTCCCAGGTTGCATTCTCATCACGGTGATCTCATGAGACTTTTACTAAGAAAATTACTTTATTGCACAATCGCCTAGTGTCAGGAGCTAAAATCTGGACATATTTCTCTTTGTAGGTCAGTTCTTCCCGAAGAAGAAGTGTTTCATGTCCTATCACATGGGTAAGGTCTGATGTGTGCTTTTGCAACATGGATACGTGAAACACACTGTGCACGATGGCGAGGCTCGATGGTATTGCAGTTTTGTACGCCATAGACCCAACTCTTTCTAAAATCTCAAAAGGGCTTATGAGTCTTGGGCTCAACTTGTCCTTTCAAAACCTCAACCCCCCTCTCATAGGTGATACTTTTAGAAAAATATGATCACCCACTTCAAACTTGAGGTCTATTCTACATGAATCTACATAGCTCTTTTATCCGCTTTGTGCGGTAAGTATCCTCTACTTAATTTTCTGTACCGCTACATTGGTGACCTTGACCAACTCTGGTCCTAGTAATTATTGTGTGTCTACCTCTTCCCAAAATATTAATGTTCGACACCTACACGCATACAGTACCTCGAATGGGGCCATCTGAATTTTCGCTTGATAACTATTATGGTAGGCAAACTCGACAAAAGGTAGATGTTCATTCCAACAACTAGAGAAATCCATGACACAAGCAAATCATTTAGATAATACTCTAAACTTAAGTTCGCTACATTTAAATTCGACTTGTACATTACACTATTCCAAAAGTAAAACAATGAAGTTGAAGTTCATTGATCTAAATATATTTATTATTTGACACGGTGTTATTTTAGGTCAATAGTGACGAGAACAATTATTGGAAAATAAAAAAATAAAAATCTTCAAATTGTCACGTACCTCCTACTCTCAAGCGAAATTAACAAATACATTTGTTCCTATCTATTCTCTCTAAATATTGTTTCTTTCTCTTGTTCTTGTTTTATAACAACAATGACTTTTTAAGGTAAAAAATAACTTTTATAGGATCAAGATAAACACGTCACATCTAACATTAATAGAATAATGATACACAAAACTAAAGTATTGACATGAAATTACATATTTTTGAGGTCAGAGTTTCAAACCCGACTCACATTTATTGCATTAAAATCAAATCATCTTCTATCTTCCAACATATGGAAACCTAGGAATACTTTGTTCATTTCTAAAAAAGTTAATAGGATCAACCTTAGTCTTGATCTTAACCAACCTATCAAAGTTCCCTTCAAAGTATTTGATCCCAAAAACCCTCCCTTCATAGTAACTCCTCTTCCCATTATGGTTAACACCAATATCAAGATCTCTATAGTTCAAAAACGCAGTTCTTGGGTTCTTAGCCACAAATGGTGTCATGAAATTGAAGAGTTTCCTTGTCAAGTCTATGAAATGGTTGGCTTGTTGGGTGCCTTGTTCATCCCAATTTGTTGCGTATTGAATCTTCCATAGGTTACCAGCTCTGTGGGGAAATGGTGTGGCATTTGAAGGGATCTCCGCCATTCTTCCGCCGTATGGGTTGAATGTCATTGTGGGTTTCTCAAGTTCTATCATTTTCTTCCATATTTGGTTCAGCTTTTCCTTTGGAATTAGGGTTTTCACGTAGTCGGACTTTCGTTTTAGATGGGTCAGGACTTGTGGCGTTCGGGAAAGTAGTTCATCCACTGATGTTCCTGTGATGACCAGTCAATTTAGGGCAACTTAAATTAGGGTTTGTCATTTTGAAGGGTTTTTTTTTTAAATAATAATTTTATAATATATATATTTTTTTTGTTTCTAAAGCTTAAAATAGACATTTTTTTTCTTGTTTTTCATATAAAAAAATATTATTTTCCAACAAAAAAAAATGATAACAATTTATTAGAAAAAAATATTTTATTTCTTATTTTTTTGCACCTCCTTATTTAACATAATTTCGGATATTTTTGGGTTGAGTTGGATTGAGTTTAGACATTTTTTAAATTCAATCTAATTGTTGAGTTATAAAATTTTCAATTCAAACCACTATTATTAAATAATGAACCAAATCTAATCCAAACATAAATTTTTTGGGTTGTTTTGGTTCGAGTTGTTCGGGTCATTTAATTAATTTTTTATTTTTAATAGAAGTAAAATGTTAGTTTGTAAAACGTATATTTATTTATTTTCAAACATTAGATTAAGATTTACAACTCAATTTCAATATATATTTTAAAAATTTTAAAAATTATTTATAAGAGTTATTGAAGAATAAAGAGTAGAAAACTACGAGATTAAATAGAAATAAAATAAATACATGTATATATTAATTGTACCCTAGGTAAAAGTATATTTTTTAAAAAATTAACAATAAATTTAGTTGGTTTGGATAAATCGGGAACCATAAATCAACCCTATTCATAAAATTTCATTTATTTGAACCGAGCTCAACCCGATTCAAATAAACTCATAAACCCAATACAAATCATACGAGTTGGATTGGGTTGATCGAGTTTTTAAATGGTCTAATTTTACGAACACTCCTACCCCAATAAATTACTACTAAATATATTTTATGTTTTTGTTAGAAAGAGAAGAATTTATAGTTTTTCTTTTAAAGTTGTTTTTTTTTTTTTGAAACATTGTCAAAACCTTAAAATCTGCAAATAATTTTGACAAATCTTATGAGTAAAAAGAAACATTACCTTGAGGGAAATTTGTCCAAAACAGCACTGATTGAAGCCAACTCATTTCAAGACAATCTGCTTTCTTCAAACCCAATTTAGGGAAGCTCTTGTTCATGACAGACAAAAGCCTTTCGGAGTCTCCAAGGAACAGCGCAATAAACGTAGCTCTCAATGTCTTCTTCCCACTCTTACTTCCATTCACAACATCGAACGTTACCCTTATGAACAAATCTTTGTCGATCACGTGAGCTACTCGTTGCCATTGATCGACAATCTCGGTCACGTCATTGTCTTCTAATGTTCTTCCTACTCTGAACACCGTTACCGTTTCCGGTACACGAACTGTTCGGATTTTGTACGCTACCACCACACCAAAGCTCGATCCTCCTCCGCCTATGATGGCCCAAAATAAATCCTCCCCCATTGCTTTTCGGTCGAGGAGGTTACCATTGACGTCAACTATCTTGGCGTCGATGATTTGATCGACCGAAAGACCGTATTTTCTCATCATGTTACCATACCCGCCACCACCGAAGTGGCCACCGACACCTACCGTTGGGCACACTCCGGCTGGGAAGCCATGGAATTTGATTTTCTCTGCAATTCTATAGTACACTTCTCCTAGGGTGGCTCCTGTTTGAACCTAGTAAGAGTATAAACAATGAACTATACATATTAACCAACCGATCAAACTATTAGAACATAAGTTTCTATGTCTAAGATAAGCGAAAATAAGATTAACTGAACTCAACTTTTACAATATTTTTACCATTTTTGTCGAGTTATGAACTTATTTAAATTAAACTTAGATTTAAATAAATAAAATTTTATAAATTAAGTTATTCATGAATTCTCTTGAAACGAATTGAATGGAATTGAACGGAATAAATTCAAATTTATTGTTATTTGAAAAAATACATTTTGATTTACTATGTACACATATTTATTTTATTTTTATTTATTTTCATAACTATTTATTTTCGAACAACTTTTAAAAACAATTTTGAAGATAATCTTTTTAAATATATTTGAAATTGAATTACAAACTTGAATTAAATATTTAAAAATAAATAAATAGATATTTTAGGACCAAACATTTTATTTTTAATAAAAATAAAATTTTGAATAAAGACTCAAACCAACCTAACTCTATAGTTGGGTTCATTATTTAATAAAGTTTGTTTGGGTTGAAAAAAATGTTTTGAACTCGACTCAACTAACTCACAAACATTCCTAACGAACATATTTAAATTCTCATATTTTACATTTGTTGAACTAAAAAACGAATAAAGATAAAACATACCCAAGCTGTCTCGGTTTTGACATCGACACTGATATCTCGAAGGTTAAACATGTCGAGAACAAAGAACGGGACGACATCGGAGACGTAAGAAACCCCTTCATAATCGTGGCCACCGCTACGAATCTTCATTTGAAGATCATGAATTCGAGCACATAGAATTGCAACTTTAACGTGAGATTCATGGAGAGCCGTGAGAATAAGGAATGGTTTCGGAGTTGTAGAAGTATTGAATCTCAAGTTTCGAATGTAAGTCTCGAGAACAGAAGAATAAGAAGCATTGTTAGATGTAAAGATTGCCGGAGCAATCGGGTACGACGGCGGAGAGTGGCGGAGAAGACATTGAAGGAAATTTTCAGGAGCTGTTGTTGCAGAAGCAAAGAATAGAAGGGCTGAAAATGATAAGAGAAAGCTTGAAAACCTTGAAATCTCCATTTTCATGGCGGATTTTGTTGTTTGGGAAGATGGGTTTGGAGTTGCCGAGGGAATTATTTATAAAGATTTAAACTTTTTTGGTGACAAACAAGATTACTACGGAATGTTGTGACATGTTGACCAACAAAAATTTCAACATTTCCGGTGGTTATTTTCCGACCAAAATATAAATATATATTATTGAAAAGTTATTGAATTAAATGGTCAATGATGCTACAATGATTACCACGTCAGATATAAGTCACCCATAACATCAATTTGATTGTTTTTGTTATATTTAATATTAGAAAATGTTTATTTTATTTGAAACTTTTACCAACAAATTCATCATATAAATTAACAAAAACAAAATTACGCACGTGGGATCTCACAATTCATCTCCCATTTAGATCTAGCATCCTCGTTCGCACACTACTTAGTGTCTGACTCTTCTAAGAAATGTTTCGTTCCCCTCTTCAATCGATGTGGGATCTCACAATTCATCCCCCTTGGAAGCCAGCATTGTTGCTCGCACACCGCTCAGTGTCTAGCTCTGATACCATTTGTAACCGTTCAAGCCCACCACTAGCAAATATTATCCGTTTTGGTCCGTTACGTTTCGCTGTCAGCCTCACAATTTTAAAACGCATTTGCGAGGAAGAAATTTCACACTCTATATAAGAAATGTTTCGTTCATTTCTTCAATCGATGTGGGATCTCACAATTCATCCCCCTTGGGAGCCAACGTCGTCGTTGGCACACCGCTCAGTGTCTAGCTCTGATACAATTTATAACAATTCAAGCCAACTGCTAGCAAATATTGTCCGTTTTGGCCCGTTACATATCATCGTCAACCTCACGGTTTTAAAACATGTATGCTAGGGAGAAGTTTTCACACTTTTACAAAGAATGTTTCGTTTCCCACTTCAATCGATGTGAGATCTCACAATTAAATAACCTAATTTAAATTTAATCCTAAAACTATTTTAGTTCTAGTTAATTTTTTTCAATAATTCATCCAATTTTGAAATGAAAATTAATGATAATTATAATAAAAATGAAGGCTTGAAATAGAGTTTTGAATTTAATAATACAATTTTGCTACATTATGTCAATTTTATTATATATTTTAGTGTTTATAATTGAACATATTAATGATTTTTTTTGTTCACACGTAATATAAATATAAAGATAAAGATAAGGTTAGGTACAAGGAAAATGAATTATATTATTTTTTATTTATAATATTTTCTATCTTAATTTCGATAATGACTTTTATTGTAAAAATGTCTTTTTTGGTATACAAATATCACTTTCATAATATGACGTGTCATATTTTTTTCCAAAAAGCTATTTGATAACATAGGCTAGGTTAACCATAAAACTATCGTATAAAAATGTTGACTAATACTTGTCATTGGTTTATTTTTCCACGAATTAAATTAGCTAAAGGTGCGTGTTCGTGAGTCCAAATATGAATCTCTGGTTTAAATAATAATAATAAAAAAAAACTAGATATGCTCGTATTGAGAATATGGATAGATTATACCGTTGGTCCCTAGAATTTGAATTTAATCTCTACTTGATCCCATATTTTAAAAAAAAATTAACACTTATTGTGATATCCCACGTTGGTTGGGGAGGAGAACGGAACACCTTTTATAAGGTTGTGAAAACTTTCTCCTAACATACGCGTTTTAAAGCCTTGAGGGAAATTCCGAAAGGGAAATCCCAAAGAGAACAATATCTACTAGCGGTAGGCTTGAGCCGTTACAAATGGTATCAGAGCTAGGTTTCGGGCGATGTGCCAGCGATGAGGTTGTTCCCCGAAGGGGGTAGACACGAGGCGGTGTGCCAGTAAGGATGCTGGGTCTCGAAGGGGGGTGGATTTGGTGGGGTTCCACATCGATTGGAGAAAGGAACGAGTGCTAGCGAGGATGCTGGGCCTTGAAGGGGGTGGATTGTGATATCCCACATTGGTTGGTTGAGGAGAGAAGCCTTGAGGGGAAGCGAGTGGATTGTGAGATCCCTCCTAGTTGGGGAAGGAAAGCCCAAACACGACAATATCGGCTAGCCATGGGCTTGTAAAAATTAATTTTAAATTTAAAAAAAAAACGAGAAATAAAATTCAAATACTCAAAATATTGACTTTTTTAATTTAAAAAATTCAGATTTGAACTATCATTTGCGTCCGTCTCTAAACAACATTACATTGACAAAGATATTTAATCTAAAATATTGACTTTTTCTTTGATCCTTTGTCAAATACTAAAATTTTTGCTAAAGATTAAATAATAGCAATAATAATGTTATTTATTTAAAAAATAATAATAATATTATTATTGGACACAAATATTAAATATTAGGTGGGTTTGAATTGAATGAGAAATTATCCAACTTATTAAAACTCTACATTATTTTAGTCACCTATAGTTTATCTCTTCCCTCTTTCAATCTGAATAAATTTTTATATATTCAGAGTCGCTACTAATGTCTCATGTTCATCTCTAATACAAATATATAACTCTTAAAGGAAAACATCATTTTTAATATAAATGTCGAAAACATTTAAAACATTCTCTTCTCTCGAAAACACAGTTATGGTCTTATGTATTTAAATACGAAATACTTAAATTTAGAGAAAATAAAAACAAATACAAAATAATTTAAAAGAACCAAATGCAAAACAACCTATTCTAACTTAAGACTAGGAATTTAAATATGAGTCTACTGTACCACCGTCTCTATTTGGGATGCCGTCGTCGTCCGTACAAGTGCGCTTTGTCTTTATCTAAAAAATGATGTGGCACATGACCTGAGTATTTCAAAGAATACTCAGTAAGTGACTCCACTCTAGGGGGTCATGCAAATGCAAACACAAGCAATCATGATTTAGGGACCTATCTCTAGCTCATCTAGGGGTGGCCTTCAGTCTCGGACAAATTGGATGTGTAGTACTTCCCTACACATGACCCACACGTGCAAGTGTGAATCATCAGGGCGCTCACACCGTCCCAATATTATGATTTTTTATTTTATTATTAGTTATGACTTGTCTCTCTACATATATGTGACATGGGGCAAGGGCTTCAAGGATTTAATTTAAGTATTAATTTTTGTAAACTTGATTACATTGTAAGCATTAAGTGACACATAGTCAAGCAACGAACACATTGTCATCATGAGTATGAATAGATTTGTGGTTTGATGTTTGAAATGTTTGTTGATGTTATGTTTAATTGTGGGCAATGTAAGTGAAAGTGCTTAAAAGGAAGTTTTTTTTTTCTAGCATAGCTTAAATTCGAGACGGAAAGTAGGTAGTTTACAACAAAAAAGAATGAGAGATGTGAAAGACTAAAACCTTTTCAATCGTCACCGGTTAACGATGCCTCTTTCGTAAAACATTTGAGGGAATAAGGTGGTAGAATTACTCTTGAGAAATTTAATATGATGAACCTGGATTTCTACTTAACCTAAAGTCGTTACTGTATATATAATGTAATCATTTTACGTAGAAATAATCATTTGAAACTTTATCATAAAAAACTATCATAGACTTACGTGTGTTCGAAGAATTTTTTAAAACAATATAACGAAATACTAAATAAAATAAATAGACATTAAAATAAAAACATTTTATCCTAACCTAAAGTCTAAGAAATTAAATACAATTATTCTATGTATGTGTCATGGTCTCGACTTGCACTATCGTCGTCAGCCATATAGGAGTGTCTTGTCTTTACCTGGAATAGAAATAGCACGTGACTTGAGTATTTTAAGAAATACTTGGCAAGTGACCCCACTATTGATGAATGAGACCTATAATTTAAATTTGTATTCTCTTAGGCGACTATCCTAAATGGGTTATTGGATGTGTATTTACTGTTCTACACACGGCCCATACGTGCGAGTATGGACCCACCAGTCGGTTCGCACACCTCCTGAGCCCCTTTCCTGGTCGGGCTAGCATTCTCTTGTGCTGTTGTCGGACACCTGGTAGGAATAGTGACCGTTGCAACAGAATGATAAACATAATGATCATTTTTCTGCCTCATAATGTACGCGTCCGTACCATCGTAAAAGGGGAGATCCCCCAATGCATGTAACATACAATGATGCATGAGGTCCCAACATTTTCATTTATTAAATCATGTAAAGCAACCCCTCCAATTTTCCTTCATATAGTATCACTTTACCACATAGCCTTTAAGACATATATCGGAATTGAATACTACATCATTCATATCATACATCGTCTTATGTCATATCCTACACATAACATGTCCTTCAACATATCATATTATATCATGCATGTATCATTTCATAAAGTACATCACAACATGTATTATTACCAAACGTGCTACACCATAACATATATCATTTCATCAGCACATCACATCATAACACGTGTCATAACATTAACATATCATATCATCATCATATCATATCATAGACATATCATAGTCATATCATTTCATAAATATATCGTAGTCATATCATTTCATAAACATATTCTAGTCATATCATTTATAAACATTTCACACATATCAAGTATATGACACTTGCAGAACCATAGGCACGTGTCATCATACAAATATCAACTTCTAACTATGTTGGTAGTAAGTTCACTTACTTGATTGGCCTAGGCCGAAGCTACTACAACTCCTTCAAGCTAGCTTAACGCCTCTCTCTGAAATTTAGTTCGATTAAGGAGTCCAATACTCATAAATTAGAATTCTATTATGGGAATTGACTCACCTAATTTTTTATAAAATAATTTAAACTTACTTCTACTAATTTAAACTAACTCGGACTAATTTTGCATAAATAATTTAATTTTACTTCTAATAATTTAAACGTAGTCATACTAACCTTAAACACTTCTGGAGAGTTGAAACTAGAAGGAAAGATTCCGAGCGTATAGACTCAAGCTGGATTTGTCGAAATGTTGGCCTTGAGCCGTCAAAAAATGTATTCTCCGTTTAACCGTTCAAATGAAATGATAAAATAAAGTGAGGGACCTCCCTTTTACGGTGGAGGCCAACCCCCACAACATTCCTTCTGGTTAAAACTTGAAAGCCTCTTATGCTTCCTATAAGCTAGTTGGACGCTATTTTAAGTATCTTTGCAATGAATTTGGGTGCTTTTTTTAGGCTTATCTAATTGGTAACGTTAGGTATTCAACTATGATCACTATGTCCAACAAAACTACTTACACGTACCACTTTTGTTCAACACATTTCGTTAAATCAATAGTTACGTATCATGAAAAAAAGAGCATTTTGCACTCAAATTTCTTAGTAGTGAAGCTTAGTGCAATGGCTCACCCTTGAAATCAAACAAGACAATATCCTCGTTCAACCCCAAATTTATATTAGAGTTTGTTTTTAACCGTTGGATGTGAGCTTAATTGGAATATATTCGAAATAAGTAAAAGAAGCAAAGAAATAAATTGAGGGGAGAGATCTTTTGGAGCAAAGAAATTTTAAGCACTTATCTGGAACATTCATGGGATGAAAATGCTAGTTTTGTCCAGATAGATCCTCTTAGTAATTTTCTATGTGAACGTTTGGAGTAGACTTCTTCACTGGATGTAACTCGAGTCATGGTCTCAAAGCCTTAGTGAATGGCGATAAGTCTAATAATTGGTCAGTCAACTCGAGTTCTCCATTGTTTAAAGGAAAAAAAAATACTAACCATTATTCTTCTAAAATTGTTCCACTGTCATTAAATTGTGCTAAAACTGCTAATTACTAGTAACTTATCCCACAAATCATAATTAATAACTTCAGTTATAAATACTCTATTATTAATATGTTGTGTAAAGACTAAATCATGTACAAGTCAAGCTTATTGACCCGTAATCTCCCTCGTTAAGTTTGACTTTATTCGAGATTCTTCACTCTGAGAGACTCCCACATCTTCGCAAATTGAACCCTTGATAGGACCTTAGTGAGAATATTCACACGTTGCTCTCCAGTGCAAATGAGCTCCACAATGATCTGTCACTTCTCAACACACTCATAGATGAAGTGGAAGCGAGTATCAATGTGTTTGGCACATCCGTGAAATATCAAGTTTTCATCTATGCAATCGCAGATTTGTTGTCGACATAGAGAGTTACCGACTTTAGCTTGCTTCTGACCACTTCGCTTAACAAGATTCTCAACCTCAGTGCTTGACACGACGTCGTAGTTGATGTCATGAACTCAAACTCACAAGAAGATAATGTCACAATTTGCTGCTTTTGAGATTGTCAAGTGATTAAATTTCTATTGAAATAAAATGTTATTCGATGCTTATTGCACTGCCTCCCGCTAAAAAATAATATATTTATATTTGAAGAGACGTATTTGAATTCAATAAAAAAAGACCCGGTTCGATAACGGTCGTGTGTTGCCCAACTAATTAAAATTCCATTTTATTTTAGTCGGCTATATTTTATCCATTCCATATTCAATCATTGAAAACTTTTAATTTCTTTATTATTTTTTTCTATTTTAATGAATAATAAAATTAATTATTGACTTTCAAATACATAAATAATTAATTTACATTTGATTTTTATGGTTTCGGCTAAATATATCAGTTGTTTTATTTTTTAAGATTATATTTTATTATTAGTTATGACTTGCAAGATTCAATTGAACTATAGCTTGTTTACTAACAAAAATAAATTAAAATAAATTATAGTTTGATTACTAAATTTGTTTACGTTATCTTTTTAGTTTTAAATTAGTCCATATTTTTTAATGTTATTATGTTTAATCATGTGATAATTATATATTTTGTAAATATATATATTTTTAAATGTCTTAAGTTGAGAATCGAAGATTTTACTAGGGTTGTACATGGGTTGGGTCGAAACATTTGTTTAGATCTAACCCAATCCCAACCCAACCCAATAATATATATTTGGGTTGGGTTGGGTTACGTTGGATTGGGTTGGTTAGGATCGATAGTTTGTTCAAATTTTTGTTTATAATAAAACTAAAACGCGTAAAATATTTATTTATTTATTTTTCAAATATTTAATTTTCGTTTATAATCAAGTATTTGATTAACGATTAAAAAAAAAAAAAAGTCAATCGTCGTAAAAGATGCAAAAATTTCGACGAGCCAGAATTTTCGTGCCTCCAACTGAACCACGAGACCCGCTCCCCCAATGCCCTCGGTACTCTAAAGTTCTTCACGCTCCTACCACCTGAGGTCAGACAACAATACCAAGAGCAAAAACCACAAAAATCCTTTATGAATCACATCGCCGGCGGAGCAAAGAAAACCCAACTCTTGAAGACCAGCCAACCCACCTCTCTATTGACAGCAGTCGCAGACCTAACTTGGCTATGACATGCAAGGTTTGGGCATGTGAACTTTCAGGCGCTCAGAATGATGGGAGAGAAGAAGATGGCTATGAGGCTACCCAAATACATACACTCGAACAAGCTATATCAAAGTTGCCTAGTCTCCAATCAAGCAAGACTGCCGTTCCCAGCTCAAACCAATTTTAGTGTTGAGCGACCACTGCAACTAGTTCATGTAGATTTGTGTGACTTGATCACTCCATCATTGATTGTTGGTAACAAGTATTTTCTCATACATGTTGATGATTATAGTTGTTGGATGTGGGTGTACATGGTCAAAGAAAACTAGAGGCATTATGTGCATTCCAAAAGTTCAAAAGACTCATTGAAAATGGGTCTGATCACAAGCTAAAAATTGTGAGCACCGATCGAGGATGCAAGTTCTTATCCTAGAACTTCTCAAAGTTTTGCAAAGAGGAAGGTTCCAAGCATCAATTCACCGCACCGTACACTCTAACAAAAAAAAAAGAAGATGTGGTTGAACGAAGAAACCGCATCATAATAAACATTGCAAGAAGCTTACTAAAGAGCATACAATTCCTAGCTATTTTCTGGGGTGAGGCAATACGACGCAGTTTATCTTCTAAATCGTTTACCAACAAAGGTGCTGGACACTCGCACCCCCTATGAAGCATGGTTAGGTAAGATACCTTACTTCGAACATCGAAGAGTCTTCAGTTGTATAGCACATGTTAAGATTGCAAAGCCATTTATAAAAAAACTTGATGACAGAAGCCAAAGGATGGTGTACTTTGGCGTAGAGGATGGGACGAAGGCCACAGGCTATATGATCTACAACATGAGAACATTCTTGCAAGTAGAGATGTCATATTCGAAGAAGAGAAGAAGTGAGATTAATGCAACATCAGCGATAACAAACAAACTGTTATATAGTTCACTGCTCGAGAAGAAGAGGGAGATGCGACGTACCTAGAAAGTGCATCGACAACGACACCAACAAATTGACACATGTCATCATCGATGACATCGAAAGACGTGATGAATTCTTTAGAACAAGAAAACTCAGACGGGAGCACAAGAGGATTCACAATAGAGGGTGAAACAAAAAAGATTCTTTCTCTTACTGAAATTTATGCAAATACACTTGAAGAAAATTTGAATTCTAATGAGTTAGTATTGCTCGCGACCACGGAGTAGACAACTTACTGTGAGGTAGCAACTAAGATGATGTGGTAGGAGGCCATAAGAGCTTGAAGCCATTGTGAAGAATATGATGTGGGCACTCACTAACTTACCTCTCGGACACAAACCCATAGGTTTGTAGTGGCTGTTTAAGTTGAAGAAGAATAGTAAAGGAAATGTCATCAAGCATAAAGTAAGAAATTATGGAGAAGGGATACATGAAGCAACAAGGAGTTGATATTGGTGAGGTTTTTGCACCTGTGGTTAGAATCGACATTGTAAGGCTAATTCTTGTCTGGCAGCTCAACACAGGTTGGAGGTCCATCACTTAAATATCAAATCAGCGTTCTTAAATGGTGACCTCCAAGAATAAGTGTACAAGTTGTCAAAGGCCCTCTACGGTTTATGACAAGCACCAAGGGCATGGAACATTCGTCTTGACAAGTGCTTAAAGGGTCTAAACTTCATGAAGTGATTGCAAGAACAAACAGTGTATACAAGAAACAATGAAGCTGAAAACACTCATAATTGGCGTGTAAGTTGATGACTTGATCGTCACTAGTACAAGTGTGGAAGGCATCAAAGAGTTCAAGAAACAAATGATGAAAGAATTTGAGATAACTGATCTCGGTTTACTCATATACTACCTTGCTATTGAAGTGGACCAAAGGAAAGATTACATCATATTAAAGCAATCAACCTATGCTAAGAAGGTGTTGCAACAATTTAAGATAGTAGAATGCAACTTGACCAAGTATCCCATGGAAGAAAAGTTACAACTTGGAAAAGATGATTACGGAAACTTGGTGAATTTCACCGAGTATAGGTGCGTCATCGAAAGTTTGAGATACTTGACTCATACTCGTTCAAATCTTTCATATGTTGTTGGAATGATGAGTAGGTACATAGAAAACTATACTGTGATGCATCATCAAGCGGTCAAGAACATTCTCTACTATGTGAAGGGAACAACAAACTACAGGCTAAAGCATCAAAGAAGGCAAGGATCTGAAGAACTAGTCGGTTTTATCGATAATGATTTAGCTGGAAACTTTAACGATAGAAAAAGCGGAATGAATTTTTATCTCAATGAAAATTTGACTCGCAGCAACTGCGGTCTCGTGCCAAGCATTGTGGCTGAAAAATTTGTGGAGGGAAGTGACTGAAAATGAAATAAAGCAGGTAACTCTCTACGTTAACAAGAAATATGCGATTACACTGATGAATAATTTGGTATTTCACAGACGCAACAATCACACTAACACTCGCTTCCACTTCATTCGTGAGTGTGTCGAGAAGAGATAGATCGTTATGAAGTTCATAGGCATCAGAGAGCAACGTTCGAATATTCTCACTAAGGCCCTAGTAAGGGTTAAGTTTGTAGAGATGCGAGAGTGGCTGGGAGTGAAGAATCTCGAACAAAGCAAGCTTACGGGAGAGATTGTGAGCCAATAAGCTTGACTTAGTAAAAGGTTAATAACTTATGAAGAACTTTAGAAAATTGTTAATAGTTGCTAAATTGTGGAATAAGTGTGATTTATTTAAGAGAATTGTTAGTGGTTTTAACTCGAGGAGAAAGTTCATGAAATTTATATATATATATATATATGCTCTATTCACAACAACAAATAAAATTGAAAAACTTAGTACTTAAGGTTATTTTGTTCCAAGAAACTCTCCCCTTAAGTTATTCTTTCTGCTTCATTTATTTGTTTCGATATATTTCGAACCGTAAATAGACCAGAACTATTGGGAAATATTCAAGTATCATGAGCCATATCCAACCGGTGTTGTCCTAAAGGTATATTTCGAACCGTAAATAGACCAGAACTATTGGGAAATATTCAAGTATCATGAGCCATATCCAACCGGTGTTGTCCTAAAGGTATATTTCGAACCGTAAATAGACCAGAACTATTGGGAAATATTCAAGTATCATGAGCCATATCCAACCGGTGTTGTCCTAAAGGAAAAAAGAGGAGGATACCAATTCAACTCGGGTAAATTCAAATAGGTTACTTTAACCTAGATCCCTAAATTAATTTAAAAAATAACTCCAACCAGCCTCATGAACCATAATTAACCCAAAACCCAAATTAGTTTACATTAAAGTTTAGCTAGATTTAAAAACTAACAAATTTGAGTATAATTCAACTAATCAAACAAGCTGATACATGAACGATTGATACAAATACAAAGGCAACAATATTACTAAGTAAAGAAGTATAAGCCAAATTTGAAAACCCCCTTTATTCTCTTGTATACATTAAATCAACGGGGCTTTCTTCAACAAACAATCATATTTCCAAACATCTAATGACCCCTCTTCTTCCACCATGGCAAAACAGAAGGAATACTCTGCTCATTCATGAAGAAATTAGAAGGATCAACCTTAGTTTTGATACTCACCAACCTCTTAAAATTACCCTTGAAGTATTTAACTCCCCAAACACTTGCTTCCTCATAGCTCGTCTTTCCATTCTTATTGTTCATTCCAATGTCCAAATCTCTATAATTGATATACGCAGCTCTTGGATTCTTCGAAACATAAGGAGCCACATAGCTATATAGCTTTCTAATCCAATTTACATGTCTTTCAGCAATATCTTCCCCTTGTTCTTCCCAATACACCAAATGTTGAATCTTGTATAGATTTCCAGCTCTATGTGGAAATGGAGTCTCTGACTCTGAAATTTCGTCCATTATTCCACCATAAGGGCTCAAAATCATCTCAGCAGATTCAGCTTCTTGTTCTTTGAACAATTCCCATGTGCCCAAAAGGGCAGCTTTTGGGATTGGCTCGTTTACATAATCGGATTTGGCTTTGAAGAATCTTTTGGGGAATAATGGTGTTCTATCGAGAAGAACATTCAATGGTTGCCCACTTGGGAAGCCAGCAAAATAGAGAATTGATTCAATCCAGCTCATTTCAATGCAATCTTCCTTTGTTAGCCCTAATTCCGGGAAAGTGTTTTGCATTATTGGAAGAAGCTCTTCGGATTTTCCTAGGAACATGGAGTTGAATGCAGCTTCCAATGTTCTTTGACTTCCATGTTGTGGATTTGTTGAATTTACACCTCTTATTATGATTCTAATGAAAAGTCTGTCGTCTTGTTTGCTAGCAATGTATTGCCATTGGTGGATTAGGTTTGTGGCGTTTTGTTCCAAGTTTCTTGGAACTGTGAAAACAGTCACAATTGGTGGAACTTGGAGGAGCTTTATTTTCCATGCAAGAACAATTCCAAAGCTTGCTCCTCCACCTCCTCTAAGAGCCCAAAAAACGTCTTCCCCCATTGATTTTCGATCGTGGAGGTTGCCATTCACGTCGATGAAGTAAGCGTCGATCACATTATCGACGGCAAGGCCGAATTTTCGTAGCATCAAGCCGTAGCCACCGCCACTAAAGTGCCCACCAACGCCAACGGTTGGACAAACCCCAGCCGGGAACCCTAGGGTTTTGCTTTTTTCGGCGATTCTATAATAGAGTTCGCCAATTGTAGCTCCTGATTGCACCCATGCAACTTTGTTTTCCGCATCAACGTTAATTGAACGTAAGTTTATTAAATCGACGACGATGAATGAGACATCAGATACGTAAGAAAGACCTTCGTAGTCATGGCCACCGCTTCGTGTTCTGATTTGAAAGCCGGTAGTTTTGGCACAAATGATGGACGCCTTGATTTCGGAAACTTGTAATGGTGTGACGATGACCTGAGGCTTCGGGGTTCGAGGAGTTGCAAATCGGAGATTGTGGATTGAGAAGTTCAAAACCGAAGAGTATGAAGAATCATTTGGAGTGTATATAGTCTTTGAAATTGAAGAGCTATTTGGGGAATGAAGAGAAAGACAATGGAGAAAATCTTCATGGTTGTGAGCACAAGCTGCCCATGCAGACGACAAGACAATAAAAGTATAAACAAACAAAGTAATTGGAGACTTCATGTTTGGTTTTGTGTTTGGCAATGGATCGGCCTCCATTATTTATAGTATAAAAAAGGCAGCTTTGTTTTGAATTATTGAACAAAGAAAATTCCATGCAATGGATTGGTCAATAGTTCATTTTTTCTTCATATAATTATCAAAAAAATGAATGAGTCAAGTCAATTGAAAAATAATAATAATAATAATACTCGATTTTATTTTATTTTATTTATTTATTTTTTTTTTTTTTTGAGAAAAAGGATTTTTGAAAACTTTAAGGAATGTGGAGAAGTTTCAAAATTTAATAGATATCAATTTAATGGAAATATGTGTGAACATGTTGATATTAATAGAACTTTGTAGGTTATGAATTATGCTATCACATATATGATGTAAACTTGGAAGCAAGATTAATTTTCAACTTTGGAGGTTCAAAGGATAGGTCTTGACGTTCATAATTGAAAACTATACCTCTCACGTCTTAGAACTCAACGATCAAATTTTAATTGTTCTTCGAGAATTTTTGTGCTAATGAACAAATATTATCTTTTAAGCTATTTTAGATAGTTGCTACATCTCAATTTTTTCTTATAAAGATAAAATGGACGGATATCTTCGTGCTAAGATTTGGTCAATGGATCAATGGTAAATTTGTAATTTTGAAAATTGTGTTGTGTCTGCAAAATAGACAAAGATGCACGAGAATGTGGAGCTAAACCACTGTATTCCGATGATCTTGTCAATAATAAGTGTAGAGAGCAATATGTGAGTGTTTTGGACATATGAGTGTTTTGTTATACTTATAAGTGATTTATAAACTGTTGTTATAATGGAGTGTTGTTATAATGGAGTTTTGTAATCTCATCTTGATTTCTCATGGCGTGTTGTTTAAATTGTTTCTCCAATAGAAATTTACTAACGGTAGCAAAGAGTTAGGCTTTATCCTTTTCAACCATCAACTGACGTTTTGAGATCAGTCATATTGCTCTTAGCCAACGCCCGAGGAATTGGCTATGTGAGCCCTTAGCTAGCCACCGTGGAGTTGCTCTTAGGGGTCGAACTCAATTCTTAGCTCACGAGGATAGACATGAAGGTTTGTATCCTTCGTAACTCCTGTTAATGTGTAATAACACATTGTTTAGGGTTTAGGGTCACTGTTTATGCAACACTCATAATCTCAACTATGTATTAAATATCCAATTTTTTCTTTAAATTTGAATTAAGAGCCTTTAAGATAAAGTAGAAGAGAAAATTCTTAGATTATCTTAGGAACTCAAGAAAACTATTAAAAAAAAATAGTGAAAAATTCTAAAAATACGTATAAAACCATGAAGGGTAAATTGGTCATTTTGACCATCTATTCCTAGTTAAGGGTCTAGATTAGCCCTAACCACATTTCTAAGGATGAACAAAAAGAAAGAAAGAATAGAAAAGAAAAAGAGAGATTAAAAATGAGGGTTTAGGGTTCTTAAGAGAGAGAAAATCGCAATCTATTCCAAGCAGCATTTTGGAGTGAGAATCTCGCCGAGATTTCTTCACAAGACTTGCTCAATAGGTTGAGGACATCCATTCTAAACTTTTGAATCACTCAATTTCGTCAATAATCGAGAAAGAACGAACATTTTAAGTTTTTGAATTCAGTTTGCCTCCAAATTCGAGAGTTTCCTTGGAATTAAGTTTTGATCTTACGTATGTCTTTTTGGAGGAATTTCACACAAAATTCATGAAGGAATGTTAAGAATGAGAAATAGAAATAGAATTGGAATGGAAGGTGTGTATTCTCGATATTCATAACTTTTAAATAGGATACAAGCTACTAACTAATTAAATATTGAGAATAAAATAAAATATTCTACTCATCAAATCATAAAGGAAAGAATATTAAGATATAATATTTAAGATATATTCCATAACTAATATATTCTCCAAATATTATATCTCAACAAGGAAGCCTAAGTTTATTCGGACTGGAAGCCTGTGTTCTGGTGAACGTCTAGAATCTGCAAAATTATAAATTTTTAGTTTTGGACGAACTTTGAACGTATTTATTTTAGTCTTTAGTTGAAAATAAATTATGAAAAAAATACGTATGTGTAGATGAATTAAAACTATAAAATTTTAGTGAAAGTTGAATTGAGTTTTTAATGAGAAGTTAATCAAAAGAAAATGGTAAGAATATATGAAATTTGGGTTTTTGAATTTCGCAAGTGGAAGAGACAAAAAGGGAGGCGACACGTGTCCGACGGCGAGAGGTTCAATGTGTGACGACTAGGGGTGATTTATTGCGCTAGATCCGAGACGCAACTCGATTCAGCATCCACGACCCGAATGTCTGCTTGACCCGACCCGCACAGAAGTCCAACCCACTTGCTCCACGTGTCGCTAGGGTGTAAATCACAGATAATTCTTACGTGACCAAGGATTGAACCGTCGCTATGGGGCTTAAACTAACCATTCAGCGCTTGCCATGTGTCATGTAGTCGGCGTGACTCTTTTCACCCTGGCACGTGGTACTCGTGCATGATGGCAGCGCGTGGTAGGCCTCTAAGCTCATGTACGGTGCGTGATACACACGTGTAAGCCTATGTTCGCCCCATTTGACATCCGTTTACCCTAATTTTATTTGAA
The DNA here is from genome assembly GCA_033971965.1 of Cucurbita ficifolia. Taxonomy (NCBI): domain Eukaryota; kingdom Viridiplantae; phylum Streptophyta; class Magnoliopsida; order Cucurbitales; family Cucurbitaceae; genus Cucurbita; species Cucurbita ficifolia. The sequence goes on from CM066979.1 coordinate 3,239,581, forward strand.
TTATAACCTACCAAAAAAATTTCAGACATTTTTTAGCCTCTAACACGCGAAAAATCTAGCTCGAGAAGGCATGCTTCACAGAAGTAACTATACGAACTATAGACTAGTAATACTTTTAGTGATCGTTAGGATGTGCTAGCATGCAAGCTTTCCTTATCTTAGGTAGTTAAGAAATGCATGTTAAGGACTTTGGAACCACGTTTTTGGATGAGTGTGTATTGTATGTATGTTATGCCCCTCGATTGAGATTTTTGAGTAGCAAGCCATTTTATATATTATGCATAGTTAGAAAGAGAATATGCATGACTATAGTATGAGTTTGGAAATATGGATGAGTATGTTATGATGATATAAGACATTACCAAAATGCCCCTATGTGAGATTTGTGATAAATGTTGTTTTATATGCTTTCAGCTGTGTTAGAAAGGAGGATGGGCTATTGTGATCTGTGTTCTAAGTGATTGATGAATATTATCTCTCCATTAAGCTTATTTGCTTGTATGTGTGCATGATATAGTATGTTTTAGCTCTAGGGGTTTAACTACTTCTTCCTGTAGAGCGTGTTTATTTGCACAGCGGTAGGGCATTAGAGTTAGGTTGGCTTGATGATGACCTACGTCACGACGCCTCAAATAGACTAAACACCTTAGGATCGTGAGCGATGGTCAGAGGGTTTAGATTACAATACTCCCAGAGACTAAGAAAGACTCGAGGAGTAAGAAGATTTGAATATCATATTTGGTAATTAATAATATATCAATATTTATTGTTAACCATATTGATTTTCATAGATTGAAAGTGAAATGAGACGAGAAGATTTGAATTAAGATAACATTATGGTGTAATTAATTGAGGATTATACATCTTTGTCAAAGTCAAACATATTATATTAAGGTCAATGTTTTAATTCAAACAAAAATAAATGTTATCTATGTCGTCACGTAGATACTAATTTAAATTAGTTTCGATGATATCAGTTCATAGATACCTTATTTTATTTTAAGGTTCAAAAATGTTTTTTTTTACATTACTTGACTAACAAATACCCGACTTGAATGAGTCGTTTAGAGCAATGCATGCGGTAACGTTTTAATTTTTTTTAGTTGAACAAAAAGCTGAGATAGATTTAAAATTTTGATCCGTGGTCGATGATATAATATTCATACAAATATTTAAAAAAAATTCCAAATGAATAACCTAATCAATTCAACCCGTTTGATTACTAACTTATTTAGATTTTGGTGAGTTATATTGATTCATATGTTCTCCTAAAATTAAATTATTTTATAACAAAAATTTAAATAAATAACTCAAATAATCGAGTTCAAGCTAATATTTTTATGGTTTGGTTTAGTTAGCTTCATTATTTATTAAGATTTATTTAATTACTCGAACAATTGGGTTTGATATAAAAATTAACAACTTAAACAATTAGGTTGAATCTAAAAAAATGTTTCAATCCAATTTAATTTATGAGAGTCCCACATTGGTTGGGAGGAGAACGAAACACCATTTATAAGGATATGAAAACCTTCTCCGAGCAAATGCGTTTTAAAGTGAAGTCTGAAAGGGAAAGTACAAAGATGACAATATGTGCTAGCGATGTGCTTGAGCTGTTATACAATTAAATCCATACACATTTCCAAATATTTTAACCAATGAGATATTTGAAGGTCGAACAATTTATAAATATATAAATCTTAAAAATAAGACTTTTACCTGGTGACGTATACAATGAGTAATGGATTATCCAATGAAACACGATATTGAAAAAAGTTGGGGGAAAGTTGATGGGAATCAAAGCTTTGAAATTTGTTTGTTCAATTTGTGTGGTGGATAAATTATTATTTTGTTATTATATGTCGTAATTAATAAATAAATAATATTGAAATTGTCAATTCAACAAATTCTCCCTTCCAAACAAGAACAAGAAATTATTATTGGTTGTTCAATCAAGAAAGCTTTTATTTATTTATTTATTGAAAAAAGATGCCCATTTTAAAGGTCAATATTGCTTTCATTCGTCCCACTCCCAACGGATATCAAATATGTTCGTGGGGGAGTGTTCATATGACTTGAGAATTCGACTAATTTCAATTTGAATTGGGTTAAATTTTTGAAAATTTAAAAATTCGAGTCGATTTGCGAGTTGACATTTTTTTGGTCGAGTCAACTTGAAAAACTCGAAAATAGGGTTACAATCCAACCTAACCTACCATACTTTTAAGATTTTATAAAGATTAATACTATTTTACATTGTAACTAATGTTAATGTTAGTGTGTATTGTGATATTTGAGTTTTATAAAATTTTAGTTATTAATGTAACATGTAGAGTAGATAAGTAGATTTCTATAAAAATTTAAAAATTAAAAAACAAAGAACAACCTGATGATAACAGAACCCAATTCAATTCGAAAATAGAGGGTTGGGTCGGGTTGGGAACTTCATTCAAGTTGCTTGAGTCACCAAGCCAACAAATCTGAAATTTCAGTCACAAATACATTTAAGATATTGAAAATTACTTTTGAAGGTAGTTATATTTCGAACCATTGAAAAGTCTCTTTTTGTAGTTTCAATTCCGATAGGAGTGTTTAAACAATCTCGGACACGTTGAGCACTATTCAACGAGGATTAAGGTCTATTTTCGTATGTTTTGGATGGGTATTTTCTATATAAGCTTTTGTGTGAACTCGGTTTAATGGATTTAGATAGGATTCTAATCCTTGATGTCACAACTTAATTTTCGAGGCTTTTGAAAAATTGGACTGCGATAAAAAGATAAAAGCATAAATAAATAAAATGAAAGTAAAATAAAACAAACAAATAAAAGTGTCGAAAATACGGTTAAATTTCTCATAAAATACCATAGACGAAAACCAAAATCCAAATCAATAGGTATACAAAACAAATACTATTTTAGTTATTTACAAGTGAGGAACAGGTGGGAAAAACTAAAAGAAAACAAATGACAATTCGAAAGAAAAGAATACAAATTAACACTAACGCCCCGGGTCGACACTCCTTTGTAATGGTTCAACTCCTGAGCACCTCTCTACCTCGAACGGTATCTGAAAAAAAAATGGGAAAGGGGGGAGTATAACCTAATATGTTTCCACGGGCTTGTCATAGGGATCTAAGAAATTCGAGCCTAGTTTAGGTATCCTCTGACTGTTACCACATTCCATAGTGGCGCCTATCACGAGCTAAACAATTTGTGTAGTCCCTCATCTCCTCTAAAAAAGGTTTCCTCCACATACCATAGTAGCTTGTAACACCCAAGTCCAATAAATATTTATTTTTCCTTTAATAATCGAATTGATGGAGTTTTATTGAGCATTTTAGAAGTTACATTTCAAGAGGATGTAGGAGGGAAATACTTAGCAAAGTGAACTTAAAGAAAAATATAAAAGAAAATAGTGAAAAATTGGTCAAAGTCAACTTTGGAAGGGTAAATTGGTCATTTTTACTCTATATTTCTAATTAATAGTCGGGATTAGCCCGAGTTAGATTGGTAAGGATAAACAAAAAGAAATAAAAAGTCAAAATCCGCTCCAAACAATGCTTTGGAATTAGAATTTCGTTGAAGTTCTTTCATAAGAAATGTTCATTAGGTTGAGAAAAATAATTATGGGATTTCTATTTGTTCTAGTTCATGAACCGAAGGTAAACTTTTTGTTTTCTTGATTTCAATATTCTTTAAAATCGAAAGTTTTTATTTAAATTAAGTTTTGAATTTCTAGTATATTGATATTGGATGTAATTCTCACAAGCGGTATGAAGGAAGTCGGAGTTGATTCAGACCGGAAGGTAGTGTTCTAGCAAACGTCAAGAATCTGCAAGTAGAGAATATATTGATATTGTAAATTTTACAGTTTTGGACTATCTTTGTGTTAGGATCGCAAAACAACGCACACACTCGATCTAGATAAACACAAAGAACAGTGGAGAGAAAATGGAAAGAGAAATATTAACTAAATGTTTTATTGATAACCGCAGATACGAGAGAATAGAAAGAAAGTACATTTTGAGTAGTGATGAATGGATATAGATTTAACATATTTAAGGGAAGAGATTTATTTCTCAACATCTTTACTAAATATGTCTGTCAGATCTTTACCAAATATCTGACATATATATTTTTATCGTATATATTTCTACCAAATCTTTTATTATCATCGGTTCCATATCCCAACTCTATTATTTATAGATAGACATCAGGCTCCATATCCCAACTCTATTATTTCTTGTTGTCGTTGACTAAAAATTACATGAAAAATACAATGGCAGCCACTATTGGACTCTATATGAGATTGTCCTTCCTCGACGAATTTGTTTGTATGCTCGGATTGGATTTTCAAGCTTTCTTTGAAGTTCTTCAATGACGGCCACTATTGGGGAAATAGGTTCTAGGCTCTTTTAGCGCTTGTTTCCTTCATAAAACTTTTGGGTAATCTTATTTAGAAATTGTACAAACAAGCTTGAAGGGAAATGGTGGATAATTTTCCTCGAATTCGGAAGAAATCTGAGAGTAGGAAACCCAAAATGTAAACAGTTATTACTTGCGACTGGGAGTTCGACTCAACTCAATTCTTATTTATATGAATTCTCCAACTTCATACTTTATAGGAGAAGTTTAAACTGACGGTGAAACCTCTAGAACCATCGTAATTTGGAGAATGGTTTTATGGATTTCTAATAAAAAATATCGTCTCCGATCAACGAGCAACCGACCTCCAATTTGAATTCTAGACGTTGGATGTGTTGAGCTGTGTCCTCTAGAACATACTCAAATTTGGTGAAGATCCAAGTGAAAATGGAGATTCAAGGGATTTTCTGATCATTGCTCATTGTCGAGAATCTAATTTTCTGATCCGTGTCATTTTCGTAAATATCTCGAAGTTCAGGAGTATTTTGGTAATTTGCCATTTTCTAAATATTTTATTATTATTTTCTCCCCACTCCAAAATTTTTCTAAAAATTCGTCATTTTTTCCTTCTTTAGAATCTTGAAATTCTTTCGGGATAAAAATTTAAAATCCATAAATTTCCTTAGAAATTAGAAAAACGACGTTTTTGGTCGATTACACTTACTTTCCTACATTTAATATAAAGTTTTTAGCTCCAAAGTATTAAAAATCTTATCTCTTTGTTTGTTTTATTCCCAAGTCTTCACATTAAAATAAAATTCTCAATCAATGTCATAAGGATTTGATGTACTCGGTTGATTAATTGAACAAGGAAAATGCGTATGAAATATTCAAATTACTTAGCATCTAAGGGTATTGGGTTGGTTTCATATATATATATATATATATATATATATAATTGTAATCTTATAACATTTTGTAAATGAGACAACAAACTAACTATGTTTATGATAGAATAAAATCCGTGACAACATTAAATTAAATAATTTTGTCCCTCACTTTGTCTTAAGTTTACTTCTTAGTAAATAGCAAAAGTGTTTTTTTTAGGTAAATTTAGAAAAAAAAAACAAATTTGATTTTATCTTTTATGTACTACAACCACTAAGAATGAGATTCTCACTATTTTTATTCTATTTTATATTTTTATTTGAAAACTAACTCCGATTGTTTCTATTAATTAGGGGTCCTGATTTTCAAGGTTTCGGATTTTAGATTATGATAAAGAAGATTGAGAACAAAAAATTAAAATGTCAAAATGCGGTGAAATTTAAATCGAGGATAACAAACAACACATAATACAAAATGTAATTCAATTACAAGACGATGTGTTCAAATTTATTACAGAAGGAAAAATAGGTTTGATATTCAATTACGAAACAAAATACAAAAGAGTAAAAAATACAGCTCTCAGACGCCCCTCCACCTTGACCGGTAGTGTGTGAAAATTTGAAAAAGGAAAGGGGAAAGAGATGAATATAAAAATACTCAAGAAACAACCTATTTATACGCTCTCATTGCATCTTTAACTGAGTAGGTGTTCGGGTGCTTTACTCTAGGCTCTAGGAAGTTCAAACCTAGTCTCAATTGTTATTTGAGCATTTAGGGTGCCTCAATGTCTCGTGCAACACTCTTAATTGAATCTTACATCCGAAGGATCTGTGCAGGTTCTATAATGTAACTACACTAGTTTTTTTACTATCCTAAAGTCACTACCATATGCATGACGTAACTTTTTATGCGGAAATATTCATTTAAAACGACTTTATAAAACAATGTCATGAATTTACATGTTTAAGAAAATGTCTTAAAATAGTACAAATGAAATATTAAAATAAACATAAGTAAATATAAAAATAACAACGCCCTATACTAACCTAAGATCTACGAAATTAAATGCAACTATCCTATCCAAGCTCCTTAGTCTTTAATTGTGATGCCGCCATCAACCGTCCAAAGGTGCCTTGCCTTTACCTAAAATAGAGAAGTATGACTGAATATTTTAAGAAATACTCAGTAAGTCACCTACTATTGGGATCAGGGAATGTAAACATATGCATTCCTGATTAGAGACCTATCATTTAAAAACATCATAGAGGTGGCCTCCAGTCCAAACAAATTGGATGTGTAGTATTTTCCTACGTACACACCCCCTGACCCTGCATGGTTGGGCTAGTTTGCTGTAGTCGGATGTCTGGAGGTACACCAAACCCTCGTATAATGATCATCATCAACATCATCATGATGTACACGTCCATACTCAACATAAAAGGGGAAGTATCCCAATGTAAATGACCGTACAATATGCATGATATCCCCGTACTTTTCATCTTAAATCATTCATGCGACACAACTCCACACATCCTTACATTTTACTGAAGTAAAATGCATGCATAAGCTTTCGTACTTTCATCGTTCATAATATTACTTAGATGTTGTGTATCAGAAAACTCTTCAGTATCATAATGTAACATGACATCTCATACAGGCACATCATCATAACATGAGATATAATCATACTATATCATATCATCATCATACATCTCATGCCATCATATCATAATGCATCATCATAACTTACCATAACATCATAATACATTACATGATCAATGCATCATCATAACACATCATAAAATCTTAGCAAATCACATCATTATAACATATGATGTCATCATAATACATCATATCAACATACTTGACACTTGCAAGGGCCACTAAGCACGTGTCGTCATACATAAGACAAGTCTTCCAACCGAGCCGATAGTAGGGTCACTTACTTGGTTGACACTACTGGTGTCTTTTTACACAAGATGTCATACATAGCTTTGTTTGATTGGGAAAGAGTACGGCGGATTTTTCACCTTTCTGTTTCAATAGTGGTTTGTGTCGTAATTCTACTTGACTTTCTTTATTGAGATAATGGAAGCTTATTTTTTCGGGCCGAAGAATGTGCAGGCTTGGATGATGTAGTCAGAAGATTCAGAGGGTGAGCTGCCACCGGTTCTCACCCAAACACTAGTACGGATAATATTGCAACTTCATATATTTTTTAATATATAATTTAGCAAAAAAAGAAAAGGTGACAAAATAATTGGCTAACTTTGGTTATTTCCTTAGTGATGAAGAAAACTTTTTTTTTTTTTAAGGAAATACTAATGAAAACGGTTGTTCTCGTCATGAATGCAACTGTTATTAATAAAACTATTATGTACGGTGGATTTCTATTACCAATTATACATTATATAATTAGTTGACAATGTCAAGTTGGATATAGAATCCTTAATTTCATCAAAATCAACTTATCCAAACTTCAATTAATAGTGAAATAATAATTTGGTCAAAGGCTAATAAAAATCATGCAACCATGGAGGGATAGAAGTAGATTAATTTTTTGAATGTCTTTTTCCATTTCTTTCCCTCCAAAACACCATAAATAGAGAAGCTTTCAATCACAAAAATGTCAAATTAAGCCATGAATTCTTCTCCATTACTCCCTCTTTCTCTTACCTTCCTTGTTTTATGTTCATGTTCATCATGGGTTTCATCTAATTTTGCCAAACCCCATGAAAATTTTCTCCAATGTCTCTCCCATTATTCTCAAGATGGCTCCTCCATTTCAAACGTCCTTTACACTCCCTTCAATTCCTCTTATTCCTCCGTCTTGAACATCACCCTTAGAAACCTTAGATTCTCAACCCCTCATACCCCAAAGCCACTCCTCATCATAACACCGTTACATGTTTCCCACATTCAAGCAGCCGTCCTTTGTTCCAAATCCCATGGCCTTCAAATCCGAACTCGAAGCGGTGGCCATGATATCGAGGGTCTTTCTTACGTAGCCTCGTTACCATTCATTATCGTTGACCTGATTAACCTGAACTCGATGTCTGTCGATGTTGAAAGTAAGACAGCGTGGGTTCAGTCGGGTGCTACTCTTGGTGAGCTTCATTATAGAATTGCTGAGAAAAGTCGAACCTTGGCGTTTCCGGCTGGGATTTGTCCAACCGTTGGGGTTGGTGGACACTTGAGCGGTGGTGGGTATGGGCTGTTGTTAAGGAAATATGGTCTTGCGGCTGATAATGTAATAGACGCTCATTTGGTTGATGCAAATGGGAAGTTTTTTGATAGAAAGTTGATGGGAGAAGATTTGTTTTGGGCTATTAGAGGCGGCGGCGGTGGGAGCTTTGGAATAGTGGTGGCTTGGAAGGTGAACTTGGTTTCGGTTCCGGCGACAGTGACACTTTGTGTAGTGAACAGAACTTTAGAGGACGGTGCTATCAAGCTAATTCATCAGTGGCAATATGTGGCTCACAAATTGGAAAACAACCTATTTCTTAGCATTCTTTTGGAAGGTATTTTTTTCCATATGTGTGAAACCTTTTTTTTTCGGTCCAAGTCTACATCTATCCGATCTTGTCTTTTTTGACATTCTCTTTCGGTTTTCCTCTCAAAATTTTTTAAACGCGTTTATTAGGGACAAGTTTTCACATCCTTATAAAGAATGTTTTGTTCTTTTCTCCAACCGATGTGGGATCTCACAATCCACCCCCTTCGGGGTCCAGCGTCCTTGCTAGCACACGGTCTACTAGGGAGAGATTTCTAAACCCTTATAAAGAATGCTTCATTCCCCTCTCCAACCAATGTGGGATCTCACAATTCACCCCCTTCGGGGCCCAACATCCTCGCTGGCACTCGTTCCCTCTCCAATCAATGTGTGACCCTCAATCCACCCCTATCCAGAGCTCAGCGTTCTCGCTGGCACACCGTTTGGTGTCCACCCCCTTATGAGCTCAACCTCGCTGGCACATGGCCTAGTGTCTGGCTCTAATACCATTTGTAACCGCCCAAGTCCACCCCTAGCAGAATAGGAAGAGGTTTCCACACCATTATAAAGAATGTTTCGTTCCCCTCTCCAACCGATAAGGAATCTCACATAAACCATAATATTCATGGTTAAATTATGAAATTTCAATTTAATTTTTAATTATTCCCTAAAATTTTTAATTAGTCAATATTGGATAACTCAAGAGGGAATTTTACAAGACAAGGAAGCAAAATAAACCCATTAGCTCTATTCTTCTCATTGTATCTTGGCAAGGCAGATGAGATTGTGAAAATCCTTAACACAACATTCCCTGAATTGGGTTTGTCAAAGAAAGACTGCATGGAAACGAGTTGGGTCGAAACAGCGCTCATCATGGGCACCGGGCTTCGACCGGGGAGCAAGCTAGAAGATCTACTAAGTAAGACACCTCTCATGACTGTAAGCACAAAGATGAAATCCGACTACGTCAAGGAACCCATTCCCATGGCTGCAATCGAGGGCATATGGCAAAGATTAAGATCCGGAGATATAGAAACGCCACAAATTATATTCATTCCTTATGGAGGGAAAATGAGTCAAATTTCAGAGTTGGAAACTCCCTTTTCACATAGAGGTGAGTATTCATACAAAATTGGTTACACCACGAACTGGGTAGAACGTGGTATTGATGCAGAGAAAAGGCACATAGATTGGATACGAGAGCTTTATAGATACATGGCTCCTTTCGTTTCAAAGTCACCTAGAGCGGCATATCTCAATTATAGAGACCTTGATATTGGATCAAACAACAAGTATGGAAGAACAAGCTATGAACAAGCTAGCATTTGGGGTTATAAGTATTTTGGGAAAGAGAATTTTGATAGATTGGTTCATGTTAAGACCAAAGTTGATCCTTATGACTTCTTTAGGCATGAGCAAAGTATCCCTACTCTCAAATCCAAGTAGTTGTTACTCTCTTAAGTGTTATATGATTTGATACGTGTGTTTAAACTATGTCTCAAACCCTATTTGTATGTAGCAAAATAATGGGCATACATGAGTTTTAATGTTTTGACTTTCATTTGCGGTTGCCTTAAAGTCTTGTGATGAATTCCATTTTTACATCAAAGGAAACTTAAAATCATATACTTGGTCAACTCTAGGAATGAACTTCAAGCGTTTGGAAACTTTTTTAAAAGTAAACTTGTAGGGCACGGACGAGACTTTGGGGTTGACTCAATGGTGTGAAAAGATCATTTTTTTGCAAAATAAAACCAGGAAAATTTAAAACATCATGTAATATACATTATATTTATATTATATCAAAATAGAGTTCGTACATAAGTAGTTAAAAACACAAAATAAGGAACGGACACAAAATATTTAAAACGAAAGAGGTTGTGGATAACGGATGAGGCTTGTCTATTGCACCTGCTCCAGAGTCTACTCCCGACCTCGACCAGCTCTTTATTTACCTGAAAAATAGGATAAATATGAAGTGAGTATAAAGACTCAGTAAGTAGCCTACTTGTAGGCTCTTGATCATGTGATTGATATGATAGGGTACCATACTCTTTCTTATCTTGTTTTGGTTCTTGTTGCAAGTACTAAGCCCCTTTGATTCTACTCTTGACTTGAGAGTTCTTATTCGAATCTATTTTGAGGACCTTGGTCCTTTGGTTCTGAGGTTCTGAGGTCTTAACCTTGGTTCTGATCTAAGAGCTTTAGTATTATGGTTATGGGTTCTTGTCTTTAGAACTTGGATCTTGATTCATGTTCAAGTTCTTGATTCATGTTCTAGTTCTTGATTGTTGTCTCGTACTTGGTTACTTTCTTGATTCTTGTTCGATTCTTGGTTCGTTCTCCAAGATTCTTCCTCTAGGATTTACGGTACTAGTCATGGACTTGACAACCTGTGTCCAATACTTCATACGTTCCAAGCGACAGTCTAACTACGTTCAAGACTTCATGCATTTCAAGCAACGTAGACTGAATCAGCATCTAGGGCTTTATGCGTTCCTTGCGATACAGTCTAACTACCTATGCCTAAGGTTTCATACATTCCAAGCGGCATAGTATGAATATCTATGCTCAAGGCTTCTTACGTTTCAAGTAGTGTAGTCCAAAAACCTACATCCAAGGCTTCTTATGTTCCAAGCAATGTAGTTTGAAAACCTACATCCAAGGCTTCTTATGTTCCAAGCGATGTAGTTTGATCCTATATCTAGAGCTTCATGCATTTCCTACGATACATTTTGAATACCTATGTCCAAGGCTTCATACATTCCAAGCGGCATAGTCTGAATACCTATGATCAAGGCTTCATATGTTCCAAGCAGAGTAGTCTGAAAACCTACATCCAAGGCTTCTTATGTTCCAAGCGATGTAGTATGAGTCATAAACATGTTGGACCGTGGGAGGTCTTAACAGTTTCTTGAGTTTCTAAGTTTGAGGACCTTGGTCCCTTATTCTTAAGTGGTACCTACCATTCTTGTTATCTTAGTAAATGGAGAGCTTGTGTAGTATTTTCCTTGGTTCTAAATCTTTAATATTCTATAATTCCTAAGGTTCGTAATTTCTAGAAGCATAATTCGTAACGTGCATTTTTAAGCTCCACATAAATTACAGTAACATGCATGAGTCACTCAAAATTTCATGAAGTCATAATGTGTTTTTTAGACAATTCTAGAAGAATCTTGAATCTTGGGTAAGAGCCGTTGAGTTATTTCCTTTAAGTGTTTTTTAGGCCTGGACTATTTAGGTTCCAAACTTATTCTCAACTTGAAATCATGAACATATCTTTATTTCATTAGGAATAGATCTTATAAAGTGTAGTAAGTCATTTGGAGCACGTTTACACCTTGAATTATCATAAGGAGTCCTAGGGACATTTTGGTCATTTTACCCCTTAATTCTTGGTTTAACCTCTAAACGTGTTCCTATAACTTTTAAACTTTACCGAGTTATCAATCATCCTAAGATAAGGCCTATTAAAGAGTTTCATAGCATTTAGATCATGCACCGAAGATAAGTTACCTTAGGGGCTTTATGGCATTTTACACCGTTACTTGGTTTAGCTACTTAACGTTGACTAATGACAACTAAATTTCATATATAATCTTAACATGCTATAATATGCTCAACATTAAAATTTCATGGGCAGCTTCATTAGTGGGTCATTTTAATGTTAATTAAATCACGAGCAATTCGATCGTTTCAGGGCCTTAACTCACGGTTCTTTGTGTTTTTCTTTCATATTTCCTGAATTTATACTTGTTTAAAGTTCGTACTGAAATCAAGTGATTCCTACGAGTATTTCTTAAGAAAAGTCCAAGATTGCTTCTTACCTCATTCACGACGTTCGGGACCTATGTTCTCGAGCTTACGATATCCAAATTACTTCAAATTTTCTTTGTTAGAATCTTTAGAATATTTAGTTTTTGGAACCATAAATTTTTTCATGAGAACCAATTTAGAATAGGGTTAGAATTAAAAAAAAATCAAAGGGCCAAGTTTTTTATAGTCATGGCCAGTTCAACTGAACTGGCCACATCAACGTCTTCTTCCTCTAGATGTCGATGTTGTCTGAAAATCGTTCCTCCAGCTCTGATTGCTACATTTTTTCATTTGATTTCTTCATGAAATTTAAAGATGATGTTAAAAGAAAGAGCAAGAAATTGTGATTTCATACCTTCTCGTGTTTTGTAGCCTAATTTCAACCACACGCACTAACCAAAGAGCTATTCGAGCTACACACTCTAACACCTTCGACGAGACCATACCTTCTCGTGTTTTGTAGCCTAATTTCAACCACACGCACTAACCAAAGAGCTATTCGAGCTACACACTCTAACACCTTCGACGAGACCATGAAACTGGTATCTTCTCGTGTTTTGTAGCCTAATTTCAACCACACGCACTAACCAAAGAGCTATTCGAGCTACACACTCTAACACCTTCGACGAGACCATGAAACTGGTATTCGACCTTGTGGTTAAACAGCCACACACTCTAACACCTTCGACGACCATGAACAACCACACACTCAAACAACTTCAAGAGGACAACGAAATTGGTAAAATTGTGAATTATCACTAGAAGAAGGGTTTGAACCTTCAACCTTGTGGTTAACAGCCACACGCCACGTTTTAACCAATTGAGCTTGGTAAATTTTTGAATTATCGCTAGAAGAAGGGTTTGAACCTTCGACCTTGTGGTTAAGGTCCACATGCTCTAACCAACCTTGCTATTCCAGCCACACACTCTAACACCTTCGAGGGGTCCATGAAACTGGTAAATTGGTGAGCCATGCTTTAACACCTTCGAAGGGTAGTCGAGTCGTCCTTGATAGACTATAATATAATTGGGTCTTCAAAAAAAAAAAAAAAAAAAAAGTCTTTGATAGAAGAAGGGTTTGAAATGTTTGAACATGACAACTTCAAGAGGACAACGAAATTAGTAAATTGGTGAATTAACACGCTAGAAGAAGGATTTGAGAACCTTCAACCTTGTGGTTAACAACCACACGCTCTAACCAACTGAGCTATTCCAACCACACACTTTAACACCTTCGAGGAACCATGAAACTGGTAAATTGGTGAGCCACACTTCAACACGTTTGAAGGGTAGTCGTCTTTGATAGACTCTAATATAATTGGGTCTTCAAAAAAAAAATTAACACCTTCAAGAGGACCTAGTCTATCTTTCTTTGATAGAAAAAGAGTTTGAACCTTCGAAAATTTGTGAACTTTAAACCAACTAAGCTACTCTAACACTTCGAGGGGAAGGGTTTGAAACCTTCAACCTTTTGGTTAACCGCCACACTTCAACCAACTCAGCTATTCTAGCCACACACTCTAACACCTTGAGTGGACCATGAAATTGGTAAATTGGTGAGCCTTTGAACTTTAGACCTTGTGGTTTCACGCTCTAACCAACTGAGCGATTCCAACCACACACACTAACAACTTTGAGGGTACCATGAAATTGGTAAACTGGTGAGCCGCTCTCCAACACCCAAGAGTAGTGAGTCCTTTGATACGCTATAATATAATTGAATTGGGTCTTCAAAAAAAAAAAAAAAAATGAACGCCGGAAGAAGGTTTGAACTTTAAAAAATGAACGCTAGTTGAGTCCTTCGAGTCCTGTCATTTGCTTCTTTTTTTTTTTTTTAAATCAATATACAATAAGAACCAACTCTAGGGATGATAAACTTCATCATAACTAGTTATTGTTCAAAAAATATCTTCTGGCTTGAGGTTAACCAATCATGTCAATAAAATCAAAATTAACCTTAGAAAAAAGGTTTGAACTTTTGACCATGTAATTAATAGTCACATGCTCTAACCAATTGAGGTTGGAAATGCGACTCCGTGATTATCTCTCTTGAAAAAGGCTGGGAGGGGAGGACTACATCATAAGTAGTTAGGCTTAAGGTGAGTGAATAAATAGTAAACTAGAGAAAGAGTTTAAGACTATGCCGCTTGTAACGTATGAAGCCTTGGTTATAGGTATTCAGGCTATATCACAGGGACAAGCCCTAAATGTAGGTTCAGACTACGTCGCTTGGAATGCATGAAGCCTTGGTCGTAGGTTAAGACTATGTCGCTTGGAATGTGTGAAGCCTTGGACGCAGGTTGTCAGATTCATGAGTAGTACCGTAAATCCTAGGGGGAGTGTCTTAGAGAACGAACTAAGAATAGAACAATAACGCTAGAAGGTACCAAGAACAAGGCAAATATCAAGGACTAACATGGATCAAAATTCAAGTTCTCAGCACAAGAACCATAGTACTAAAGCCCTTAGATTAGAACCAAGATTTTAGAATCCAAGGACCAAGGTTCTCAGGATAGATCATGATAAGAACTCACAAGTCAAGAACAGAACTAAAGAGCCTAAGTACCTACAACAAGAACAAGAATAAGAAAGAAGAGTGTGGTACCCTAGTATATCAAGGACACGATTAAGAGCCTACAAGTAGGCTACTTACTGAGTCTTTGTACTCCTTCCTTATTTTCCATGTTTTGAGGTAAACAAGGAGCTAGTCGAGGTCGGAAGCGAACTCTGGAGCAAGTGTCACAGACAAGCCTCACCCATCGTCCTCAACCCTCTTGTTTTTAAAATGTTTTGTGTCCATTCCTTATTTTTTGTTTTAACTATTGTGTTGTGTTTCAAAAACTTATGTATGAACTTTAGTTTGATATAATATAAATATAATGTATACTATGTTTTAAATTTTTTTTGTTTTATTTCATGAAAACATTACCCGTCTTTTTGGAGTCATCGAGTCAACCCGATCCTTACATACTCATTCTAAAATTCATTGTTATACTTAAACCTTTTGTGATAAGTTAAGCATGTGAGCCTGTGCGGCAAACATCACTAACAAGTAGGTCTTCTTATTTTGTAAGCGACGTTTTCATTTCCTCGAACAAATTTTGTCATTATTGTCATGTAAATGTTTTATAATTCGAGTTCTACCACCAAAACAAATACTTCTCCTTCCCTTTTTCAAAAGAAAATTAGGATCGAGAAAAAATTTGAAACAGTTGAAAAAAAAAAAATCTTAGTTGTTGGAGACCCCGAGATTTCCGGCAAGATGTCAGAAATCTCAAGTAACCAACTACCTGTTCTAACACAACTCTATGTGGGAAACACTCGCACTTTTTATTAACACCAATCGAGAAGATATTACAAGACACTTTGTAGAATACACTACTTGTATTGCGTGAGATTTCTTGGGATGAAAACTTAGGTAGGGTGGAGGGTATTATTTATACTAGAGCCTAAGCAATCTACTCGTAACAAATCTAAATCTTTTTCCTAAAATATCTAAATCTCTTCCCTAAAATCTCTCGATATTTTTATTCTAAAATATCTACCAAGATATATATACAATGCGCTTAGGCTCGTACAATTATTGGGCTTGACTCTATTGGGCTAGTGATGATATTTTAACACTCCCCCTCAACACTAGTCCTCAATCGCTGCACCATGTTGAGCTGTCAACGAAAGCTCTCATGTTAGCCCTTTTGTAAACAAGCCCGCCACTTGGTCATCTGTTTTGATCTGCTGCATCTCGATTTCTTCCTTTAGAACTCTCTTTCTAATGGAATGGTAGTGCACCTTCACATGCTTTGTTCTAGCATGAAACGCTGAATTTTCTACTAGGCGAATCGTAGATTGGTTGTCGCAATGAAGTGGTATTGGATAGTCAATTTTCTGGTACCAGTCTTCCATCAAGAGTTTCAGTCATGTACTTTTCTAAGCTGCTCTAGCTGCTACTTTGTACTTTACTTCTTTAGTTGACAATGATACTCTTGGTTGTCTTTTGCTACACCAAAAAATTATTCTCGAACCGAGCTTGAACACATACCTGATGCTTGACCTTCGGGTATCGTGATATCCTGCATGGTCAGCATCACAGTATCCAACTAGCTTGCAAACTTCACTTCTTTTATACAAACGATTATAATTGATTGTACCTTTGACATATCTCAAGATCTGTTGAGCCGCATCCAAATGAAGATTCTTTGGTCTTTGGCCGTACTGACTAATGGCTCCAACTTCATTTTCAAATCCATTTGGTTCGTCATGTAGATCTCCCGGTCCAAATCTCCATCCAAGAAAGCTTTCTTCATATCCATCTGCCATAATTTACAATCTTTATTTACCACAAGTACTGGAGGAACCTGTACGATAGTGATCTTCGCCACTGGACTAAACGTTTCATCATATTCTAGTCTCTATTCTTGAGAGAACGATGGAGCTACAGTCTGAGCTTTGTATCTCACGATTGATCCATCTGGGGTACACTTTATTTCGTAAATCCACTTGCAAAAGATGAATTTGATATATTCTGGTCTTGGCGAACAAAGAATTGTGAGCCTCGAAGGTGTAGTTAAAAGTGACTAAAGTGTCGAACAAATGGTGTACTTTGTTCGAGGGCTCCAAAGAAAGAAGTCGAGCCTCGATTAAGGGGAGGCTATTCGAGAGCTCCATAAGCCTCAGGGGAGGCTTATAGTGTACTTTGTTCGAGGGGAGGATTGTTGAGGATTATTGGGAGTGAGTCCCACATTGGTTAATTTTGTGGAAGATCATGGGTTTATAAGTAAAAGAATACATCTCCATTGATGTGAGGACTTTTGGGGAAGCCCAAAGCAAAGCCATGAGAGCTTACGCTCAAAGTGGACAATATCATACCATTGTGGAGATCTCTGATTCCTAACATGGTATCAGAGTCATGCCCTAAACTTAGCCATGAAATAGAATCGAACAAAGAATTGTGAGCCTCCCCTAAACTTAGCCATGAAATAGAATCGAACAAAGAATTGTGAGCCTCGAAGGTGTAGTTAAAAGTGACTAAATTGTCGAACAAAGGGTGTACTTTGTTCGAGGGCGGCTCCAACGAAAAGAGTCGAGCCTCGATTAAGGGGGGGAGACTTATAGTGTACTTTGTTCGAGGGGAGGATTGTTGAGGATTAGCCACCTAAAAGAAACCGAGATCTGGAGGGAAGAGCGACGGAAAGAGGCATAAAAACACTCTCAGGAAGAGAGAGAATTGCACCAGGTTTTTTCGATGAAGTTAGGCGAAGAAGACAGCTTCGAGTCGGATTCGGATACCCATGGTCAGCTACCCACCTACAGCAACCCTTCACTCGGCCCATCGCAGCCTCAACCCGACATTGTTCCTTACCTATTTGACCATCCCAGAGGTGAATTTGATCAATTAAGGTCGGTATAAGCCTATTTCCTTAGTTTGAATTAAATTAAATTAGGAATTCGACGTTACTAAGAGTATTGAGGGAATATTCTAATAAGGTGAAACACCTCGATGATAATTGGAATAACTTCAAGAGACGAAATCAAGTATTTGAGTTTAGGGAGAACATTGGCTAAGGTCAACCAAGTAAGTGGTACTCTTACTATCGGCACAATCGGAAGAATTGCTTTATGTATGACGACACGTGCCAAGTGACCCTTGCACATGTCATTTATGCGTATGTACTATGATGATGATGTGAATTAATATGATATGATGAGTTGAATGTGTTTGCATACTATGATGATGATGTGAATTAATATGATATGATGAGTTGAATGTGTTTGCATTCCCTGACCCCAATAGTGGGGTCACTGACTGAGTAAAGGCATGGCAACCCTGTACAGCTAACGACAACATCGCAAGTAAAGACATGACACATGCATAGAATACTTGTACTTAAATTCTTAAACCTTAGATTATTATAAGGTGTTATCAATTTTAATATTTACACTGTTTTATTTAATATTTCGTTCATGTTGCTTTAAAAACTTTTTAAAATATGTAAGTCCATAACATTGTTTTACTAAGATGTTTTAAATGTTTATTTCTGCATAAGAGGTTACGTTACGAATATAGTAACGAATTTAGGTTAACAGAAATCCAGGGTTGTTATAAAATCGATGATACACTTAAATTTTGTAATTACGACCGTTTGACATGAGTTATGTTACATTCAACCGTCCAAAACAATATGCTCTTAGTTTCATTCAAAGAAAAGGACTTCATCACACTACTAAACTCAACCACAAATGAACAACAAACAATAATACTCATGTATGCCCCTTATTTTGCTACACACAAATAGGGTTTGAGGCATAGTTTAAACACATATATCAAATCATATAACACTCAAGGTAACAACTATTTGGATTTGAGAGTAGGGATACTTTGCTCATGCCTAAAGAAGTCATAAGGATCAACTTTGGTCTTAACATGAACCAATCTATCAAAATTCTCTTTCCCAAAATACTTATAACCCCAAATGCTAGCTTGTTCATAGCTTGTTCTTCCATACTTGTTGTTTGATCCAATATCAAGGTCTCTATAATTGAGATATGCCGCTCTAGGTGACTTTGAAACGAAAGGAGCCATGTAACTATAAAGCTCTCGTATCCAATCTATGTGCCTTTTCTCTGCATCAATACCTCCTTCTGCCCAATTAACAATGTAACCAATTTTGTATAAATACTCACTTCTATGTGAAAATGGAGTTTCGAACTCTGGAATTTGGCCCATTTTCCCTCCATAAGGAACAAATATATGTTGTGGCATTTCTATGTCTTCATATCTTAATCTTTCCCATATGCCCTCGATTGCAGCCATGGGAATGGGCTCCTTGACGTAGTCGGATTTGATTTTGGTGCTTCCATTGACGAGTGTTGCCTTACTTAGTAGATCTTCTAGCTTGCTCCCCGGTTGAAGCCCGGTGCCCATGATGAGCGCTGTTTCGACCCAACTCGTTTCCATGCAGTCTTTCTTTGACAAACCCAATTCAGGGAATGTTTTGTTGAGGATTGTCAAAAGCTCGTTTGCCTTGCCAAGATACAATGAGAAGAATAGCGCTAATGGGTTTATTTTGCCTCCTTGTCTCGTAAAATTTCCTCCTGTCATCAATAATTGAGTTATGAGATAGTTCATATGTTCATACTTATAAATCTATGATCATTCCCTAAATTAGCTAATGTGGGACTCTCTCCCAACAACTCTCAATAATTGTAACGGCTCAAGCCCATCGCTAGCATATATTATTCTCTTTGAGCTTCCTATTTCAGGGTTTCTCTCAAGATTTAAAAATGGTTAGGGAGAGATTTTCATACCCTTATCAAGAATGTTTTGTTTTCCTCTCCAACCAACTTGAAATCTCACAATAATTTAAGGTTTGTTTAGTAATATGAGTTACGTTTATGTTTTCAAATTATTTCTAGATTATAAAAGGAAAATAGTTGAAATTTTAAATGATTTTATTTAAAATTTAGAAATGTAAAGTTGTATTGCAACCTAGTGTTTCATTTTGTAAATTCATGTATGATATTATAAAATAGTAATTATATAAAAAAAATTATTTATATATTAACTAATAATGGTTTATATTCAATCTAATATTTAATTTGGTAACTACGACAAGTTCTATACATCTATTATAAAGCACGGTGTAAATAATCGTTTAAATTAAAATCTAATTTATAAATATATTATTAATCATTTTTGTCCTTTTCTATCTTGTCTTTGAAGTTTGGAAAGAGACCTTTAAAATTAATATTTGAGCTGTATTTATAGATTAATTTAATTAATATTTGAGCTGTATTTATAGATTATTGGTTCGTTGACCTAACAAAAATGATGTGACAATAAATATATGTTAACTCGAGTTTACTAGTTTGTTAATACGTATTTTTTAATCAATTTAATAACTAACAAACATTCTCGTTAAAGGACACATTAGTAATTAAATTTATATTTCGAGAACCAAACATGTCAATTATGAAACCCTAAGGATCAAATAGAAAATAATTTAAAATTTCAAATACAAGAATGATTGATTTTAAAAATTTAGAGACTAAATAAAAACGGTATTCAAATTATATTTTATCCTAAAAAAAATAATAATAACATTTTCCTTTAAATTTTAAAATTTTGAAACATTTTATCCAACAAAACACAAAATCTAAATAATATCTTTTTAAAGTTACTAATGAATAAATAAAATTGTCCAAAATTAACTTTTCATCGGTCAACCTTAAAAATCAATAAACCATCGAAATCAAATGACAAAAATATTTAAATATAGCTATAAAAATGCTTGCCGGCAATGAAAGCAAAATAATTATTTTTTTTTTATTAAATTAATAAAAATACCCTTAAATTTTACACAAATACCCTTCAATTTTTAAAGGTTTTAATCTAAAAGATACTCGTTAATTTTTTTTTATATTAGAAACACATAGTACTTTTGAACTTTTAATAGTGTTTCACAAATACTCTTTTTAGGAAAGTTTCATTAATACTTTTTAAAAAATTAAAAAATAATTTTATTATGTTTAAAAAATACTCATAAAATTTTAAAATTAATATTAATACTCTCCATCTTTCTCAAAAAAAGTTCAAAAAAATTATTGGGAGAAAATCGTCTATTGACATTTCATAGATTATCTACATACGTTTTATGTGTTACTTCAAAAAGTTTATGAGTATTTTTTAAATGTGATACTAACGATAAAAATATTTATAAATTTTTTTCAAGAGTATTAATGAAACTTTTAAAACCATTTTTAAAGTTAAAAAAGGTATTTTTGAAAAATGATAAAGATATATATATATATATTTTAATTTAAAAATATTATTGTAACTTTTAAAAATTGTAATGAGACAGTGCAAAGTTGCTGTAACATGTCAGAGCCATACCTCCCAAAAGGATGCCAAGAAATACATTATTTTCCAATTTGTGAGCCACATATTGCCATTGATGAATGAGCTTGGTCGCACCATCCTCCGAAGTTCTATTAGCCATGCACAGTGTCACACTCGCCGGAACCGAAACCAAGTTAACCTTCCAAGCCACCACTATTCCAAAGCTCCCTCCACCGCCGCCTCTAATGGCCCAAAACAAATCTTCTCCCATCAACTTTCTATTAAGAAACTTCCCATTTGCATCAACCAATTGAGCATCAATTACATTATCAGCCGCAAGACCATATTTCCTTAGCAACATCCCATACCCACCACCACTAAAGTGTCCACCAACCCCAACCGTCGGACAAATCCCCGCCGGAAAGGCCAAGGTTCGACTTTTCTCAGCAATTCTATAATAAAGCTCACCAAGAGTAGCACCGGACTGAACCCACGCCGTCTTACTTTTGACATCGATAGAGATCGAGTTTAGGTTAATCAGGTCAACGATAATGAATGGTAACGAAGCGACGTAAGAAAGACCCTCGAAATCATGGCCGCCGCTTCGTGTTCGGATTTGAAGGCCATGGGATTTGGAACAAAGGACGGCTGCTTGAATGTGGGAAACATGTAATGGTGTTATGATGAGGAGTGGCTTTGGGGTATGAGGGGTTGAGAATCTAAGGTTTCTAAGGGTGATGTTCAAGACGGAAGAATAAGAGGAATTGAAGGGAGTGTAAAGGACGTTTGAAATGGAGGAGCCATCTTGAGAATAATGGGAGAGACATTGGAGAAAATTTTGATGGGGTTTGCCAAAATTAGCTGAAACCCATGATGAACATGAACATAGAACAAGAAAGGTAAGAGAAAAAAGGAGTAATGGAGAAGAATTCATGGCTGAATTTGACATTTTTGTGATTGAAAGCTCCTCTATTTATGGTGGAAATAATGGATAAAGACGAACAAAAATCAAATGAGCTTTTGACCAAAGGATTATTTTGCCATTAATTTAAGATTGGATTAGTTGAATTTGATGAATTGAAAATTCAATATCAAATTTGAAATTGTCTACTAATTATAAAAGCATTTGTTGGAGAGGAGAACGAAACACCCTTAAGGGTGTGGAAACATTTCCCTAGCAAATAAAAATCTTGAGGGGAAGCCCGAAAGACAAATCCCAAAGAGGACAATATCTGCTAGCGGTGGGCTTGGGCTGTTATAGATGGTATCAGAGCCAGACACCGGGCAATGTGCCAGCGAGGAGGTTGTTCCTCGAAGGGGTAGACACGTGGCGGTGTGCCAGTAAGGACGCTGGGCCTTGAAGGGGGATGGATTTGGTGGAGATCTCACATTGATTGGACAAAGGAACGAGTGCCAGCGACGACGCTGGGCCCTAAAGGGGGGTGGATTGTGATATCTCACATTGGTTGGGGAGGAGAATGAAACACCCTTTATAAGGGTGTGGAAACCTTTCCTAGCAGACCGTTTTAAAAACCTTGAAGGGAAGCCCGAAAGGCAGAGCCCAAAGAGGACAATATCTGCTAGCGGTGAACTTGGGCTGTTACATCATTATTAGGACTAGAAATCAATAAGAATAAGTGTTTTAATGTTTCAAATTTACTGTAACAGTCCGAGGCCACTGTTAGTAGATATAGTTTGTTTTAATCCGTTATATATTGCCGTCAGTTTTACGATTTTAAAACACGTCTTGTTTTGTAAAGAGACGACTTGAGAATAGAGTCGTTACAAAAATTGTCATAATATTGAACGAAAAGTTAATGTATTTGAATGTTGTTCTTCTAAGGATATTTAATGTTATAGTTGACCATATATATCATATTTGATCTTTTATTATAAGCAAATATTTAGATATTTGCCTTCTATTACGGTTACGGTAGGTTTCATATTTGACCTTATCCATTTATTTGAGGATTATAAGCAGAGATTTTCACGACCATTTAAATGTAGTGTTTTTAGCAAATATTTTCAATATTTTCAGACTTAATTTATACCCGTGTTGTTACTTATAACCACGTTATTTCAAAATATCGCTAGGAGATTTTTTTTGTCAAATATTTTAATGGATTCTTGTTTGAAATGTTTATGAAATGTATTGAAGCATATAATTTAGCATTTTTTATGAACTAAAAAACTAGGATTACTTGTAATGATCAATTCCGAATTATTTAATCATATCTATATTTTTAATTAAAAATTAAACATAAAAAATTCTAATTTAATTTAAGAAAAAAAAAAGGAGAGTTTGAAACACTCTACATCAAAATATAATAAAACTGAGGATTTAATAATAAAAAAAGTGGGAACAATTTTTTTTAATATCATAATGTATGAAAATAATTCCATTTTATAATTATTTTCATACATTTAACTGTAAAATTTGAAAAATTATATAATTGATTATTCATGATATTATTGTTCAAAACAAGTGGGTTTTTATTATTTATTATCCATTTATTCTTTAAATGATAGTATCAAAATTTTAAATATTATATATATAATATGTTATTTTGTCAAAATTTTGTTTCTTCTATATTTACAAACAAAAAGAAAATATTAACTTTAATTTGGTCACTATTTTTTATTTTATTTTAAAAATATTTTGTTATGTAATTTACAAAAAAATATTATTAGATTTTTTTTTGTAAGAAAAGATCCAAATGCCATAATGAAATTTGACTATTTCTTACGCATTTTCCACGTTCAAATAAACAATTGATTGAGAAAATTTAATTAAATTTGAAGACGTGGGAATTAAAATTGAGAGAGAAAATATTTGTAAGAGTTTTTGAAGAAATTTCAAAGCGTTGACCCTTGATTTGGAAGAAAACTTTATAGATTAAATTTATGAAAATAACAAAACATTATAAGTCTCTTAATCTTCCACCTAACATTTAATGATCTAAGCAAAAGATTATAAATAGTATGAAGTGATGAGAATTTGGCTACAACATTAAATCTCTCTATTAAGTACTTATCCAAATATATATATATATTTGTAAATTAATCGCTCAATAAGAGAGATTCGATGTTGGTTTGGGCGGTTAGAAACTAGGTTAGAAATGAACATCGAATCTAGACAAATTGGAGAAGAAACAGGCCAAAGCGGACAATATGTGTTAGTAATGGGCTTGGGCTGTTACAAATGGTATCAGAGCTAGATATCGGTCGGTGTGCCAGCGAGGATGTTGGCCCCCAAAGCAGATTGTGAGATCTCACATCGGTTGGAGAGGAGAACGAAATATTCATTATAAGGGTGTGGAAACCTCTCTCTGGCATATGCGTTTTAAAATCGTGAGCCTGACGGTGATACGTAACGAGCTATAATGGACAATATCTACTAGCAGTGGGCTTGGACTGTTACATTATGCTTATTGCTTACTAGAATGTTATAAACAATTCCTTAGTTTTATTTATTTAATCGCGTCTTTAATTTTATTCTTTTCTTTATTTCATTTAAATTTTACATTTTTTATTCTTTTCTTTATTTCATTTAAATTTTACGTTAAATTTAAATGTTATACTCAAGCGATGCAACTACTTTAACATTGGTTTGGTCTTTACAGCGATGTAATCTGTAGGTGCCTTACCTTTACTGAAATGTAAGAGTATCACATCGCTTGAATATTTTAAGAAATACTCACTAAGTAAGTCACTATTTAGGGTCAGAAAATACAAACACATGCAACCATGTGAGATTATTCTTTTAACATATCATAGCATGGCCTTAGGTAATTCTAGTCTATGCAAGGTTGAATGTGTAGCACTTCTCTCCACATGGCCCACGCGTGCAAGTATGGGCCCACCAAGCCGGCTTGTACACCCCCTAAACTTGGCTCTGCGAGCTAGCACTTGCTAATTAACTCTTACTAAATACCATGGAGGGAAAGGGCTCCCATAATATCATGGCGAACATAAATGTCGCAAATTATAAGTCGTAATATACGCTCTCATACTCATCATAATGGGGAAGTATCTCGATGCACGTGACACATAAATACGCATGAGATCCTCATAGCTTACAATCATTACATTGTTTATGATACAAGGCAAACCTCTATTTATTTATAACCTAATAAGTTTGTGAATTATGCTTACATAATTCCTATAAATTGCTTCATATATAACGTAACTTTCATGGCATGGTCTACAAAGGTTTACACATTATTGATTATTGACTTCATAACAACTTTATACAACCGAGTATGATCACAAAATAACATAACTTTATAACATGACATAACTTATCAAAACATGACATGACATATCATGGCATAACATAACATAGTATGACATCGAACAACACAACATAGCTTAACATTTCATGCATACATATGACACGTGCAGGAGTCACGAAGCACGCGATATCATACATAGTACAATTCATCCAACTAAGTAAGTAGCTCTAAGCCAGAGTGACTAATTATTTTTGGTACTAGCCTGAAACGGCTCCTCAATGTCCAATTCAACCTTAAATCCATCATTTTGATGATATTAGTTAAAGAAAAAACGATTGCAAAGATCGGTCATCTCGTAGGAAGAATTGACACTAGTTACATCCCCCTATAATACATTTTGAGGTATTTTAGTCTTGACAGGTATATATATGATTTTGACAAATGGTCATACCTCCATAAATCGTAATAATTAAATAAGAAAGGAATAGCTAACATGAGCAAAGAAAAAAAAGTTTGGAATGGACATGCACACAGATAGCACGTCCTAAACAAGCATGACCGTGATATCATGTAACGACCAATACCCAAAATACCCAAGATACAGATCAGGATTCAAAATTTGAATGTAACACCTATGTGCGTCGACATTCCCCTGTATCTCCTGCAACATGGTCATGTTACTTGTCGTTTCTAAGAGTGAAAACTATCACAACAGACTAATACGAGTCTTTTTACCATGTCTTGTCCTCGCTCACATGCATCCTAAGAAAAAATTTAATATGCTAAGGGTATATTTCTCTTGCATTTTCCTTGTTCAATTAAACAACGGGGTACATCAAATCTTTGACATTGATTGCTATATTTTATTTTAATAGGAATAAAATAAAAATTAAATAGAAAAATACATTAAATGTACGAAAATAACTCCACGTGGGAAGCATCATTATATATTTTAAGAGATGACATATTTTTTTAATTATTATTATTTTTAACCGCTAATCCAAATCTAACCCAATCATAAAATATTATGCGTTCTTTAGAAGTTAAAACGTTTTAATCTTCCACCTAATATTTTAAATAGCTTTCAAATCTCACCATAGTTAATTAATTAATTCAAATGTTTGTTATTTAGGTCTAACACATTCTATATTTGTATAATAAAATTATACGAAAAATATATGGGTCAGTTTGTAATACCTTACAATTAAACATATTCGAAAAATAATATTTTCAATAAAAATATCATTATATTTTACTTTATTTTTTAAATATCGTAAATAAAATATTTGTTTAGTTGTTCTATATTAATTATAAAAAGTGGTTCTATTAATTATAAATTTATTTTTATGCTATAATTTTGTGAACTTTAAAACTTTATTTTTAAAAGCAAGTTTTAATCACCCCATAAGATATACTAAACACATTTTAAATCATTTTTTTTATATATAAAAGTGTTTATAGAAAAATTAATTTGATTTTTTAAAAAAACTATTTTCCCAAAAGTGAGGAAAAACATAGAAATCTACGAGCCTGGATGATATTGTGTTATAGAAACACATACTTACGGCGTGTTATTATATTGATATGACTATGTATATTTTATTTAATATATTGTACTTTCATATATGTATGACTATAATGATAAGACCATGTGTAACTCTAAAGGCACCATGAATTAAAATGGTGTTATAAAATATGACTAAAAGACTAATCATGTTAATGATATTATGAAAAGTATTATATGCATCATTGTATTAAATCATGATCTTTTATGTGGGACCTCATACATTGGAGCACGGATTACTTCTCATATGTTAATACAAATGCGTACTTATAACAATGATTTCGAGTCTTATATCTTCGGGTGGTTTGGCTATGCGAGAGTGCATGTGCCTATATGAGGGTTTAAGGTTTATGAAAAAAGAGTATTTGTCTAGTGGTTTCAAGTACATGTGTGGGTCAAAAAGTATTCTGCATCCAAACTCACTCGAGAAATTTGAGCTTAATGTTACAGACAGAATCAATGCATGTGTAACATCGGACCCCGAGTGAGGAATTAAAAACTCATGTTTCCTTTTAAAGTCGAATTTCAAAAATTTTATTGAGAACTTTAGGGCCAGAATTTCAAGATAAGTTAAAAGAGAAAAATGCTTAGAAAAATCTCAGGAACTTAAGGAAAATGTAAAGAAAATAAATATATGGTTTGATATAGGTCGATAATAATGCTAATGGTGTACTAAAGAAGATATGGGACAAATACTCTAATGATACTATTCACACTGCTAATAGGCTTGGTAAGTTACCTTAGTCACTCCTGGGTGTCATGGAGGTTAACTAGGTTTTAAGTCGTTTAAACGACTTAAAGCTTGAACTCTCATTTCAAGACTCATTAAACTAGCTCATCGAGGCTACCTAGTTTTGGGAGCACTAGGGGTAGACTTCTGATTGCAGCTCACGATCTTGGGGTGCATGGTTTACTAGAGACGTCCTAACCTAGGTTAATGTAAAACTATCTATCCTAGTGAGAGAAATACTTTATCTGAAATTCCAAAATTTCAGATAAAATCAATCTCAAGTCTATCTGTCCCGGTGGAGAGAAATACTTTATCTGAAATTCTAGCTTTGTGTCTTGGTGTTCCTGTAGTGGTCGCGAAGTTTCTGTTGAAGTGAGCTCACTCGAGCTCCCCTCTTCAACCATGGGTTCATCATCAGTAAGATCCTTTCTCAACTATAGCACCCACATCATCTTCACCCCTTTTGACTGTCGGGTGATAGTTTAAATGACTGTCGGGTTGGACTCCGTTACTACTAAAATTTTTGCTAAGGGCATGGAAATGACTTTGTGTTCAAGCAGAAAATTCATTCCTAACACGATGTCGAAGTCGTCCATCTTGACAATCACAAAATAAGTTTGTCCCATCCAACTCTCTATCTTGATTAGAGTTCTCTTTGAAACCCTTAAGATATGTAGGACGGCTGAATTGTCAACTTTCACCCGTCTGGTATCTCGATGTCATAGGATGTTCAAGTGTTTCGCTTTGGTTTGTGACATAAAGTTGTGGGTGGCTCTAGAGTCGGCAATAGTGTTCTTGGTTGCTCTGTGGTTGACCAAGGCCTTAAAATACATAAGACCGCATTCCATTGCCTTTCCTATCTCATTCACTCTTTTCTAGATGGCAAATAAATACTTTAAGGCCGCAATGCAGGGGTTTTTCACGTTTTAGACTAGCGGTGTTTCAACTTTCACTGTCTCGTACTTAGCTTTTGATTTTATTCCAAATTTTATTTGGAAGGCATAAAGTGTCGTCTTTTGTGGGCACTCGGTTTCTCGGTGAGCCTCCTTGTATATGAAGCAAGACGAGGGGTCTTGGCTTTTATTGTGACTTTTCTGGTTGTGAGGTCTCCGCCATGGAGTTCTACCTCTCCGTTGGGAGGACTCTTATTCCCCTCCTCTACCTTCAAGTTTGTCACTTCCCCCACTTTTGGGGGAGTTGGACGGTTGGTCTTGCCTTATATTTTGGGGTTGATCGATGCTAAGATCAAATATTTGTTCGACTGTAGCATAGTCCGTGAAAAAGTATTGAACTCTTTGTTCATAGAGCTTGGTTTTCGCCCATGGCTTCAACCTCTCAACAAAATTGAAGACCTTGAATTTCTCTATCACGAATACCTATCATAAGCCAAGAAAACTACTTAACGTAGTCTCGGATATTGCCAGTATGCCTTAGATTCTTTGATTTCCTTCTTGTGATTATCTCGACATTCTCTGGGAAGAGCCAAGAGCGGAATTATTGTTTTAAGCGCTCCAAGTATCCACAGTACACCGACCATCTTGAATGTTCATGTACTTGGATCTACACCACAACTTTGCATCGTCGGCTACATGCATTGTTGCAAACATGAATTTCGCTTCTTTTTCCATGGTATTTGTGGCTTGAACGTGCTGTTCAAGGTTAAAGATAAAGTTCTCTAGAGCCTTGGCATCTCGAACCCCACATAAGGGTTTGGGCTCTAGGACCTTTATCTTGTTGAATTGGACTATACCCTCAGCTGGAGTTTGGTTCCTCAACGCTCTCCTAATGAGGATTAATCGGGTAATCAAATCCGCCACTTTAGTCCTAACCACTCCAAGGGTTGCTCTTAGATCCTCAAACATTTCTAAGACCATATGAACAGTTGCTTGTTTGGTATTATCTAAGCTCTAGATTCATTCATCCATTCGGGCAACGAACCCATCTAGTTATCCTCATGCTCGAAGCCACCAGTAGTTGGCCTTTGTCTTTCAAGGCCTCGACCCTAACCATTAGTTCACAGACAGGTATTACCTCAAGGCGGCTTTCCATCTCATCGATCCTGTCGATTATCGATAGATTTCATTCATGCGAGATTTCAAAAGTCCCACTCAATGAGGAACTTCGCTTAAATAGAGAAACTGGTTTTCAATATCTACCAATCGGTTAGTTTGGGACTTGCCTAGGTGTTTTGCAGCGGACATGTTTTTGTATTACGATTCAAGGAGTCGACTTAACTTTGATAGAATTTGTCATAATCACACTCTTGTAACAGTGGGACAACGATTTTGCGGTACTTGTTCTAACCTGGAGAACAAGTCAGTCCTACAAAAGTCAGACTTTACGGACAACCTTGATGTATGATCGAGCCTCGGGTCACATTTAAAATAAATGTTTTAGAAACATTGAGTGAGGAATGAGTTGAAAATGATTTGAAAGAAATCAATGTTATAATCTAAAAGCAAATAACCAACAACCACAACTAGTCACATCCTCTTAAAGTATATTTTTGGACATTTTAACCTTGAGGGGTGGAGACATGATTTTGGTGGTTGGTCCTACACCCCCATATTGACACAAGAAGAATAGTAAATGTTTGTCTGACATTAAAGCAAGTAAAAGGGATTTGGAACAGGCATGCGGTTGTGGATAACACGTCCTGGACAAGCATGATCGGAACATCCGACATGTGGCCACATACAGCACGTCTTGGACACGCATAACTGTGGTAGCTGACACACGGGGTTGCACCCCTTGGTGACTTTATGGTTCTTTGAAGAGTTCGCCAATTAACCTTCTATGGATGATGAATAAGCTAGCACACACTATATTGTTCCCACCAGAGAGAGAGTTCTATGAGGTGCCTCAATCCAAGACATCGTTCATTCATTATGCAAGCAAAGCAAGCTACCTAAATCAAGAGAAAAAGGTTGTAAACCTATACAGACTCCTAATGGGTAAGATTAAGATAAGAGAGCTGGTTGGAAAATCGAGGTACCTCCCTAAAGCCCTGGGTAAAGCCTATGAATATCGAGGTACCTCCCTGGTTGGAACTCGGATGCTGAGATAGCAGTACAGACTAGGCTGGATCTCCCTAAAGCCTAGAGTAAAGCCGGTGAATATCTACTAACTTAAGGATGCGATGAAAGCCTATAAATAGGTTGCTAACGGAGTATTTTTATACTCTTCCCTTTCTCCTTTTCTTTTACAAGTGCTCGTAGGCTCCCAATCGAGTTGGGGGACATTCGAGAGTTATGTGGTCACAGAGGGGTCGTTGTATTTTAGTCTTTTCTACTCCATTTTGTAATTCTATGCCAAACTATTTTTTTCTTTGTAATAAATTTGAACAACACCGTCTTGTAATAGGTTTCATTTTGTAATTAATTGTGGTGTTATTTGTTGGTTTTATTTCTTTTTAAATTTTATCATTTTTAATCTTTTATTTAGTTTTACTTTTGTTGTTTATTTGCTTTTGGTCTTTGTCCTTTTTTCTTCACGATCTAAGTTTTGAAGTCTCCAAAGTTGAGTCTGACCGCGCATATCAAAGAATAATTAAGAATGGTTTGGATCAAGGACTCTGAGTAGACGAAAGATTTCAACAATGTATCTTAATGCGTTGACTACATTGTCAACTTAGGTAGCAACCATGTCAAATATGTTGAAAACAATAATAATGCGACCACGAACTAGCCGACACAGCTACAGATTATGACCTAGATGACCTTTACCTTAGAATGCGAGCACGTATATATATCTAAGCATCGCCCACTTAATATTATATATGTCAAACACAAGGAAAAAGCTGGAATAATACATATTCCAAGGCATTCGATCTTGGATAGAGGAACCACCCTAATTTCTCTTGGGGTGGACACCAAAAACATCACATGACTGTAAGTAAACTGCAATATCCCCCAAGATTCAATACTAATTGAACTTCTTATGTGATGTACAATCAAAGCCAATATCCCGAACCTCAATAGAAGTATTCCAATACTATTACTACCTAGACATGTGTCAGACATGGATACATATAGACACGTCACTTTTGGAGCTATCTTTTCGGAAAATGAATATCTAGGTCACTCGGGCAATTATAGAAACCAGGTAAATTAGGTTTAGCTACCTAGCATCCATATATTGAATAGTTGTATGTGTCTAGCAAGATTTATGTGTGGAAAAGTTCGACAATATCATTATTCTTTTTGTAAGTAAATTTTTTTAACAATCAAAGGCTGGAATAGCTCAGTTGGTTAGAGCGTGTTGTTGTTAACCACAAGGTTGAAGGTTCCAACCCCTTCTTCTAGTGTACTCAATATCCAAGAGTTTGTCATTAACCCTAGACATGGGAATTTATCGGGGACATTTGGTGGGCTTGAATTGACGTTGAGGGTCCAAATCCTAGATGGTCAAGGTCATGTGGTAGCTGGTGGCTTTTTAGTTTTGTCAAGTAGCTGGAATAGCTCAGTTAACCCCAATTCTCAATGCTGACGGTTTAAGCTCTTCTTTTAGCGGTAGTTTAGAAATTTTTAAATAGTTGTATTTGCGCATGTAATGTTTTATTATGCTATATTGTACATTAAATTATTTGTTTATTGTAAAAGGCTGGAATAGCCTAGTTGGTTAGAGCGTGTGGCTGTTAACCACAAGGTTGAAGGTTTCAACCCCTTCTTCTAGCGTACTTACAATATATAAGAGATTGTCACTAACACCGAACATTGGATAGGCCAAGAATTTGGAGCTTCAGAAGTGAATATTTGCACAGTTGAAGTAGCGGATGAAGTTGCAATCATCATTTCATGAGTTGTTAGAAAACTTTATTGGAAGTTATTTGTCAATTGAAGGGGATGGGGATTAAATCATAGTCAACAAACTATGAGACTTTCAATTTAAATCTTGTTCTAGATCTTTGGACTGAGGATTAGAGTTGCCTTATCAATTTGGTATAGAGCCTAGGTAGCATCTTTGTGCCTACTCTAGAATTCATTTTATCTTTCCTTTCTGTATTGTATTTCTTTTCTTCAAATCTGTCCATTTATTTTCTTGTTGTCATTTCTACCTATATTCTTTATGTTTTTCTCACTTTATTCTCATTTTCTCCCTAAAGATCATATTTAGATCTTGAAAAAAAAAAATCCTTATCATATTTCATTTATTCTATTGTAGACAACTTGCATGTTTATTTGAATATCAAATAAACTCAAATTTACATTTTTCCTAAACCAACTAAATCTTGAACGGTTGTGTTGATATTGTTCTTTCATAATTAAAACTCGAAGATAACTTCTTATTTTGCCCGAATTCTGTAAAAGGAAAGTTAGATCGTTCTCAAAATCTTCACGACCCTTCTTTTTTGAATTCTTTTTTTTTTTTTTCAGTTTGCAATTCTATCCATAAATATCTTTTTGTCCCTTATTTCTTTGTTTATTTCTTTTTTTATGTTGCTGTTATTTTATAATTAACTTATCTTATTTCCTTGCTAATATCATAATTGGTTTATCTATATATTAGCCTACTTTTATCATAATTTAGTCACTTTCTCAAATAGTCTACCTTTATATTAATAAACACGAGTGTCTCTAAGTGTAAAATCAGTGAGTTGTGTGTGTGAGGTTCTAAACATATTTAACTACTGCTTGTACAATCATGAACCAAGATGGAGGAAATGGAGGGGAGATCAATGAAGCTGGGTGAAGAGAAGCACAAGTCGGAACAATTACTCGTTTGAATCAAGTTATTAGTACATTGACGAACCAGACGGAGCGAATTGAAATAGCCTTAGGTAATCTTCAAGGAAGGGAAGTACTCATGAATGAAGAAGTTGAAAATGAAGAAGATGACAATGTCACCCTTTTAACGGGACAGTCCTAGGGGAGGGAGAGATTTCGGTCGAGGGATTGGAAGAGGTAGAAGAAGGGGTAGAGAAATTTTAGCACCAAAAAGAATTGAGAGGGAGTACCAATATGAGAGAGGAAAAGAAAGAGGAGTCGAGGGAGTAAAGCTTAAAATTCCAACTTTCTATGGGAGATCTGATCTAGAGGAGTATTTGTAATATGAGAGCAAAATTGAGCATGTTTTCGATAGCAACAATTTCAGTGAAGAAAGAAAGTTGAAGCTTGCTGTGGCTAAATTTTGTGATTACATATTTATATGGTGGACATCTTTGAAATCAAAGTGGAGGAGAAATTTTGAATAACCAATTGAAACGTGGGAGGATTTGAAGACATTAATGAGAAAAAAAGGTACATTCCTGAGCATTATTTAGAGTACTCAAGCAAAAACTCAATACTCTGCAACTGGGATCCAAAAGTGTTGAAGAATATTACAAAGAAATGGAGGCCCTTATGAATAGAGCATGCATTGATCAAGACGAGGAGCAATGGCTAGATTCCTTGGTGGGTTAAACCTACAACTTGCTCATCAAGTGGATAGGAAAGCGTACTTTGATATGAAAGAATTGTTACACCTTACTGTCAAAATCGAAAGGCAACTAGCTTGGGAGAAGGAGAACTCCAAGAGGTATGCTATTTCTAAGTCTACTACTTTCAACACTTGGAAAAAGAATGCAAATATTGAAAAGATAGATTTTAAGGTTAGAGGCAAGTATGAACTTGACAAAAAGAATAAAGCTGAGACCTCCAAGGGTAAAGAGAAAGTGGAGGAATATAAGGAGGTTCGAGAAAGAAATAGAGACATCAAATGTTGGAAATGTCAAGGAATTGGTCATATTAGTCGTGATTGTCGTAACAAGAGAGTCATGATCATCAAGAATGGACAAGTTGTCACAGATAGTTAGGAAAGTGACCAGGATGAACTAGTTGAAGAAGAAATCCAGGAGAATGAGGAGGAATTGGAAGATGTGAGTCATTCGGCACTTGTTAAAAGAAGACTTCTTAAAACTCACGTTATGGAGAATGATGTTGATGATCAAAGAGAAAACCTATTTCACACAAGGTGTTTAGTCAAGGAGATTCCTTGTAGTCTTGTTATTGACAATGGAAGTTGCACTAATATAGTAAGTACCATGTTGATCAAAAGGTTGTAAATTCCAACTCAACACCATCCTAAACCTTACATGCTCCAATGGCTCAATGATAGTGGAACAATGAAGGTAGTTTCTCAAGCTTTAATATCTTTTACTTTGGGAATATATAAACATGAAGTTCTTTGTGATGTGCTTTCAATGCTTGCGGGAGACATATTGTTTGGCCGACCTTGACAATTTGATAGGAAGGTCATGTATGATGGTTATTTGAATAGGTATTCTTTTATAAAAGATGGTAGAAAAACCACTCTTGTACCTTTGAGTTCTGCAGATGTATTTGCTAATCAATTAAAGTTTGAGAAAAAAACGAAAGAGTTCGAGGAAGAAGATTTGAGAGAAAAAATAGTGAAAAAAAGAATGAAATTGAAAAAAAAAAAGGAAAGAAAGTGAGTTATTTGGCTAGAGTTGGAGAGGTTAGAAGGGCAATGTTTTTACAAAAACCCATCTTTGTACTTATGTACAAGGAAGGATGCTTTTGTCTCTAACGATAACAATTTGTCTTTGCCTAGTATGTTTCAATCTCTTTTACAAGAATTTGAGAACATGTTCCAAGATGAAGTACCTAAAGAACTACCTACCATTACAAGTATTGAACATCAAATAGATTTCATTCCAGGGGTAGTCATTCCTAATAGGCCAGCTTATAGAGTCAACCCAACTAAGACTAAAGAATTCAAACACAAGTAGAGGAGCTCATGGAGAAGGGCTATATACGAGAGAGTTTGAGTCCATGTTCTGTACCGATCTTATTGGTGCCAAAGAAAGATGGAGCGTGGCGCATGTGCGTGGATTGTAGAGTCATCAACAAAATCATTGTACAAGTATCGACATCCTATTCTTAGGCTAGACGATATGCTTGATGAATTGCATGGTTCATGTCTATTTACAAAGATTTATTTGAAATCTAGATATCATCAAATTAGAATGCATGTAGGAGATGAATGGAAAACAGCTTTCAAAACTAAGTTTGGATTATATGAATGGCTTGTTATGCCTTTTGGGTTAACTAATGCTTACATTTATAGCTTAATGAATCATGTTTTGAGAGAATATTTGGGAAAGCATATTGTTGTGTATTTTGATGATATTTTAATTTATTCAAAGATTTTGCATGAGCATGTTGAGCATGTTAAGTCAGTTTTGATTACGCTTAAAAAAGAAAAACTTTATGCTAATTTTAATAAGTGTAGTTTTTGCATGGAAAAAGTTAACTTTCTTGGCTTCGTAGTTCGTAAAAATGGAGTAGAAGTAAATGAAGAGAAAGTTAAAGCAACAAGGGATTGGCCAACACCAAAAAATGCAAGTGAAGTTCGGAGTTTTCATGAGTTAGCTAGCTTCTATAGGAGATTTATAAAAGATTTTAACACTATAGCACACCATTGAATGACTTATGAAAAAGAATATTGTTTTTAAATGGGGGGATATGCAAGAGAATGCATTCAATGAGCTTAAGAAAAAATTAACCAAATCACCATTACTTGTCTTACCTAATTTTGATAAAAATTTTGAAATTGAGTGTGATGCAAATGGTTTGGGCATAGGTGCTATTTTGATGCAAGATGGAAAACTCTTAATGTATTTTAGTGAAAAACTAAATGGGGCAGCATTGAACTATCCTACCTATGATAAAAAATTGTTTGCTTTAGTCTGCACATTGTCGATGTGACAACACTACTTATGGCCTAGAGAATTTGTGATCCACTCTGATCATGAAAGCTTGAAGTATCTTAAGGGTCAAAGCAAACTGAACTGTAGGCATGCAAAGTTGGTGGAGTTTATTGAAATATTTGTGATCCACTCTGATCATGAAAGCTTGAAGTATCTTAAGGGTCAAAGCAAACTGAACTGTAGGCATGCAAAGTTGGTGGAGTTTATTGAAATATTTCCGTATGTCATCAAATATAAGCCAAGGTAAGGATAACGTGGTAACTGATGCATTATCTAGAAGGTACAATCTCTTTACTTCTCTTAGTGAAAAAATTCTTAGATTTGAGCATATTAAAGAATTATATAGAGATGACCAAGACTTTGGCACTATTTATGCATCTTGTCTTCCAAAAAAAGCTATGGATGATTATTATGTGTTTCATGAATTTTTATTCAAGAAAAATAAGTTATGTATTCCTAAATGCTCTGTAGGAGATTTGCTTGTAAAAGAAGCATATGGTGGTGGGTTAATGGGACATTTTGGAATTAATAAAACTTATAATATGTTGCATGAACACTTCTTTTTGGCTGAAGATGAAGCACTATTTTCATAAGTTTTGTAGCCAATGTTTTAAATGCAAAGAAGCTAAATCTAGATCACAACCAAAAGGATTGTATGCTCCACCTAACGAACCTTGGACTAATATATCTATGGATTTTGTTATTGGTTTGCCGCACACTAAAAAGGGTAAATATAGTATTTTTGTTGTGGTAGATAGATTTAGTAAATTGGCTCATTTTATTGCATGCAACAAAACGGACGATGCAAAACATGTTATTGACTTATTCCTTAGGAAAGTACAAGATTACATGAATCCCTAGAATAATTGTTATGACAGGCATGCTAAATTTTTAAGTCACTCTTTGGAAAGAATTCTGGGGTAAATTGGGTATCAAATTGTTGTTTTCATCTACATGTCATCCTCGTATTGATGGACAAGCTGAGGTGATTAATAGAATATTAGGAGCATTGCTTAGGGCTATTATTTCTAAAAATATTAAGTCTTGAGACAAATGTTTGCCATTTGTAAAGTTTGCATATAATAGAGCAATTCATAGTACCACTCATTGTTCTTCTTTTGAAGTTGTTTATGGATTTAATCCACTTACGCCTCTTGATTTGCTTCCTATTCCTTCTAACATTTTTGTGAGTGACGCAGCACAAGTAAGACAGATTTGATCAAAACATTGCACAAAGAGGTGGAGGAGAGAATTGAGAAACAAAATTTCAAAGTTGCTTCAAGAATTAACAAAGGACGGGAGGAAATCCTTTTTCAACCCGGTGACTGGGTTTGGATACATTTTCGCAAGGAGCGATTCCCATCTCAAAG
This sequence comes from Cucurbita ficifolia, assembly GCA_033971965.1. Taxonomy (NCBI): domain Eukaryota; kingdom Viridiplantae; phylum Streptophyta; class Magnoliopsida; order Cucurbitales; family Cucurbitaceae; genus Cucurbita; species Cucurbita ficifolia. The sequence continues at coordinate 3,277,590 of CM066979.1, forward strand.
AAAAAATTACATCCAAGACGGGATGACCCTTTTCAAGTCCTTGAGAGAATTAATAACAATGCATATAAAATTGATCTTCCTGGAGAATTTCCCGTACATTCTACTTTCAATGTTGCTGACTTGAGTTCTTTTGACATAGGTGATGATTAGTCTGATTCGAGGACGAAACCTTTTGAAAAGGGGGAAGATGATAAGGATCACGGTGTTCCAAATATTTCAACTAAACCTATTACACGATCCAAGACCAAGAAGATTCAACAAGCATTCATTCTTCATCTACAAAATTGGGTAGGCTCGGTTCGACCATCATTTCATGTGTTACAAGCTGATTCAATTAAGGAATGACCATTTGGAGCTCCATAAGTGAATATTTGCACGGTTAAAGTAGCTGATGAAGTTGCAAGTATCATTTCATGAGTCGTTAGAAAACTTTATTTATTATTTTTTATTTCATAATTCTTGTAATGGGTAAAAGAGTGGAAGTTATTGTCAAATTGACTTCGTCTTTTGTCGAGATCTAAGAAGATCAGGATTAAATCATGGCCACTAACTTCATTTGAAGAATTGAAAGTTTCTTTTATGGTAAGACTATAAATACCCACAAATTATTGCCTAAAAATCAAATGAATGGAATTGAGATCTCAAATTGAGACTTTCACCCTTAGAAATCTGAAATACCCACAAATTATTACGTAAAAATCAAATGAATGAAATTGAGATCTCAAATTGAGATCTAACGGGATCGGGATTAAATCATGGCCATTAACTATTTTAATGCATTTGAAGAATTGAAATTTTTTTTTGTGGTAAGACTATAAATACCCACAAATGAATGAAATTGAGATCTCAAATTGAGAATTTCACCCTTAGAAATTTGAGCATCATCTTTGTCATTTCTAAGTTTCATGCAATTCTTGGGTAGATTGCATGGAGTCATTCAATCAAACCTTGATCACAAATTGAGACTTTCACCCTTAGAAATCCAAGCATCATCTTTGTCATTTCTAAGTTTCATGAAATTCTTGTGGTAGATTACATTTGAGTCATTCAATCAAGCCTTGATCAAGTTCGATTATGAAGTGACTTAATTTAGAACAATGTTCCAAATCTTGCTTCTAGATCTTTGATCTTAAGAGGTAATCTAATTCTAGTCTAATCTCTTGGTTGATCCGAATTTTGTATAAGGATGTGTTAATTTCTTTGATTCAAAGGTTCTTACTTCAACAAAAACTTGGATCGTTGGATTGAGGATTACAGTTGCCTTATCAGTCACTAACTCCAGACTTGAAAATTTATTGGGGACATTTGGTGTGCTTGAATTGACGTTGAGGGTCCAAATCCTATATGGTCAAAGTCATGTGATAGTTGGTGGCTCTTAGTTTTGTCAAGTAGCTAGAATAGCTCAGTTAACTCCAAGGTTGAAGGTTGAAGCTCTTCTTCTAGCAGTAGTTTAGAAAATTTTAAAGTATTTTTTATAGTAGAAGGCTAGAATAGCTCAATTGGTCAGAGCATGTGAATGTTAACCACAAGGTTATACAAGAGATTGTCACTAACCCCGTACATGGGAATTTATTGGGAACATTTTGTGGGCTTGAATTGATGTGATGGTCCAAATCCTAAATGGGAAACGTCATTTGATAGTTGGTGGCTCTTCTCTTCTCGTAGTATAGAAATTTTTGCGTATGTTATATCTTATTATGCTATATTATAAATTAAATTATTTTTTTTGTAGTAAAAGGCTGGAATAGCTTAATTGGTTAGAGCATGTGGCTATTAACCACAAGGTCAAAGGTTCAACCCATTTTTCTATGGCGTACTCAATAATACAAGAGATTGTCACTAAACCCGAATGTTGAGGGTCCAGATCTTAGATGGGCAAGGTCATGATAGCTGTGATTGCTGAAATAGTTCGCTTAATCCCGCTAGAAATTTTGGAATAGTGGAGGCTAGAATAGCTCAGTTGGTTAGAGTGTGTGGCTGTTAACCACAAGGTCGTTTTATCAAATAGCTCGTTTAGAATTTTTTTTTCTAACTTGTTTAGAAATTTTTGAATAGTCGAGGGTGGAATACCTTAGTTGGTTAGAGCGTGTGGTTGTTAACCATGAGGTCGAAGCTTCAACCATTTCTTATAGCGTACTCAATATACTTTTATCAAGTAGCTGGAATAGCTTAGATAACCCAAAGGTAAAAGGTTCAACAAGCTCTTCATCTAGATCGTTTAGAAATTTTTTAATAATGGAGGCTGGAATAGCTTAGTTGGTTAGAGCGTGTGGACCTTAACCACAAGGTCGAAGGGTTCAACTCCTTCTTCTTGTGAAGTCAATATAGTTTTATCAAGTAGCTGGAATAGCTCAAACCCCAAGGTCAAAGGTTCTAGCTCGTTTAGAAATTTTTGAATAGCTTAGTTAACCCCAAGGTCGAAGGTTGAGGCTCGAATAGCTCAGATAACCCAAAGGTCAAAGGTTCAACAAGCTCTTCTTCTAGTTCGTTTAGAAATTTTTGAATAGTGGAGGTTGGAATAGCTTAGTTGGTTAGAGCATGTGGCTGTTAACAACAAGGTTGAAGGTTCAACCCCTTCTTCTAGCGTACTCAATATACTTTTATCAAGTAGCTGCAATAGCTCAGATAACCCCAAGGTCAAAGGTTCAACAAGCTCTTCTTCTAGCTCGTTTAGAAATATTTGAATAGTAGAGGCTGGAATAGCTCAATTGGTTAGAGCGTGTGGCTGTTGACCACAAGGTTGAAGGTTCAACCTCTTCTTCTAGCGTACTTAGTATACTTTTATCAAGTAGCTGAAATAGCCCAATTAACTCTAAGGTCAAAGGTTCAAGCTCTTTTTCTAGCTCGTTTAAAAATCTTAGAATATTTGATGCTGAAATAGCTCAGTTGGTTGGAGTGTGTGGCTGTTAACCACGAGGTTGAAGGTTCAACCCATTCTTCTAGCGTACTCAATATAGTTTTATCAAGTAGCTGGAATAGCTCAAACCCCAAGGTCAAAGGTTCAAGTTGTTCTTCTAGTTCGTTTATAAATTTTTGAATAGTGGAGGCTGGAATAGCTCAATTGGTTAAAGCGTGTGGTTGTTAACCACAAGGTCGAAGGTTCAACCCCTTCTTCTAACGTACTTTTGCGTACTCAATATAGTTTTATCAAGTAGTTGGAATAGCTCAAACCCCAAGGTCAAAGGTTCAAGCTCTTCTTCTAACTTGTTTAGAAATTTTTTAATAGTTGAGGCTCGAATAGCTCAGTTTGTTAGAGCGTGTGGTTGTTAACCACGAGGTCGAAGGTTCAGCCCCTTCCTCTAGCGTACTCAATATAATTTTATCAAGTAGCTAGAATAGCTTAGTTAACCCCAAGGTCAAAAGTTCAAGCACTTCTTCTAGCTCATTTATAAATTTTTGAATAGTGGAGGTTGGAATAGCTCAGATGGGTAGAGCATGGGGCTGTTAAACATAATGTTGAAGGTTCAAATCCTTCTTCTAGCCTACTCAATATACTTTTATCAAGTAGCTGCAATAGCTCAGATAACCCAAAGGTCAAAGGTTCAACAAGCTCTTCTTCTAGCTCGTTTAGAAATTTTTGAAAAATGGAGGCTGGAATAGCTCAGTTGGTTAGAGCGTGTGGCCTTTAACCACAAGATCAAAGGTTCAACCCCTTCTTCAAAAGTACTCAGCATAGTTTTATCAAGTGCTGGAATAGCTCAAACCCCAAGGTTGAAGGTTCAACAAGCTCTTATTCTAGTTCATTTGGAAATTTTTGAATAATGGAGGCTGGAATAGATCAGTTGCTTAGAGCGTGTGGACCTTAACCACAAGGTTGAAGGATCAACTCCTTCTTCTAGCATACTTGGTATAGTTTTATCAAGTAGCTGGATCAACTCCTTCGTTGGTTAGAGCGTGTGGCTGACGGTTCAACCCCTTCTTCTAAAGTACTAGTATACTTTTATCAAGTGCTGGAATAGCCCAGTTAACCCTAAGGTCAAAGGTTCAAGCTCTTTTTCGAGCTCGTTTAAATTTTTTTGAATAGTTGATGTTGTTATAGCTTAGTTTGTTAGAGCGTGTGGCCCTTAACCACAAGGTCAAAGGTTCAACCACTTCATCTTGCATACTCAATATAGTTTTATCAAGTAGTTGAATTAGCTCAAACCCCAAGGTCAAAGGTTCAAGCTCTTTTCGAGCTCGTTTAAAAATTTTAGAATAGTTGATGCTGGAATAGCTTAGTTGGTTTGAGCGTGTGGCTGCTAGCCACAAGGTCGAAGGTTCAACCCCTTCTTCTAGCGTACTCAATATAGTTTTATCAAGTAGTTGGAATAGCTTAAACCCCAAGGTCAAAGGTTCAAGCTCTTCTTCTAACTTGTTTAGAAATTTTTGAATTGTTGAGGCTGGAATAGCTCAGTTGGTTAGAGCGTGTGGCTTTTAACCACGAGGTCAAAGGTTCAACCCCTTCTTCTAGCGTACACAGTATAGTTTTATCAAGTAGCTGGAATAGCCCCTTTAACCCTAATGTCAAAGGTTCAAGCTCGTTTAGAAATTTTTGAATAGTTGAGGCTTGAACATAGCCCAGTGAACCCTGCTCTTTTTCTAGCTCGTTTTACCAACGCTGGAATAGCTCAAACCCCAAGGTCAAAGGTTCAAGCTCTTCTTCTAACTTGTTTAGAAATTTTTGAATTGTTGAGGTTGAAATAGCTCAGTTGGTTAGAGCGTGTGGCGATTAACCACGAGGTCAAAGGTTCAATCCCTTCTTCTAGCGTACTCATTATAGTTCATTTAGAAAATTTTAAAATATTCTAGGTTGGAATAGCTCAGTGTCTTTAACTACAAGGTCAAAGGTTCAACCCCTTCTTCTAGGGTATTCAATATACTTTTATCAAGTAGCTCGAGGTCAAAGGTTCAACAAGCTCTTCTTCTAGCTCGTTTAGAAATTTTTGAATAGTTCAGGCTGGAATAACTCAGTTGGTTAGAGCATGTAGACCTTAACCACAAGGTCGAAGGTTCAACCCCTTCTTCTAGCGTATTTAATATAGTTTTATCAAGTAGCTGGAATAGCAAGTGAACCCTTAGTTCAAAGGTTCAAGCTCTTTTTCTAGCGTTTGAAAATATTAAAATATTTGATGCTCTTTTTCTAGCGTTTGAAAATATTAAAATATTTGATGCTGGAATGGCTAAGTTGGTTTGAGCGTGTGGCTGTTAACCCCAAGGTTGACGGTTCTACCCCTTCTTCTCTACTCAATATCAAAGTTTCAACAAGCTCTTCTTCTTTCTCCTTTAGAAATTTTTGACTAGTGGAGGTTGGAATAGCTCAATTGGTTAGAGCGTGTGGTTGTTAACCATAAGGTCGAAGGTTCAACCCCTTCTTCTAGCGTGCTCAGTATAGTTTTATCAAGTAGCTGGAATAGCCAAGGTAACCCTAAGGTCAAAGATTCAAGCTCTTTTCGATCTTTTCGAGCTCGTTTAAAAATTTTAGAATAGTTGATGCTGGAATAGCTTAGTTGGTTTGAGCTTGTGGCTGCTAACCACAAGGTCAAAGGTTCAATCCCTTCTTCTAGCGTACTCTGGAATAGCTTAGTTAACCCCAAGGTCAAAGAAAGGATCAAGCTCTTCTTCTAGCTCATTTATAAATTTTTTAATATTAGAGGCTTGAATATCTCAAATGGGTAGAGCGTGTGGTTGTTAACCACAATGTTGAAGGTTCAACACCTTCTTCTAGCGTACTCAATATAATTTTATCAAGTAGCTGCAATAGCTCAGATAACCCAAAGGTAAAAGGTTCAACAAGCTCTTCTTCTAGCTCGTTTAGAAATTTTCGAATAATAGAGGCTGGAATAGCTCAGATGGTTAGAGCGTGTGGCTGTTAACCACAAGGTTGAAGGTTCAACCCCTTCTTCTAGCGTACTTAGTACAGTTTTACCACGTAACTAAAATAGTAAAGTTGAAGGTTCAAGCTCTTTTTCAAGAATACCTTAGTTAACCCAAAGGTCAAAGGTTCAACAAGTTCTTCCTCTAGCTTGTTTAGAAATTTTTGAATAGTGGAAGCTGGAATAGCTCAGTTGGTTAGAGCGTGTGGCTGTTAACCACAAGGTCGAAGGTTCAACCCCTTCTTCTAGCGTACATAGTATAGTTTTATAAGTAGCTGGAATAGCCTACCTAAGTTCAAAGGTTTTTAAGCTCTTTTTCTAGCTCCTTTAGAAATTTTTGAATAGTGGAGATTGGAATAGCACAGTTGGTTAGAGCGTGTGTCCCTTAACCACAAGGTCGAAGGTTCAACCCCTTACTTGTTATCAAGTAGCTGGAATAGCTTAAACCCCATGCTTCAAAGGTTCAAGCTCTTCTTCTAACTTGTTTAGAAATTTTTGAATTGGAATAGTCGAGTTAACCCAAAGGTCAAAGGTTCAACAAGCTCTTCTTCTTGCTCGCTTAGAAATTTTTAAATAGTGGAGGCTGGAATAGCTCAGTTGGTTAAAGCGTGTGGCTGTTAACCACAAGGTCAAAGGTTCAACCCCTTCTTCTAGTGTACTTAGTATAGTTTTTTCAAGTAGCTGGAATAGCCCCTTTAATCCTAGGGTCAAAGGTTCAAGCTCTTTTTCTAACTCGTTTAAAAATTAGTTGATGCTGGAATAGCCTCGTTAGAGCATGTGGCTGTTAACAACAAGGTATACTCAATATACTTTATCAAGTAGCTAGAGAGGCTCGAATAGCTGAGCTTACCCAAAGGTCAAAGGTTCAACAAGCTCTTCTTCTTGCTCGTTTAGAAATTTTTGAATAGTGGAGGCTGGAATAGCTCAGTTGGTTAGAGCGTGTGGCTGTTAACCACAAGGTCGAAGGATCAACCCCTTCTTCTAGCGTACTTAGTGTAGTTTTTTCACCTAGCTGGAATAGCTCCTTTAACCCTAGGGTCAAAGGTTCAAGCTCTTTTTCTAGCTCGTTTAAAAATTTTAGAATAGTTGATGCTGGAAAAGCCTTGTTGGTTAAAGCGTGTGGCTGTTAACCACAAGGTATACTCAATATACTTTATCAAGTAGCTAGAGAGGCTCAAATATCTGAGATTACCCAAAGGTCAAATGTTCAACAAGTTCTTCTTCTTGCTCGTTTAGAAAGTTTTGAATAGTGGAGGCTGGAATAGCTCAGTTGGTTAGAGCATGTGGCTGTTAACCACAAGGTTGAAGATTCAACCCCTTCTTCTAGCGTACTCAATATTATAGTTTTATCAAGTACCTGGAATAGTCGAGTTAACCCAAAGGTCAAAGGTTCAACAAGCTCTTCTTCTTGCTCGTTTAGAAATTTTTGAATAGTAGAGACTGGAATAGCTCAGTTGGTTAGAGCGTGTTGCTGTTAACCACAAGGTTGAAGGTTCAACCCCTTCTTCTAGCGTACTTAGTATAGTTTTTTCAAGTAGCTGGAATAGCCCCTTTAACCCTAGGTTCAAGCTCTTTTTCTAGCTTGTTTAAAAATTTTAGAATAGTTGATGCTAGAATAGCCTTGTTGGTTAGAGCGTGTGGCTGTTAACCACAATGTATACTTAATATACTTTATCAAGTAGCTAGAGAGGCTCGAATAGCTGAGATTACCCAAAGGTCAAAGGTTCAACAAACTCTTCTTCTTGCTGGTTTAGAAATTTTTTAATTGTGGAGGCTGGAATAGCTTAGTTGGTTAGAGCGTGTGGATGTTAACCACAAGGTCGAAGGTGAAGGTTCAATCGCTTCTTCTAGCGTACTTAGTATAGTTTTATGAAGTAGCTGGTATAGCCCCTTTAACCCTAGGGTCAAGGGTTCAAGCTCTTTTTTATCTCGTTTAAAAATTTTAGAATAGTTGATGCTGGAATAGCTTCGTTGGTTAGAGCGTGTGGCTGTTAACCACAAGGTTGAAGGTTAAAATTTTTTATAATAGTTGATGATGGAATAGCTTAGTTGGTTAGAGCGTGTGGCTGTTAACCACAAGGTCAAAGGTTCAACAAGCTCTTCTTCTTGCTCGTTTAGAAATTTTTGAATAGTGGAGGTTGGAATAGCTCAGTTGGTTAACCACAAGGTATATACTTTATCAAGTAGCTAGAGAGGCTCGAATAGCTGAGATTACCCAAAGGTCAAAGGTTCAACAAGCTCTTCTTCTTGCTGGTTTAGAAATTTTTTAATTGTGGAGGCTGGAATAGCTTAGTTGGTTAGAACGTGTGGCTGTTAACCACAAGGTCGAAGGATCTCAACCCCTTCTTCTAGCGTACTTAGTATAGTTTTTTCACGTAGCTGGAATAGCCCTTTTAACCCTAGGGTCAAAGGTTCAAGCTCTTTTTCTAGCTCGTTTAAAAATTGATGCTGGAAAAGCCTTGTTGGTTAGAGCGTGTGGCTGTTAACCACAAGGTATACTCAATATACTTTATCAAGTAGCTAGAGAGGCTCAAATAGCTGAGATTACCCAAAGGTCAAATGTTCAACAAGCTCTTCTTCTTGCTCGTTTAGAAATTTTTGAATAGTGGAGGCTGGAATAGCTCAGTTGGTTAGAGCGTGTGGCCCTTAACCACAAGGTCGAAGGTTCAAGCTCGTTTGAAAATTTTAGAATAGTTGATGCTGGAATAGCTTTGTTTTGTTAGAGCGTGTGGCTGTTAACCACAAGGTCGAAGGTTAAAATTTTTAAAATAGTTGATGCTGGAATAGCTCAGCTGGTTAGAGCGTTTGGCTGTTAACCACAAGGTTGAAGGTTCAACCCCTTCTTATAGCGTACTCAATATTATAGTTTTATCAAGTAGCTGGAATAGTCGAGTTAACCCAAAGGTCAAAGGTTCAACAAGCTCTTCTTCTTGCTCGTTTAGAAATTTTTGAATAGTAGAGACTGGAATAGCTCAGTTGGTTAGAGCGTGTGGTTGTTAACCACAAGGTCGAAGGATCAACCCCTTCTTCAAGCGTACTTAGTATAGTTTTATCAAGTAGCTGGTATAGCCCCTTTAACCCTAGGGTCAAAGGTTCAAGCTCGTTGATGCTGGAATAGCTCAGTTGGTTAGAGCGTGTGGCTGTTAACCACAAGGTCAAAGGTTCAACAAGCTCTTTTTCTTGCTCGTTAAGAAATTTTTGAATAGTGGAGTCTGGAATAGCTCAGTTGGTTAGAGCGTGTGGCTGTTAACCGCAAGGTCGAAGGTTCAACCCCTTCTTCTAGCGTACTTAGTATAGTTTTTTCACGTAGCTGGAATAGCCCCTTTTACCCTAGGGTCAAAGGTTCAAGCTCAATAGTTAATGCTGGAATAGCTTTGTTGGTTAGAGGGCTGTTAACCACAAGGTATACTGAATATACTTTATCAAGTAGCTAGAGAGGCTCGAATAGCTAAGATTACCCAAAGGTCAAATGTTCAACAAGCTCTTCTTCTTGCTCGTTTAGAAATATTTGAATAGTGGAGGCTGGAATAGCTCAGTTGGTTAGAGCGTGTGGCTGTTAACCACAAGGTCAAAGGTTCAACCCCTTCTTCTAGCATACTTAGTATAGTTTTATCAAGTAGCTGGTATAGCCCCTTTAACCCTAGGGTCAAAGGTTCAAGCTCGTTTGAAAATTTTAGAATAGTTGATGCTGGAATAGCTTTGTTTTGTTAGAGCGTGTGGTTGTTAACCACAAGGTCGAAGGTTTAACCCCTTCTTCTAGGGTACTCAATATTATAGTTTTATCAAGTAGCTGGAATAGTCGAGTTAACCCAAAGGTCAAAGGTTCAACAAGCTCTTCTTCTAGCTCGTTTAGAAAATTTTGAATAGTAGAGGCTGAAATAACTCAGTTGGTTAGAGCGTGTGGCTGTTAACCACAAGGTCGAAGGTTCAACCCCTTCTTCTAGCGTACTTGGTATAGTTTTTTCGAGTAGCTGGTATAGCCCCTTTAACCGTAGGGTCAAAGGTTCAAGCTCTTTTTTAACTCGTTTAAAAATTTTAGTATAGTTGATGCTGGAATAGCTTTGTTGGTTAGAGCGTGTGGCTGTTAACCACAAGGTCGAAGGTTAAAAATTTTATAATAGTTGATGCTGGAATAGCTCAGTTGGTTAGAGTGTGTTGTTGTTAACCACAAGGTCAAAGGTTCAACCCCTTCTTCTAGCGTACTCAATATTATAGTTTTATCAAGTACCTGGAATAGTCGAGTTAACCCAAAGGTCAAAGGTTCAACAAGCTCTTCTTCTTGCTCGTGTAGAAATTTTTTAATAGTGGATGCTGGAATAGCTCAGTTGGTTAGAGCGTGTGGCTGTTAACCACAAGGTCGAAGGTTCAACCCCTTCTTCTAGCGTACTTAGTATAGTTTTTTCACGTAGCTGGAATAGCCCCTTTAACCCTAGGGCCAAAGGTTCAAGCTCTTTTTCTAGCTCGTTTAAAAATTGATGCTGGAAAAGCCTTGTTGGTTAGAGCGTGTGGCTGTTAACCACAAGGTATACTCAATATACTTTATCAAGTAGCTAGAGAGGCTCAAATAGCTGAGATTACCCAAAGGTCAAATGGTCAACAAGCTATTCTTCTTGCTGAAATTTTTGAATAGTGGAGGCTGGAATAGCTCAGTTTGTTAGAGCGTGTGGCTGTTAACTACAAGGTCGAAGGTTCAACCCCTTCTTCTAGCGTACTTAGTACAGTTTTATGAAGTAGCTGGTATAGCCCCTTTAACCATAGGGTCAAAGGTTCAACAAGCTCTTCTTCTTGCTCGTTTAGAAATTTTTTAATAGTGGAGGCTGGAATAGCTCAGTTGGTTAGAGCGTGTGGCTGTTAACCACAAGGTCGAAGGTTCAACCCCTTCTTCTAGCGTACTTAGTATAGTTTTATCAAGTAGCTGGTATAGCCCGGTTCAAAGGTTCAAGCTCGATTGAAAATTTTAGAATAGTTGATGCTGGAATAGCTTTGTTTTGTTAGAGCGTGTGGCTGTTAACCACAAGGTCGAAGGTTAAAATTTTTAGAATAGTTGATGCTGGAATAGCTCAGTTGGTTAGAGCGTGTGGCTGTTAACCACAAGGTCGAAGGTTCAACCCCTTCTTCTAGCGTACCCAATATTATAGTTTTATCAAGTAGCTGGAATAGTCGAGTTAACCGAAAGGTCAAAGGTTCAACAAGCTCTTCTTCTTGCTCGTTTAGAAATTTTTTAATAGTGGTTGGTTAACCACAAGGTATATACTTTATCAAGTAGCAAGAGAGGCTCGAATAGCTGAGATTACCCAAAGGTCAAAGGTTCAACAAGCTCTTCTTCTTGCTCGTTTAGAAATTTTTTAATAGTGGAGGCTGGAATAACTCAGTTGGTTAGAGCGTGTGGCTGTTAACCACAAGGTCGAAGGTTCAACCCCCCTTCTTCTAGCGTACTCAATATTATAGTTTTATCAAGTAGCTGGAATAGTCGAGTTAACCGAAAGGTCAAAGGTTCAACAAGCTCTTCTTCTTGCTCGTTTAGAAATTTTTTAATAGTGGTTGGTTAACCACAAGGTATATACTTTATCAAGTAGCTAGAGAGGCTCGAATAGCTGAGATTACCCAAAGGTCAAAGGTTCAACAAGCTCTTCTTCTTGCTCGTTTAGAAATTTTTTAATAGTGGAGGCTGGATTAGCTCAGTTGGTTAGAGCGTGTTGCTATTAACCACAAGGTCGAAGGTTCAACCCCTTCTTCTAGCGTACTTAGTATAGTTTTATCAAATAGCTGGTATAGCCCAGGTCAAAGGTTCAAGCACGATTGAAAATTTTAGAATAGTTGATGCTGGAATAGCTTTGTTTTGTTAGAGCGTGTGGCTGTTAACCACAAGGTCGAAGGTTAAAAATTTTAGGATAGTTGATGCTGGAATAGCTCAGTTGGTTAGAGCGTGTGGCTGTTAACCATAAGGTCGAAGGTTCAACCCCTTCTTCTAGCGTACTATATATTATAGTTTTATCAAGTAGCTGGAATAGTCGAGTTAACCGAAAAGTCAAAGGTTCAACAAGCTCTTCTTCTTGCTCAATAGCTGAGATTACCCAAAGGTCAAAGGTTCAACAAGCTCTTCTTCTTGCTCGTTTTGAAAATTTTTAATAGTGGAAGCTGGAATAGCTCAGTTGGTTAGAGCGTGTGGCCCTTAACCACAAGGTCGAAGGTTCAACCCCTTCTTCTAGCGTACTTAGTATAGTTTTATCAAGTAGCTGGTATAGCCCGGGTCAAAGGTTCAAGCTCGTTTGAAAATTTTAGAATAGTTGATGCTGGAATAACTTTGTTTTGTTAGAGCGTGTGGCTGTTAACCACAAGGTCGAAGGTTAAAAATTTTAGAATAGTTGATGCTGGAATAGCTCAGTTGGTTAGAGCGTGTGGCTGTTATCCACAAGGTCGAAGGTTCAACCGCTTCTTCTAGCGTACTCAATATTATAGTTTTATCAAGTAGCTAGAATAGTCGAGTTAACCGAAAGGTCAAAGGTTCAACAAGCTCTTCTTCTTGCTCGTTTAGAAATTTTTTAATAGTGGTTGGTTAACCACAAGGTATATACTTTATCAAGTAGCTAGAGAGGCTCGAATAGCTGAGATTACCCAAAGGTCAAAGGTTCAACAAGCTCTTCTTCTTGCTCGTTTAGAAATTTTTTAATAGTGGAGGCTGGAATAGTTCAGTTGGTTAGAGCGTGTGGCTGTTAACCACAAGGTCGAAAGTTCAACCCCTTCTTCTAGCATACTTAATATAGTTTTATCAAGTAGCTGGTATAGCCCGGGTCAAAGGTTCAAGCTCGTTAGAAAATTTTAGAATAGTTGATGCTGGAATAGCTTTGTTTTGTTAGAGCGTGTGGCTGTTAACCACAAGGTCGAAGGTTAAAAATTTTAGAATAGTTGATGCTGGAATAGCTCAGTTGGTTAGAGCGTGTGGCTGTTAACCACAAGGTCGAAGGTTCAACCCCTTCTTCTAGCGTACTCAATATTATAGTTTTATCAAGTAGCTGGAATAGTCGAGTTAACCGAAAGATCAAAGGTTCAACAAGCCATCCTTCTTGCTCGTTCAGAAATTTTTTAATAGTGGTTGGTTAACCACAAGGTATATACTTTATCAAGTAGCTAGAGAGGCTCGAATAGCTGAGATTACCCAAAGGTCAAAGGTTCAACAAGCTCTTCTTCTTGCTCGTTTAGAAATTTTTTAATAGTGGAGGCTGGAATAGTTCCGTTGGTTAGAGCGTGTGGCTGTTAACCACAAGGTCGAAGGTTCAACCCTTTCTTCTAGCGTACTTAGTATAGTTTTATCAAGTAGCTGATATAGCCCGGGTCAAAGGTTCAAGCTCGTTTGAAAATTTTAGAATAGTTGATGCTGGAATAGCTTTGTTTTGTTAGAGCGTGTGGCTGTTAACCACAAGGTCGAATGTTAAAAATTTTAGAATAGTTGATGCTGGAATAGCTCAGTTGGTTAGAGCGTGTGGCTGTTAACCACAAGGTCGAAGGTTCAACCCCTTCTTCTAGCGTACTCAATATTATAGTTTTATCAAGTAGCTGGAATAGTCGAGTTAACCGAAAGGTCAAAGGTTCAACAAGCTCTTCTTCTTGCTCGTTTAGAAATTTTTTAATAGTGGTTGGTTAACCACAAGGTATATACTTTATCAAGTAGCTAGAGAGGCTCGAATAGCTGAGATTACCCAAAGGTCAAAGGTTCAACAAGCTCTTCTTCTTGCTCGTTTAGAAATTTTTTAATAGTGGAGGCTGGAATAGTTCAGTTGGTTAGAGCGTGTGGCTGTTAACCACAAGGTCGAAGGTTCAACCCCTTCTTCTAGCGTACTTAGTATAGTTTTATCAAGTAGCTGGTATAGCCCGGGTCAAAGGTTCAAGCTCGTTTGAAAATTTTAGAATAGTTGATGCTGGAATAGCTTTGTTTTGTTAGAGCGTGTGGCTGTTAACCACAAGGTAACCCAAGGTGCGAAGGTTATAAATTTTAGAATAGTTGATGCTGGAATAGCTCAGTTGGTTAGAGCGTGTGGCTGTTAACCACAAGGTCGAAGGTTCAACCCCTTCTTCTAGCGTACTCAATATTATAGTTTTATCAAGTAGCTGGAATAGTCGAGTTAACCGAAAGGTCAAAGGTTCAACAAGCTCTTCTTCTTGCTCGTTTAGAAATTTTTTAATAGTGGTTGGTTAACCACAAGGTATATACTTTATCAAGTAGCTAGAGAGGCTCGAATAGCTGAGATTACCCAAAGGTCAAAGGTTCAACAAGCTCTTCTTCTTGCTCGTTTAGAAATTTTTTAATAGTGGAGGCTGGAATAGTTCAGTTGGTTAGAGCGTGTGGCTGTTAACCACAAGGTCGAAGGTTCAACCCCTTCTTCTAGCGTACTTAGTATAGTTTTATCAAGTAGCTGGTATAGCCCGGGTCAAAGGTTCAAGCTCGTTTGAAAATTTTAGAATAGTTGATGCTGGATGCTGGAATAGCTTTGTTTTGTTAGAGCGTGTGGCTGTTAACCACAAGGTCGAAGGTTATAAATTTTAGAATAGTTGATGCTGGAATAGCTCAGTTGGTTAGAGCGTGTGGCTGTTAACCACAAGGTCGAAGGTTCAACCCCTTCTTCTAGCGTACTCAATATTATAGTTTTATCAAGTAGCTGGAATAGTCGAGTTAACCGAAAGGTCAAAGGTTCAACAAGCTCTTCTTCTTGCTCGTTTAGAAATTTTTTAATAGTGGTTGGTTAACCACAAGGTATATACTTTATCAAGTAGCTAGAGAGGCTCGAATAGCTGAGATTACCCAAAGGTCAAAGGTTCAACAAGCTCTTCTTCTTGCTCGTTTAGAAATTTTTTAATAGTGGAGGCTGGAATAGTTCAGTTGGTTAGAGCGTGTGGCTGTTAACCACAAGGTCGAAGGTTCAACCCCTTCTTCTAGCAGGTTCAACAAGCTCTTCTTCTTGCTCGTTTAGAAATTTTTTAATAGTGGAGGCTGGAATAGTTCAGTTGGTTAGAGCGTGTGGCTGTTAACCACAAGGTCGAAGGTTCAACCCCTTCTTCTAGCGTACTTAGTATAGTTTTATCAAGTAGCAGGTATAGCCCGGGTCAATGGTTCAAGCTCGTTTGAAAATTTTAGAATAGTTGATGCTGGAATAGCTTTGTTTTGTTAGAGCGTGTGGCTGTTAACCACAAGGTCGAAGGTTATAAATTTTAGAATAGTTGATGCTGGAATAGCTCAGTTGGTTTGAGCGTGTGGTTGTTAACCACAAGGTCAAAGGTTCAACCCCTTCTTCTAGCGTACTCAATATTATAGTTTTATCAAGTAGCTGGAATAGTCGAGTTAACCGAAAGGTCAAAGGTTCAACAAGCTCTTCTTCTTGCTCGTTTAGAAATTTTTAATAGTGGTTGGTTAACCACAAGGTATATACTTTATCAAGTAGCTAGAGAGGCTCGAATAGCTGAGATTACCCAAAGGTCAAAGGTTCAACAAGCTCTTCTTCTTGCTCGTTTAGAAATTTTTTAATAGTGGAGGCTGGAATAGTTTAGTTGGTTAGAGCGTGTGGCTGTTAACCAACAAGGTCGAAGGTTCAACCCCTTCTTCTAGCGTACTTGATATAGTTTTATCAAGTAGCTGGTATAGCCCGGGTCAAAGGTTCAAGCTCGTTTGAAAATTTTAGAATAGTTGATGCTGGAATTGCTTTGTTTTGTTAGAGCGTGTGGCTGTTAACCACAAGGTCGAATGTTAAAAATTTTAGAATAGTTGATGCTGGAATAGCTCAGTTGGTCAGAGCGTGTGGCTGTTAACCACAAGGTCGAAGATTCAACCCCTTCTTCTAGCGTACTCAATATTATAGTTTTATCAAGTAGCTGGAATAGTCGAGTTAACCGAAAGGTCAAAGGTTCAACAAGCTCTTCTTCTTGCTCGTTTAGAAATTTTTTAATAGTGGTTGGTTAACCACAAGGTATATACTTTATCAAGTAGCTAGAGAGGCTCGAATAGCTGAGATTACCCAAAGGTCAAAAGGTTCAACAAGCTCTTCTTCTTGCTCGTTTAGAAATTTTTTAATAGTGGAGGCTGGAATAGTTCAGTTTGTTAGAGTGTGTGGCTGTTAACCACAAGGTCGAAGGTTCAACCCCTTCTTCTAGCGTACTTAGTATAGTTTTATCAAGTAGCTGGTATAGCCCGGGTCAAAGGTTCAAGCTCGTTTGAAAATTTTAGAATAGTTGATGCTGGAATAGCTTTGTTTTGTTAGAGCGTGTGGCTGTTAACCACAAGGTCGAAGGTTATAAATTTTAGAATAGTTGATGCTGGAATAGCTCAGTTGGTTAGAGCGTGTGGCTGTTAACCACAAGGTTGAAGGTTCAACCCCTTCTTCTATCGTACTCAATATTATAGTTTTATCAAGTAGCTGGAATAGTCGAGTTAACCGAAAGGTCAAAGGTTCAACAAGCTCTTCTTCTTGCTCGTTTAGAAATTTTTTAATAGTGGTTGGTTAACCACAAGGTATATACTTTATCAAGTAGCTAGAGAGGCTCGAATAGCTGAGATTACCCAAAGGTCAAAGGTTCAACAAGCTCTTCTTCTTGCTCGTTTAGAAATTTTTTAATAGTGGAGGCTGGAATAGTTCAGTTTGTTAGAGCGTGTGGCAGTTAACCACAAGGTCGAAGGTTCAACCCCTTCTTCTAGCGTACTTAGTATACTTTTATCAAGTAGCTTGTATAGCCCGGGTCAAAGGTTCAAGCTCGTTTGAAAATTTTAGAATAGTTGATGCTGGAATAGCTTTGTTTTGTTAGAGCGTGTGGCTGTTAACCACAAGGTCGAAGGTTATAAATTTTAGAATAGTTGATGCTGGAATAGCTCAGTTGGTTTGAGCGTGTGGCTGTTAACCACAAGGTCGAAGGTTCAACCCCTTCTTCTAGCGTACTCAATATTATAGTTTTATCATGTAGGTGGAATAGTCGAGTTAACCGAAAGGTCAAAGGTTCAACAAGCTCTTCTTCTTGCTCGTTTAGAAATTTTTTAATAGTGAAGGCTGGAATAGTTCAGTTGGTTAGAGCGTGTGGCTGTTAACCAACAAGGTCGAAGGTTCAACCCCTTCTTCTAGCGTACTTAGTATAGTTTTATCAAGTAGCTGGTATAGCCCGGGTCAAAGGTTCAAGCTCGTTTGAAAATTTTAGAATAGTTGATGCTGGAATAGCTTTGTTTTGTTAGAGCGTGTGGCTGTTAACCCAAGGTCGAATGTTAAAAATTTTAGAATAGTTGATGCTGGAATAGCTCAGTTGGTTAGAGCGTTTGGCTGTTAACCACAAGGTCGAAGGTTCAACCCCTTCTTCTAGGGTACTCAATATTATAGTTTTATCAAGTAGCTGGAATAGTCGAGTTAACCGAAAGGTCAAAGGTTCAACAAGCTCTTCTTCTTGCTCGTTTCCAACCACAAGGTATAACTTTATCAAGTAGCTAGAGAGGCTCGAATAGCTGAGATTACCCAAAGGTCAAAGATTCAACAAGCTCTTCTTCTTGCTCGTTTAGAAATTTTTTAATAGTGGAGGCTTGAATAGTTCAGTTGGTTAGAGCGTGTGGCTGTTAACCACAAGGTCGAAGGTTCAACCCCTTCTTCTAGCGTACTTAGTATAGTTTTATCAAGTAGCTGGTATAGCCCGGGTCAAAGGTTCAAGCTCGTTAGAAAATTTTAGAATAGTTGATGCTGGAACAGCTTTGTTTTGTTAGAGCGTGTGGCTGTTGACCACAAGGTCGAAGGTTATAAATTTTAGAATAGTTGATGCTGGAATAGCTCAGTTGGTTAGATCGTGTGGTTGTTAACCACAAGGTCGAAGGTTCAACCCCTTCTATAGTTTTATCAAGTAGCTGGAATAGTCGAGTTAACCGAAAGGTCAAAGGTTCAACAAGCTCTTCTTCTTGCTCGTTTAGAAATTTTTTAATAGTGGTTGGTTAACCACAAGGTATATACTTTATCAAGTAGCTAGAGAGGCTCGAATAGCTGAGATTACCCAAAGGTCAAAGGTTCAACAAGCTCTTCTTCTTGCTCGTTTTGAAATTTTTTAATAGTGGAGGCTGGAATAGCTCAGTTGGATAGAGCGTGTGGCTGTTAACCACAAGGTCGAAGGTTCAACCCCTTCTTCCAGCTTACTTAGTATAGTTTTATCAGGTATTCAAAAATTTTAGAATAGTTGATGCTGGAATAGCTTTTTTTTGTTAGAGCGTCTGGCTGTTAACCACAAGGTCGAAGGTTAAAATTTTTAGAATAGTTGCTGCTGGAATAGCTCAGTTGGTTAGAGCGTGTGGCTGTTAACCACAAGGTCGAAGGTTCAACCCCTTCTTCTAGCGGACCCAATATTATAGTTTTATCAAGTAGCTGAAATAGTCGAGTTAACCGAAAGGTCAAAGGTTCAACAAGCTCTTCTTCTTGCTCGTTTAGAAATTTTTTAATAGTGGTTGGTTAACCACAAGGTATATACTTTATCAAGTAGCTAGAGAGGCTCGAATAGCTGAGATTACCCAAAGGTCAAAGGTTCAACAAGCTCTTCTTCTTGCTCGTTTAGAAATTTTTTAATAGTGGAGGCTGGAATAGCTCAGTTGGTTAGAGCGTGTGGCTGTTAACCACAAGGTCGAAGGTTCAACCCCTTCTTCTAGCGTACTCAATATTATAGTTTTATCAAGTAGCTGGAATAGTCGAGTTAACCGAAAGGTCAAAGGTTCAACAAGCTCTTCTTCTTGCTCGTTTAGAAATTTTTAATAGTGGTTGGTTAACCACAAGGTATATACTTTATCAAGTAGCTAGAGAGGCTCGAATAGCTGAGATTACCCAAAGGTCAAAGGTTCAACAAGCTCTTCTTCTTGCTCGTTTAGAAATTTTTTAATAGTGGAGGCTGGAATAGTTCAGTTGGTTAGAGTGTGTGGCTGTTAACCACAAGGTCGAAGGTTGGTTGGTTAACCACAAGGTATATACTTTAGAGAGGCTCGAATAGCTCAATTGGTTAGAGCGGCTTTAACCCTAGGGTCAAAGGTTCAAGCTTGTTTAAAAATTTTAGAATAGTTGATGCTGGAATAGCTCAGTTGGTTAGAGCGGCTTTAACCCTAGGGTCAAAGGTTCAAGCTCGTTTAGGTATCGAGTTTCTTAAAATAAGATAGATAATTAAATGGTCACTCAAATGGCGGAAACATTCATATTTCTCTAAGTTTTTTTATTCTAAAACCCTATAATAAGAAATGTCTTGAGATTCCTTTTATATTCTATACCCAACCTTTACCTCCCTTACAAAACGATTTTGCTCTTTGGGTGTTGGGTGTTGGGTGTTTGAATGTGTCTGAGAGTACGGGAAAATCAAGAGTGTTAGTTGGGAAAACGTGTGGGTTGGTTCGCGGATTTTTGTAGAGTTCTCGGAAATTGATTAGCGTTGCTGTTCCGGAGAAAGAATCGAGTGGAAGTAAGCATCAACGTCGGGATCGCTGCGTCAAAGAAGGTAAACCGAAGGAGGAGGACGCCATGTGACCGTCATCGGAAGCGGAGTAGACTGTGTCGTCGGCGGCGGCGGCGCACCTTCGATTAGGACATCGAGGTCTTTCGGGTAAGGAAGACGAAGGATTCGGGTCGGTTCCTCTGGTCTCTAACCTAGCCCACAGACAAATGCGGGCCGCGCTCATTCCGGCCCAATACGAACCCAGCAAACGCGTGCATTCGGCTTCGCCCGCGTATCCCGTGGCAGCTCGGCTCGGCTTGGCGCGTTCGGCAGCTAGGCTTCGTCAATTTCCACGACTCGGCTTGGCGGCTTAATTGGTCGGTATTACTATAATATATCGATTTCAAGGTTTTCGGCCCTTCCGGAACCGTTTCTGCCCTTAATTTTACCATCTGAGGTCAGTATGGTTCCTAACTGTCAAGGACAGATTGTGTTGGGAGTTTTTTTTTTGTAAATAGAATGAGATTTAGCTAGGATATTTTATGAAAGGTTCCTAAATTTTTATGTGGTTATTATAGGACGTAAATAACTGTTGGAATTAGCTTGTTGTGAGTGACTTCGGCCAAGGCCATCGAGGTAAGTGACCTTACTATTGGAGTTAGCTTACTATGTGTTGTATGATGGTGCGTGCCCTGTGGCCCCTGCATGCATCATATTTAATGTGATTATGATTATATGATGTATGTATTATGTGACTGTTTACGCTATGAAAAGTTATGGATTATGTTGACTGTTGATTGTTTACGCTATGAAAAGTTATGGAATATGTTGATTGTTGACTGGTTACGCTATGAAAGGTTATGGATGTTGTTGACTGTTGACTATTTACGCTATGAAAGGTTGTGGATGTTGTTGACTGTTGACTGTTTATGCTATGTAAAGATAGTTGATCTGCTAGTATTATATGCCATGAAAATGTTGATCGATGCCATGGATACACGTAGTATTATCGAGCCATGTCATGAAATGCTTATGGAATTGGAATGTATTTTCACGTTATGTGATATGCCATGTAATGTAAGAAACGTATATGTGATGTTAGCAATGTTTATGTAATGTCATGTTAGGTATATTAAGGGACCTCATGCATATATATATGTCACTTGCATCGGGATACTTTCCCTTTATGTTACGAAAGGATGAAATACGATATTTATGTTCGCCATGATATCATGCAGGCCCTTTTCTGTTCTGTGGTGTCCGGCGACGTGTAATACGTTGTGCCCGACCAAGCCAGGCCCAGGGGGTACATATACGAGCCCACTTGGTGGGTTCATGTACGTGTACATGGGCCGTGTGTGAAGGAGTACCACACATCCAACCCTACCCGGAATAGAAAAGCACCCAAGGCCATGTAAAGTTTATGAAAAGTTAGGTCTCGCTCATATGTGGCATGTGTTTGCATTTCTAACCCCAACAGTGGGGTGGCTTGCTGAGTATTTCATAAAATACTCAAGCCACGTGCTACCTACATTTTTCAGGTAAAGGCAAGACGCCAATGTACGGTTGACGGTGGAGCTGAGGACACCATGAAAGTTGAAGAGGGGCATTTTTAATAGTTTACGTTTATTTGACTGTTTTAAGTTGAAGCATTGAATATTGTTTTGGGTTTATGAATCTTTATGAAAGACTTGGTTGTGTTTTCTAAGGTTATTTATGATGAGATTCCGCGTAATGAATTATGTATGCATGGGTGACGTCACTAATTAGGTTTAGAAAACTAGGGGCGTTATACAACCCATTCTTCTAGCATACTCAATATAGTTTTATCAAGTAGCTGGAATAGTTCAGTCAAAGGTTCAAGTTCTTCTAACTCGTTTAGAAATTTTTGAATAGTTGAGGTTGGAATAGCTCAATTGGTTAGAGCATGTGTCTGTTAACCACAATGTTGGAGGTTCAACCCCTTCTTCTAGCGTACACAATATAGTTTTATCAAGTAGCTAGAATAGCTCAGTTAACCCCAAGGTCAAAGGTTAAAGCTCTTTTTCTAGCTTGTTTAGAATTTTTTGAATAGTGGAGGCTGGAATAGCTCAGTTGGTTAGAGCGTGTGGCCTTTAACCACAAGGTCGAAGGTTCAACCCCTTCTTCTAGCATACTCAATATACTTTTATCAAGTAGCTGGAATAGCTCAGTTAACCACAAGGTCAGAGAGTTGGATCAAGCTCTTTTTCTAGCTCGTTTAATAATTTTAGAAAAGTTGAGGCTGGAATAGCTTAGTTGGTTAGAGCGTGTGGCTGTTAACCACAAGGTCAAAGGTTCAACCCCTTCTTCTAGCGTACTCAATTTAGTTTTATCAAGTAGGTGGAATAACTTAGTTAACCCCATCTTCTAGATCATTTACAAATTTTTCCTCGATAACCCAAAGGTCAAAGGTTCTACAAGCTCTTCTTCTAGCTCGTTTTGAATAATGGAGGTTGGAATAGCTCAGTTGGTTAGAGTGTGTGGCTCTTAACCACAAGGTTGAAGGTTCAACCCATTCTTTTAGCGTACTCAGTATAGTTTTATCAAGTAGCTGGAACAGTCGAGTTAACCCAAAGGTCAAAGGTTCAACAAGCTCTTCTTCTAGCTCGTTTAGAAATTTTTGAATAGTGGAGGTTGGAATAGCTCAGTTGGTTAGAGTGTGTGGTTGTTAACCACAAGGTCGAAGGTTCAACCCCTTCTTCTAGCGCGTACTTAGTATAATTTTGATAGTTAACCCTAAGGTCAAAGGTTTAAGCTCTTCCTTGTTTAGAATTTTTTGAATAGCTTCCAAGGTCAAAGGTTGAAGCTCTTCTTCTAACTTGTTTAGAAATTTTTTAGTAGTTGAGGTTGGAATTGCTCAGTTGGTTAGAACGTGTGGCGCTTAACCACGAGGTCGAAGGTTCAACCCCTTCTTCTAGTGTACTCAATATAGTTTTATCAAGTAGCTGGAATAGCCCAATTAACCCCAAGGTCAAAGGTTCAACAAGCTCTTCTTCGGAATAGCTCAGATGGTTAGAGCGTGTGGCCCTTAACCACAAGGTTGAAGGTTTAACCCCTTATTCTAGCATACTCAATATAGTTTTATCAAGAGCTCACTTAACCTCAAGTTGAAAGGTTCAACCTCTTCGTTTAGAAATTTTTGAATAGTGGAGACTTGAATAGCTCTGTTAGAGCGTGTAGCTCTTAACCAAAAGGTCGTTAACCCCAAGGTCAAATCTTCAAGCTCTTTTTCTAGCTCGTTTAAAAAAATTTAAAAGTTGAGGCTTGAATAGCTTAGTTGGTTTGAGCGTCTGGCCTTTAACCCCAAGGTCAAAGGTTCAACCCCTTCTACTAGCTCGTTTATAAATTTTTGAATAGTGAAGTCTTGAATATCTTAGATGGTTAGAGTTAAGAATTTGATTTTTACCCATTCTTATATAGTTTAGGAAGTCTACTTTAGAATTAATATTATTCTATATTTGATTTTTAATTTAATTCATCAAATACTTGAAAGAGGTTTTAGATATGATTTAGTTTTTTTTTTTTTTTTTTTTTTTTGTTATTTATTATTATAGTAGTGAGGCAAATACTAGTATTATCACAATTATAAAACATAAATATCTAGGGAAAGATATCGAGAGAGAAAGCATCTTGATGGTGACCGAGATGACTTTAAATGACAATCATTTTGATTCATAGAAAAAAGATTCTCCAGGCTAAAGTGTTTCAGTGTCGCCTAGAATGTTTAGAATTACGAGATATGTCTCATCTTCTCTATATTGGGTATAGACTATGTTGTATGTCACATGTCTCACTAACTTTTAATGCAAGTGGGAGATTGGTGGGCTTTATGTCTAAGTTTTATATTTAATTTTTAATAATAATTTTGTTATTTTATTTACAATTTAATGTACAAAAATTCTTCAAAAATCTATATAAATATTGCCCTTATTCTCTATGGATCTCTCTTTCTCTAATCCGTAAGAAATTTTTTTTTTCAAAAGATTCTCACAAGCCTCGACTTTATTTTGAGGAGATTCAATCATTGAAAGATCGAGAGGAAGTAGATTAAAGATGAAGGGAATGAACTCTTCATCCACGTAGTGGAAGTATTGAGAACCGTTTTGATTTTATTAAGAATTAAAACAAAAACAACCAATAGGATAGCAAGAACTCTACCTTTGTAGAAACCCTAACTTTCCAGACACTTTGAAGTTTTCCAACCATGCAAAAGCTCTTCAACATTCCACAAGATCTTCTTTACTATGACTCGAACACAAGGTCAAGGTTTGTGGGAGCCTCTTGAAAGAAAATCCCGAAGGGATTGGAGAAGAATAGTTTCGAGAATTCTCTGGAGATGTAATTTCATTCTCCAGAGAAAGTGGAAGAGATTTGTGTATCTTTGGCTCAACCCGAGAGTCTTATTTATAGAGACTTTTAGAGAATCTTTGCCAAATAATATATTTACATATTTAATATATTAAGATATAATACCTTATACAAATTATATTTAGATATTATAAGATATCCTAATATATATTTAATTAATTTGAATCTCATTCAAATTTTAATTATATTTTTGTTTAATGTATTAATAAAAACAAATATAATTTTCTTTTAATATATTAAATATTAATTAACCATTCAAATTAATATATTTTTATCTATTTATATTTAATATATCTAATATATTAAATATCAATTTGAACCCTTCCAATTTTCTTTCAAATAAATTGAACATTTCTACGTTACTATGAACAATTATGGATTAACAATTATGGATCTACAGATTATAAACTCCAATGATACCAAATTAATTAATTAAACTCTTTAAATTAATCAATTTCCATTCATTAATGGTAGGTCACTCTACTAATAACCTAGAGTTACACTTTTATGTATCGTAGGACAAGTTATGTCTATTGATATAATCATTACAAGCAAGTCGATCTTTCACGAGTGGTTCATAATTACAGCTGGGTCAAAAGTTCGTTTTACCCCTGTAATTACATCTTTCACCTTAAGTACCACTGATTCTCTAATGAACAATTTGTTTATGACGCGGCGGAGCGAACTCCTCTATCTTCTTGCATTTCCTCTGGCGGACCCCCTCAACCTCAGCCTTGGCAAGGCTATGCTCTACCATTAAGCTATCCAATCATAAACCAAGTCCCTCTCGGGCCAATGAGAGGGTGGGCCCCATTGTTCAAGTCCTGAAATCAGTACCGAACAACTCATCTACTTTCCTTATATAGAAAGAAGTGAATTTCATGTCATGATATTATGTTCCCAACGGAGTGAATTCCATCTCATGATATTATGTTCCCAACTCCCTATTTGGTCAAGTCCCCAAAATGGTAGGCATATTGAATTGGCCAACAGAGTCATTCTCACCTGTGTAAATTAAAAGATAGGCCCTCACATGCAAGATCGAGTCGCATATGATCATCTTGTAAAATATTAATCTTCTCAATTAACGGATTTATAGAGAGATATTAAATATTTCTTGGTCTAGTCTTATACAAACTCATTGTATAAGATACCCCACTTACATGTCTCCACATGAACAATTTGGATCAAATCATTTGTAACGATTACAAAGTGAGCCGTATCAATATTGTTACCAGGATAAGACACCCAACCTTATCCATATACTATAGACTCTTTAGGTTATATAGACTCTTTAGGTTATTACTTGAACACAATTCTTTTGTATGTCAAACACATACCATTCAAGATTACATTAATAACATTGGATTTTCATACAATAGATAATAATTAATTACAAATAAAATAATAAAAATTATTATTAGAAACTAAATAATTAATTACGAGGCTTTAGAGCATAAATCTCAACAAAAGACTCACTAGAACTTTCTTCATATTTCTTTAATATAAGAACTTTAATTTTTATTTTAATTCTAATTAAAATCAAAGTTGATTTCAATGTTTCCACGGTACCAATGAAACGTTCATTCTCATACAATTCATGACCCTAATTGTTATCGATCACTGTTCAAAATGGTTTCGCCATAGTTATCAAGGCTCATGGAAGCTCTCGAGGTCCTCGTCTGCAAAGTTAAAACAGAGGAAGGTCATCAAAATAATTACCAAAACCCAAATCAAAAACATTTTAAAAATGAGAATTTTCTGGAAATATTTGGATACCCACCTACTTGTATTTCATCTGTATCACAAAGTTGATATGACTTGGCATCTTGAATTGCTTTCTTTAAAGCATCTGCCCCCAACTGCATCAGAATCTGTTTGTAATAACACATTAAGAATCAAAATAAATATCATCATCCCAAGAAAGAAGCTTCGAATTAACGACACGAAACCGCCCTCTTTTTGTCATCCCTACCATTTTCCAGATTTTGAACAAAAATAGTAAGAATATAAAACGTACATCATAGAATAATGATCTATGATTAGCTTTAGGATGCTCGACTTCACCTTGTTATTAACTCTCCCTTTTGGTTCATATTTTCTTTCA
This sequence comes from Cucurbita ficifolia, assembly GCA_033971965.1. NCBI lineage: Eukaryota > Viridiplantae > Streptophyta > Magnoliopsida > Cucurbitales > Cucurbitaceae > Cucurbita > Cucurbita ficifolia. The sequence continues at coordinate 3,303,351 of CM066979.1, forward strand.
TTTGGTTCGTGTATGAGAATTAGTATTGTTATGCATATATAAAGGCTTGTCTAGCATTTGTTTTGAGGTGTGGAGTTATTGTCATTTTGTATTTGCCTAGAGGCAATTGGGAGGAACTTTGTAAGAGAGATTTTGTAGTGTGGAGTGTGAGAGATACACTTTGTAAACACTTTGATTAAGGTGATTGGCTATCACCCGTGGATGTAGGGGAATTTCTTCTCTTTGAACCACATAAATCTTTGCGTCTCTTTGTTTAATTTCTATTTGTGGGTGTGTGAGTGTGATCGATTTTGCTTCCGTTACAACAATTGGGTATCATAACATTTTGGTTGTGGCATTTGGGTACAAGTGGTATCAGAGCATTGAAGGTTGTAGTATTACGTCAAAACAAGTGGTATCAGAACATTGAATGTTGTGGCATTACGTCACAACAAGTGGTATCAGAACATTGAATGTTGTGGCATTACGTCACAACAAGTGGTATCAGAACATTGAATGTTGTGGCATTACGGCACAACACCAACCCCGAGCTAAAAAAAATAACTTAAAAGAGTAATTTAGGGAGGAATGTAACCTCATTGGCATCTTTAAAACGGTTGAAGTCATCTTTATAAGGCCAATCTACCCGCCAACATCTGTTAACCCAAACAACAAAGCCACGTTATGTTGCCTTAAAATCAAGCGTTTATGACAGTGTAAAGAAGTTCACAACTGGGTGGAGACCTATGTTTTCCAAGGCGAAGTGCTAGCTCTTCTGCCAAAGCTTGCCCTGGTTCATCACTATCAGTAGCCAAGATAATGCGGGGAACCTTTCAGGTTAATAATTTTGTTAGTATTTCAAACTTTACAAGACGTTTTCGAGATGTAAATTACAAAACGACGAAACTGTTAACGTGCTTATTTCTAACATCAAAGGAAAAAGCAGCAAAATCGTTAACGAACGCTCCATTTGATAACCATTTGATCTTGTCTTGTTGTCAACTGCACGTGTTTTCAAAATCCAGGATAAACCAAATGATTATCAAACAAAGCCTACCGGATGGTCCGAAAGGGCATTTTTCCATTATATACCTTATCTAACAAGTCTTTGCAGCTCCATAAGTACTGATATGCAGTATCCTGACATATGTGAAACCATATAAATTAAGAACAATGAATTTGTAAACCATATGTGATCATCATAGCTAAACCTAATATTATCACAAAAATCTTTAACTTAGAATCAGTTCTTTTTATCTTTGGTTTCTAGTTGAAAAAGGGTGTAGAGCGTTTCTTAAACGATGCTTTAGTGACCCTTCTTTGTCGTAACTTTCCAAAGATTAACTATAACACATCTAGTTTTTTAGGTTGGAATTTAGATTCTATTTGGTCCTTGGAATTTAGTTTCTATTTGGTCCTCGAAGTTTGAATCTGGTTTCTAATTGATCCCTAAAATTTGAAAATTTTGAACTTTTTTACTCTGAAGGACCAATTAGAAACGAATTCCAAACTTTCGAGATCTATTAAAAATGAAACTCAAAACACATAGACTAAAGATGTCACTTTTGAAACGTATTCAAATTTCAAGAACTAAATGACCAAATAGATACTAAATTTAAATATTGAGGATCAAAAGTGTGTTTTACTCCATTTTAAACCACATTTCAAGTTTCTTAATGTAACGGCTCAAGCCCACCGCTAGCAGATATTGTCCTCTTTGGGTTTTCCCTTTTAGGCTTCCCCTGAAGATTTTAAAACGCGTCTGCCAAGGAGAGGTTTCCACACTCTTATAAAAAATGTTTCGTTCTCCTCCCCAACCGATGTGGGATCTCATAATCCATCCCCCTTCAGGGCCAGCGTCCTCGCTAGCACTCGTTCCCTTCTCCAATCGATGTGGGACCCTCTAATCCACCCCTTTCGAGACCCAGCGTCCTTGCTAGCACACCGCCTCGTGTCCACCCCACTTCAGGGTTCAGCCTCCTCGTTGACACATCGCCGGTGTCTGGCTCTAATACCATTTGTAACAGCCCAAGCCCACCGCTAGCAGATATTGTCCTCTTTGGGCTTTTCCTTCCGGGCTTCCCCTCAAGATTTTAAAACGCGTCTGCTAGGGAGAGGTTTCCACACCCTTATAAAGAATGATTTGTTCTCCTCTCCAACCGATGTAATAGCATAACTCAGATAGCTAGGAATGATGTAAAAGCACACAAGATAGGCATAGATGAATTTGTATAACACAGAACCTTTTGAATTGATGCTACTGCATTAGTTGAAACCTTATTTGGGGCACCACCAGGAACACTGATACAATTGAGGAAGCCAGCTTCTTCTACTGAAAGTTTATCCATTTCACCTTCGACCTTAATCGACATACACAACGTTATCAAAAATCAATGGAAAAATAGATTAAAATCTAAAATACGAACTTACAAAACAAGGTATTGTGAATTCATACAATGATGAGTTCATCCGCATCATTAATATCATCAATCCCATAAAACAATTTTTCTGTACCCTTCGCCTGAATATTGATATCAGACATACAGATTAGAAAGCTTAGAAACGCTTAGAATTACAAGCCGAAGAACAGGAAGGAAGATGCTGGACAGTTTCTAAAATAACTCTGATTGAAGAAGGATTGATTCATGTACCTGCCAAAATTTCTTGTTTATGGTTCGGTACTTACAGCCAACGAGCTGTCCGTTTTGTCGATAAGTGAATGCAATTGCAGCCTGCAAGTGACCTTTAAACTTGTCACAAGTTGAAGCTACAAAGAAATGAGAGAGAATAATCATTGGTTACATACTATGTTGTGGACTTATTCTATAATAAGCCTCAATAGAGAAAAAATCACCTATAAGGTGAGGGTACCCCCATCCACAATTTAGAACTAGACCCTTTCTTACAGGTTTTAAAACACCAAAGACTCGCTCATCAAAACAAAACAATGCAGCACACTTTAAAGAAATAAATTATCCTTGGCTTTTGGAATGATTCGTTGAAGAATATCAGCCAACTTGAGCATAGCTAAACATGCTACGATATAAGGTTAGAGGTTCAAATCCAACGTACCATTGAGTTTTAAAAAATGCATACATTTTGAAGAATATCAAGTGAACACTAACATATGTTATCAAAGCCAAACAGGCGGTGTGCCAGCGAGGACGTTGTTCTCCCAAGGGGGTGGATTGTGAGATCCTACATCAGTTGGAAAGGGGAACGAAGCATTCCTTATAAGGGTGTGGAAACCTCTCCCTAGTAGAGGCGTTTTAAAATCTTGAAGGGAAACTCGAAAGGGAAAGCCCAAAGAAGACAATATCTGCTAACGGTGGGTTTGGGCTGTTATACATCAAATATGATTTTGACAATATTTTATGGACACAACTTCTAGCGAGTATTGCATCCACCAGAGTACGAGTCTACAAATTGAATGAAAGGCATACGAACAAAAGCATTCTTTCAGGTACCTGACGACCAGCTATTTGCATAACAACATTCCTTTTGAGAGTTTCCTGGGATATCATTCTCTTGCTGAAGTAGGTGATTAGCTGAAAAAGAAAGATCAAAACACTTGAACCTCAAAATTAAGGGCCAACTCAACTTCTTGTTAGAACAATTAACCGTGTTTCTGTCAAAAGATTGCACAAGTTAACCATTCATTCAAACAATACTAATGTAACAGCTCAAGCCCACCGCTAGCAGATATGGTCCATTTTAGCCCGTTACGTATTGCCGTCAGCCTCACGGTTTTAAAACGTGTCTACTAGGGAGAGGTTTCCACACCCTTATAAGGAATGCTTCGTTCCCCTCTCCAACCGATGTGGAGTCTCACAATCCACCCCCCTTGGGGCCCAGTGTTCTCGCTGCCACACCACCCGATATTTGGCTCTGATACCATTTGTAACAGCTCAAGCCCACCACTAGCAAATATTGTCCTCTTTGAGCTATCCGACTTCTCCTCAAGGTTTTTAGAATGCGTCTGGTAAGGAGAGGTTTTCACACTCTTATAAGCAATGTTTCATTCTCCTCTCTAACCGATGTGGGATCTCACAATCCACCCCCCTTGGGGCCCAATGTCTGGCTCTGATACCATTTGTAACAGCCCAAGCCCACCGCTAGCATATATTGTCCTCTTTGGACTTTCCCTTTCGGGCTTCCCCTCAAAGTTTTTAAAAAGCGTCTACTAGGGAGAGGTTTCCACACCCTTATAAGGAATGCTTCGTTCCCCTCTCCAACCAACGTAGGGTCTCACAACTAAGGTATTAGTATAAATGTGTCTTATACTTAGAAATGCACTCAAATTTGAAGTACCTCATCACCAAGAGGCTCCAAAATAAGACTCTTCTTTGCAGTTCCTCCAAACAACTTTGCAGTTCTACTGAATTCATTAAATGCCAATCTTCCATCTGCAAATATCTAAACCAAACAATCATTTGGCTAAGCAATTCTCATGTGTTAATTGCTACATAAGAGATTGAACATATTAATATGACGTTACCCTGCCTGCCCAACCACACTCAGACTGGAAACACCTCCACATTGCAAAATCTCTGTTCCCAATGACAAAATGTAATTCATGAACAATTTACTGCCAATCAATCCTCATAAAATCAAGGGGAAACAGTAATAATTACTTACCCTGTTGGAATTACATGTAGAGATAAGCTCCTCTCCATTAAGCGCCCACCCTTGCACTGTTCATCCATCAAAACAAGAATTTAAGCCACAAGATGGGTTTGATTTTCATGGCATAGACGGGAGGAGCAGATAACCTTGGGACAGAGCAGGCAATAGTATTTTCCAGGAGTACAATGTTCATCACAGATTATTCCGATAAGATCCATTTTCTCCATTAGAACCTTCACTTTAGGGTTGCCCATAACATTAACCCCAGAATCTGTGAATAAAGCAAAAGGGTATTTTAACAGGGTCGAAACGATTAAGTACCTGGTGGTGGCGATGGCGACGGTGACGGCGGCGGCGGAGTAGGAGAAAGAGCGCATGATAATCGGGTTGGGTAGAGTGGAAGAGAAGGGGAAGAGAAGGAGAAATTGGTAAGCGGATGAGAGAAAAGGGGAGGGCGATGATTGAAGTTGAAATTGAAAGGGGTTTTCATTGGCATTTGAATCCGACTGATTTGGAGAACAATTGGGAGCAGAATCGAAGCTGCCATATCTGCTTTCTATGATTTTTTCTTTTTTTTAAACATAGTTTCAGATATTTCAAAAAGGAGGAATCAGTTAAAAAAACAAAAACATATCTTAGTTTTTTTTTTTTTTTTTTTTCTTACCTATGTTTCAGATAAACGGTTTTTAAAACCGGTCGAGAGGTTTTCAAGCACTATTAAACAATGTTTTGCTCCCCTCTCCAACCATGGGATCTCACAATCTACACCCTTTCGGAGTCCAACGTCCTCGTTGACACTCGTTTCCCTCTCCAATCGATGTGGGATCTCAAGGTATCCTATTGAATTATGAAAGGTCTTTAGACCACAAAGCCATCTAGAATTGAAAGAAGAAGGGATCATAGGTAATGTGAAGGAAAGGACGGGAACCTGAGTAAGATCTTGTTGAAACTTTGCACCGTAAGTAACCTGATAACAGGAGTGGTAACCCAACTAGGCCTTGCCCGAGTTACAAGGCGTCTCAAAAGGGTTGGCCATTGGGCTCATCCGACGATTTAGGGACTTAATTTGAGCTCGATGAGATTTTGAGCACAAAGTGTAAGAAACCTCTTTGCCATAACCCACACCTATTTGCTTGAAGAGAACCCTGGTTTTTTTGCTTGAATCAAGCACTATCTTTCAACAGTCTACTATAAACATGTTAGGAATCCGGACCTCTACAATGATACGATATTATCCACTTTGAGCATAAGTTTTCTAAAAGACTTCTTACCAATAAAGATGTATTCCTTACTTATAAACTCATGATTAACCATTTAATTAGTTGATGTGTGACTCATCTCCCAACAATCCTTAGCTTCTCTTTTCTTTACACGGCTTTTGTTTGATATGTGCGCCATATAAATTCATCGTTCAACTAAATTCAGGTATCAACAATTTCAAACATTCAACTAAAATAAATGGGCAAAATAAGTTTTAAGAAAAAAAAACTTTCTTACTCCTCGATCTTTTATAGTTTTAAGGTTAATTATAAGTTTAGTCCCAAAATTATTATATTTGTATTTATTTTGTCTCTCAATTTTAAAAAATATATCTAATAGATCCTTAAACTTTAAATTGTTTAATAGATCCTTAAATTTTCAATTGTGAACGTTGATATGGTCATCATTTTGTAAGACTAACAAACATACATTGAAGCTTAAAATTTAATTTTATATCTAATAAATTAATTAATTTTTAAAAATTTTGAATACATCAATGACTCGTTAGACACCAAATACAAAATTTATGAATTTATTAGACTTTTTTTTTTTTTTTTGTTAATTTAAAAGATCAAATAGACATAAACTTGTAATTTGACCGAATTAAAAGTTAAATTCGTACTAAACCCAATTAATTTTAATGATATCAAATTTGTTAATTTTTAAAAATATATATATAAAAAAAATCAATAACTTGTTATAGACAAAATTAAAAGTTCATTCAAGAACATTTAAACACACAACTAAAAATTCAAACATTTTGTTATTGAATTAGGCCATGTTTTTAGCCAATTTGTTTCTTTGATGTGTTAGTTCAAAGTATTATTAACTTAATTCTTGTTGAATGTTTTGTATTTTTTTTATTTTGAAAATGGTAATAATCATTTTTCCACTAAAAAATACACCCATTTCATTTAAAAACAGCAAGTGAATGGGGTCGGTGTCGGTGCGAGACAAACGAAGTGGTTCATTAAGTCATTTCGCACCTGATTGTGATAGCCCTATTGATGCCTATGTTAGTAGTGGCAGATTTTTTCGTTGCGTTAGCATTTTTTCAATAATATCACAACTCATATTATGAAGAGAGTCGTGAACATGTCTGTAACAGTCCAAAGCTACTACTAGCAAATATTGTTTTATTTGAGTTTTCTCTTTCGAGCTTCCCCTCAAAGTTTTTAAAACTCGTCTGTTATGAAGAGGTTTCCACACCCATCTGTTAGGGGAAGTTTCCACACCCTTTTAAAACCCTTCGTTCCCCTCTCCAACCTATGTGGGATCTCAAAGTGTCAAGATCGCAACAGCGCACGGTTGAAAATGTACAACCGTGATATTAAGCACCATCAAGTAAGATGCTAGTGGTTTCTGATTGGGTCAATAACTCAAATCTCTCTTTTTATGCTATTCCTACTCGTAGATCGGAAAAAAGACAAGAAAAACGTGGTTTCCCAACCTGTTACCGATTCCACCTCAATTAAAATCGTAGCAAATTATACCAAACCGTTCTTTCGAAAAACACAATTCAAACTAGAAATCCATATTTGATCCACTAATTTACATGAACTAATTCATGTCTCTCCTCCATTCCCACCAAAAGTGACTGTTTTTTGATCATCAAAAACCCTAATCCTTCATATTAACTAACAACACAAATTCACAGTAGAGAGAGAAAATCGTGGGATCAGAAGTTGGGGGTTTCATTGAGATTAATTATAACTGTTTCCTTCTTTATTCCTATTTCAAAAACATCCCTGTTCTTCTTTTCCTCTTCAATGGCGGCTCTCACTTTTTTCTCCAATTTTTACTCTGACCCTTCTTCAATCAATCCCCAATTCCCCTATTTCTCCCCCGAAATGTCGCCGGACCTCTTCTTTCTCCCTCCGCCGCACCTTGATTACGTCTCTGCCACGGCCGATGACTCTGTTTTTTTCCCGACTGTCACTCCGTTCTTTGACGACGCTTCTTCGTTTCTTTTCTCCGATGTCTACCCGTATTTCTCCACTGAATTCTTCCCTTTTGATGCATTTGAGTTTCATTACTCCAAACGCCAGAGGGTCGTGCTGGAGCAGAGTTTTTGCTACGGTGGTGTTGGAGGTAATGTGGGTGGCGGAGGTGGCGGCGGTGGTGGCGGAGGTGACTACTTTCCTTCGCAGGAATTGTTTTCGGGTTTGTTGGATGGGAGAATTGATAATGCTGAAATGATGAACAATGGCAGTTGCTCGAAGACGAAACAGTTGCCGTCGCCAAGTAACACCTTATCGGTGCAGACGATTGCGGCCCGGGAACGGCGGAGGAAGATTACGGCGAAGACGCAGGAGCTTGGAGAGCTGATTCCGGGCGGCATCAAGATGAACACTGCTGAAATGCTTAATTCTGCTTTTAAATATGTCAAATTCTTGCAAGCCCAAGTCGGCATTTTACAACTTAAGCAAGAAACAGAGCATGAACTGGAAGAACAAGAAACAGAGGATCTTCAGATTCTTGAATCCGCCATGATTCAAGAGAAATTGTACTCAGAAGAACAGTGTTTAGTTCCAAAAGGGTTTGTTCAAAATCTTGCAAATTTCCCGGAGATTCAATCCCATCCGTTCATTTCAAACTCCATCAATCAGATCCTTATAACAAGCAGCTAGAAAGAAAAGTTGAGAGTGATCAAATGCAGAAGTATCTTGTTCATCATTTTGTTTTGTTCTTTGTTATATAAAATCTAAGGCTTAAGTGTTTTCTTAACCGTTTAGTTTAGTTTAATTTAGAGATTAGTTTCGATTAGATGCTAACCTCATGATGATCATTAGGTGTTCTTTGTCAAACTTTATCATTTCATTAAATGAAACCCCTCTTCATACTTCGTTTGTATAAGCCGCTGACTTTAAGTTTGTTTTGTAAAAAAATTTCGATTACCAAATCATGGGTTTATAGGTAACAAACACGTCTCCATTGGTATGAGGCATTTTGGAGAAACTAAAAGCAAAACCATGAGAGTTTATGCTTAAAGTAAAGAGTCTCATACCACTGTGGAGAGTCGTGGTTCTTAACATGGTAAGAGAGTCATGCCCTTAACTTAACCATTTCAATAAAATCCTCAAATGTCGAATAAAGAAGTTGCGAGTCTCGAAGGTATAGTCAAGAGTGAGTGTTGAATAAATGGTGTACTTTGTTCGAGGGCTGCAGAGAAAAGAGTCGAGTCTCGATTAAGGGGAGGCTATTTGAAGGCTACATAAGCCTCAGGAGAGGCTCTATGGTGTAGTTTGTTCGAGGAGAGTATTGTTGAGAGGGAGTCCCACATTGACTAATTAAGTGAATGATTATGGGTTTATAAGTAAGGAATACGTCTTCATTGGTGCGAGGCTCTATGGTGTAGTTTACGCTCAAAGTGGACAATATCATACCATTGTGGAGAGTCGTGGTTTTTAACACCAAACACTCATTTTTCCATGCCATTTGCATTGTTTCTCGAGAAAATATCAAACTTTCCCCAGAAAAAAAATCAAAATCTCCTTTTCAATGATTGCCAGCAAAATTTTCTCGGAAACCAAACACAAAGACCAAAGTAAAAAATCTATGACAAAGATTTTCAAAATCCCAAGAAAAGAAAACCATTTGTTTTTTTACTCTCAACTGTTCTCTATTTTTCTCCAACATAACCGCCATAGCCTCCGAAAATGGCGGCTTCCACTTTCCACTTCACCACTAACCGTCAAAACCTACAAAGAACAGTTAAAAAAACATCAAACAATTTTTCATGTCTTTTCTCAAACTTCCTAAAAACTTAAAAATCTTAATATCTCAGAATCATCAATGGCGGCCATGACTGCAAATTTCATCTTGTTCCTCTCAACAATGGCGGCTTGTTCTTCTGTTATTTTCTCTGCTTCTGTCATTGAAGATCTTAATACCTTACACCCACCTTCAGATTTCAACACTACAATCTCCAAAAACTGTCTTTTAAACCCTTCTCTTCGTTACTGCTCTACTTCTCCAATGGATCTCATTGAAATCTTCAAGTCCTCCATTGTTGCTAGCCATCTTTGCAACGATTCCCACAACCCGAATTGCGTCGAGTCGTTTCCGAAAATTGATCTTCGTAGTCGACCCAATATTGCTCCGTTGTATTTGTCGTTTCACTTCTTTTGGAAGTACTGTCCTCTGAGTATCCTCTCCATTGATCTGTCTAACAATTCTTTGAAGGGTAGTTTCCCTATTGATGTTTTGGAATGTAAACAAATAGAGGCTCTTGATCTTAGTCGAAATGAACTCGTTGGTGAAGTCCCATTTCGGATTTTCTCTGATCTTGCTAACCTGACTACTCTAAATCTGTCGTATAATCAGTTCTCTGAAAGTAGGATCTCCGATTCAGAGTTGTTCTTTAAACGGTTTAATTCGTCGAGTTTTATAAATTCGGGTCTTCTTCCTGATCATAGGAAGCATAAAATGAAGGTTGTGATTTTGTTGATTGTGTTTCCAATTCTTGTGATTGTGTTAGTGTGGTTCTTGGGGTGGCTTTGCTTCCACAGACCTGATTTCTTGCCAAGGATGTTAAGGAGGAAGCACAAGTTCACGCCGGCGATGCTCGGGGCAGCAACCGACGGGTTTTCAGAGAAGAATTTGATAGTGAAGTGTGAGGGAGTTGATATTTACAGTGGAGTTCTAAGAGATGGGACTGAAGTGAGGATTGAAATCTACAGGAATGGGAATTCAAGGGAGAGTAGGAATGAGTTTATTGAAGAATGCAAGATCTTTACCCAATTATCCCATAAAAACTTGGTGAAAGTGCTCGGTTCGTGTCACAACCGACGAATGAGAGCCCTCGTGATTGAGGCATCGGAGGGAGAGAGTGTCGATATGTGGCTGTCGAGGTCGCGTCCACCATGGAAACAGAGACTGAAAGTAGCCAAAGGAGTGTTAGAAGGTATGGTTTATTTGCAGGAGGAATGGCCTGCTGTTGATTATGATCTCAGGACAGACAGCCTCTTGTTGTCCAGAAAGCTAGTGCCATTGATTTCAAGGTTCAAATTGGGTCATCAAAATTGCAGCTCAAGAAGTAAGTCAATCTAAACGAAACTCTACACATGGTTTTAAATACTACGATCGAGTCATTCGAAAAGATTAATAGTACCGAACTCCCGAAATCACTATTCACAATAACTAAACAATTATCTGAATATGTTTTTCACGAAATCTAGCATTCATGCAACTAAGAAAACTAACATGATAATTGACATACCAGATATCTACAAGTTCGGTGTGTTCTGGTTCGAAATGATAGTGAATAGGCAGCTACAGGATGAGATCAAGCGAGATGAATCTAGTTTCATTAGAAACATAAAAACACAAATTTCCAAGAATTTGCAGGCAGTGATCAATGAATGTATAGAACTACAGAGAGAAATCATGGTGAATCAAGCAAAAACAGCAATGAACCTGGCATTGATGTGTACAGATCAATCACATGGACATCAGCCAAACTTGAAATACATATATGACACTGTAACTAGATTGTCAAGTGATCAAAAGATGCAGGAAACTGAGAAAATTAGGCATAAGAGGATTCTATCAAGAAATTAAGAAGGTATATTTATGTTGTCAATAACTACAAAGAACTTTGAAACCTTATTCAAGTGGTTCTCGCCTCTCTATAGTTTTCGATATTCGAGTCTTTTTCGTATTTGTTAAAAGTATTACATAATCATGCAATCATAGCAGATCAGATCACCAGAAATTTATGTAAAAATGTAAAACTAGAGAGAAGTTCATGTTACCAAGGAATTTCCTGACCATCCCAAGCAAAAAACTTTCCATTGTCTTGGCTCTTTGCATTGTTGATAATTGTCATAAGCTTTTGGACTGAAAAATCTTTGGTAAAAAGTTTGCCTTCGGGAACATTTCTCTGAAATGGCCTAGACAGATCTGTGTCCACTGTTCCTGGATGCAATAATATGCATATGATTGGATCTTTCTTCCTCGCGAATTCAACCGATACATTTTTTGTCACTGTGAAAGCAAAAGGGAAAGAGATTTCATATAACTATACGACGTCGAAATGCATAATGTTTAGTTCCTCTGTCATTTATGCATACAAATAAATAACTAACAAATTCGAAAAACATATAATATGGTTTTAACAATATTTGTTGAATATGATTTTGAATGTCTGCAATGAATGTGTGTGTGTGTGTCAATATTGTAGATGAACCCTTTTTGCTTGATTGAAGAACATGGATGCATATTATCATGCAGAAAAGTAATATGCATATAATCAGAAAAGGCCACAAGGAAGAAACTATACATTGGTTAAGTGCAGTCTTTGATGCTCGATAAGAATGCCAACCCCCTAGACGATTGTCTCCGATTGATCCCACCCGAGCACTTAAGTTGGCAACGACTGCAATATCTCTTTCTGTTCCAGAACCTCCTCCAGCCTTCAGAAAAGGCCACAAATGCTGCTCATATAAATCATAATCCACAGAAGTCAGTGTGCTAAATGCTGAAAAATCCACCAAGAGTTTAAATGACTGACAGAAAACATATACTTGAATTCAGAAAAAAAAGTTCAATTGGTGCTTTATTTTGAGCATCCCTCTGTGCCCAAGCCCAAGCCCACTGCTAGATATTATCCTCTATGGGTTTTTCCTTTCGGGATTCCCCTCAAGTTTTAAAAACGCGTCAGCTAGGGAGAGGTTTCCACACCCTTTTAAGGAATGCTTCATTCTCCTCCCAACCGATGTGGGATCTCACAATCCACCCCCCTTCGGGGCCAACGTCCTCACTGACACTCGTTCCTTTCTCCAATCGATGTGGGACCCCCCAATCCACTCCCCTTCGGGGCCCAGCGTCCTTGCTGGGACTCCACCTCGTGTCCACCCCTCTTCGGGGTTTAGCATCCTTGTTGGCACATCGTCCGGTGTTTGACTCTGATTCCATTTGTAACAGCACAAGCCCACCGCTAGCAAATATTATCCTCTTTGGGCTTTTCCTTTCAAACTTCGTCTCAAGGTTTTTAAAACGCGTCAGCTAGGAAGAGGTTTTCACACCCTTATAAAGAATGCTTCGTTCTCCTCCCCAACCGATGTGGGATCTCACACTTTCAGACTAAACAGCATTAGTATTTGGTTAAAGGAATAAATGCTCTTCCCTTTCACAAAAAGGAAATAAGAGACGGCTAGTCTCAAATGCAATAACCATATCGGAATTATTTCAGCTGTATGTGTATCTTCAGGGATGTATTTCAACTGAATAAAAAGTAAACAAGTTTTTAATGAAACGCAGAAGTAATTTCTATATCCAAGATTGAATGGAATGAGCCTACATTTCTTACTGAAAAGTGAAAACTAATATTGTAAACATTCAGAATGGTATTTGAGTGAGTTTTACCTTGATCACTAGGATAGGACCAACAGCATTAACCTCATAAGCATGAAGCAAAGAAGATTTCTCCACTTTATTCAAGGTAGTTTCTGCATTGGGACCAAAGCATGATCAATTTCTTAGATCATGACTTCTAAGTTACATGAACAAAAATGAAAAAAAAGAAAATTATTGACTACACTAATCAATTATGTTACATAAATTAGGAACATCTCTCCACTTTAGGTCGAGATCTAGCTTAAACTCAAACATATTTATCTGAGCTAAAATGAAACCTTGATTTCACTAACAAAACGTCGGCTACCATGTTGCGTGAAAATCCAACGGCACGATGAGGACTGTTAACGTTATGCTGTTCAACCAACCAATGGATTTTTAATTCTCAGAAGAAATACCTGGTTGGAGTACATTAGGAATTGAAAGAATCCCAGATGCATTAATTAGCAGATTCAACGATCCATATCTTTCTCCAATGGACTTTGCAGATTCCTGAAGTGCATTGTGACATTGGATGACAGACAAATATTAGAAAATTTTACATGAAATGCATGAGTTAACAAAAATACTTAATCAAAACCAAGTAGATTTCGAAACATAGAAATTTATATCGTATACTGCACAGCCACCTAACTCAAGGCTTCAAACTTTTAGCCATCTGAAAGAACCCATAGTATAGATTTCAATACCACTTTATCCAAAACTATCTCTGTAACAACCCAAGTCCACCGCTAGCAGATATTGTCCTCTTTGCGCTTTCCCTCAAGGTTTTTAAAATGTGTCTGCTAGAGAGTGGTTTTCACACCCTTATAAAGGGTGTTTTGTTCTCCTCCCCAACCAATGTGGGATCTCACAATCCACTCCCCCTTCGGGGCCCTACATCCTCGCTGACACTCATTCCCTTCTCCAATCGATGTGGGACCCCCCCAATCCACCCCCTTCGGGGCCCAGAGTCCTTTCTGGCACACCACCTCTTGTCCACCCCCTTCGGGACTCAACCTCCTCGCTGACACATTGCCCGGTGTCTAGCTCTGATACCATTTGTAACAGCCCAAGCCCACCGCTAGCAGATATTGTCCTTTTTGGACTCTGATATCATTTTGCTTTCAAGGTTTTTAAAACGTATTTGCTAGGGAGAGGTTTCTACACCCTTATAAGGGTGTTTCGTTCTCCTCCCCAACCACTGTGGGGTCTCACAATCTCCATATACCCAACAAAATTACATGTAAAAATATAGCAACCAATGCTATAATTCCCAGATAAAGATAAAAGCCATGTTAAAGAAAAAGAGTGAAACCTTAATGGTGCTTTCATTGGTCACATCCAACTCTAGAATGCAAAGGCGCTCAGAAAACTTGTCTTTTAACTCAAGAAGCCCTGTAGCTTTTCCAGGGTTGCGACAAGTAGCAACAACATGTCCCTTTTCATTCTTCTCCAGCAGATGTCTAACCTACACCAAAATAAGTTTAAAGTCAATTTAAGCTGCAGCCAAAGTAATGAGTCGGAGCAATTTGGGTCTCTAACTCACATCCCTTTCAGATTAACAAACATGTACAGTCAAAATAAAACAAACAATTCGTAACAGTCCACACCACAAAAACAGAGAAATAGGAATGAAGAACTTGAAAGATTTCATTGAATTCAACTGAACATTTGATCAACTTTAACGAAATCGTGGGCTCCAAATACATTTTGATCGCGAATAGCGAGCAAAACAAGTAATTGAACCGGAATAGAAATTGTTAGGGAAAAGAAAAAACAGAAAAACTCACAAATTCGAGGCCAATTCCTCTGGAAGCTCCTTGAACCATGGAAACTCCGCCTTCCCATTTAGCAGCAAGAGAGGAAAAACTAGCTCTCCGAGCCAACGATCTGAGGGTTCCAGCGGCGAACATTGGCTGATTCAGAAGTTGAAGCTTCATATCCTGGTTGGTTTTCGAAGCGATGAGTATTGAACGCCACAGGCATCCATTATGGAGCTTCTTTTGAAATTAGTTGGAGCCTATTCTAGGCGGTAGATGTAGCAGAAATGGCATCCAGAGCTCCATTGCCGAACTCTTGAAAGAATTTGTGGCTGCCGTAGCGCCACATCTGCGGAATCTGTACAACACACTCTTTCGTTAATTAGAAGCACACTAAATTACTCCGTGGAAGTTAACCTATGAATGGGTAGTTTGGGATAGAGATGTCAAATAGCCTTGCGACCATCCTCGTAAATGAGCCCACGTAAATGAGCCCACCTAAATGAGCCCACGTGAGATTCTCTCCCACTAATTCTCCCATTGAACAAAGTACACCATAGAGTCTCTCTCGAGTTCTATGTAACCCTCGAATAGTCTTCTCTTAATTGAGCTTCGACTCTTTTCTCTGAAGCTCTCGAACAAAGTACACGATTTGTTCGACACATGAGTCACTTTTGACTACACCTTTGAGGCTAGCAATTTCTTTGTTCGACACTTGAGCATTCTATTGGCATAGTTAAATTAAGAGCATGACTCTGATACAATGTTATGAACCACAACTCTCCACAGTAATATAATATTGTCACTTTGACCATAAGCTCTCATAGCTTTACTTTTGATTTCTCCAAAACATTTCGTATTAGTGGAGGTGTATTACTCCCTCCCAACAATTTTCAACAAATTTCTTGTGTCCATCCTAGCTCAAACTTTCAGAGTTTGTTTATGAAATTACCGACCCTCTCGATGAGTTATTTGCTCGTATAACTTTCTTTTGATCTATCTTTGAATTAAGCTTTTAATATTTTTTTTAACTTTTGTTTTCCATGGAAGTTAGCGTATGAAACTAAAGGCTCTCTCAATAGGAGTCGACTCTCGTGATTCCGTCTCGTTCTCTCTTTTGTGGTTTTTCTTTTTGTTGCATATCATATATGTTTTGAAGTTGGTTTCGAAACAGAGTAAGAGAGCGTGATCACATTTTGCTTCAAACGTGTTTTTTCGTTGAATATAAAAAATGTGATCACATTATCAAAATAGAATAACTAGTTACCGTCTTGACGTGAAAGTGAGTGAAAGAACAAAAATTATTTACTAGCTAGGGAGATATTCCATCAAATCTGTTCAAATGAAGGGAATATGGCCGACTATAATTTCTCGTGTTGATCTTGGTAGAACACCTAGACCTATATAGTGTAACATTCAAGTTTCGACGAGTTATTAAGTATTCGATTTTTTCTTTTAAAATCGAATTTATAAGATTTTATTGAGAGTTAGACACCGAATTTCAAGACTAAGAGAGAGAAATATGTTTATAACTATCTTACCAACGTAAGCAAAATATAAAAAAAAAACTAGTCAAAGTCAATCGAAGAAAGGTAAATCGGTCATTTTGATCACTTACCTAATTAGTGATCTCGATGAACCCTAATCTAATTTTGATCCCCACCTAGTATACCGTCCTTTGAGGTAGCATCTCATCTTCGAATACTGGTTACTGTTATGTAGGCTTAGCTAGTTACTTAGAACGGTGCACAACAAGAGCAATACATCTAAAACTTAGATTAAATCTCATGGTCTTCTACTAGGTCAAGGATGTGAAGAGAGCCTACGAGTAGGTTGCTTAATAGGTATATTTATATACTCACTCCTTTCCCTTTTCTTTTTCTGGTATTTGCAGACATTCGATCGAGGTGGAGGAGCATTCAAGAGTTACGCGGTCACAGAGGGATCATTTCAAAGTATCAGTCTATTTTTATATTTGAGTCTTTTTTATTTTGTTTTGTAATTGTATCACAAACCCTCTTTCCCATTTGTAATAAATTTGAGCAGTAAGGCCTTATAATTGGATTTTATCAGATTTTCATCTTTCATTTTATTTTATTTTCTTTTGATCATTGTCTTTTTAAGTCACGGTCCGAGATCTTAAAGCTAAAAAATTGGGTTGTGACATTTATGTTTATAATAGTCTACAAACATTTTCGAAGAGCTAGGATTGAAGAATTTTCTTCATCACTTATGTTGGGATGTCTTATGATATTTAAATATGATTTAAATAAAATATTATATCTTAATGTATTAAATATTCAAATCGTTGGAGGAATAGCCAAAAAAGTATCTGTAACGGCCAATGCCAAGAATGGACTCAAAATCCAGACTTGACACTTTATAATCCCGGCAGTCTCCTGCATCCCGTAAAACATGCTCAAGATACTTCTTGTTTCTAAGAGGGAAGAATATCCACACAAACCAACATGATTCTTTTCGGTATGCTTTGTTCTCACTCACATGCTTCTTAAGAAACTTTCAAAGAGGTCACCCAACATAGAATTGTTTCAAGCAAAGCATTCTCAACTTTGAAGTTCCTGTGATTGAGCCACCAAAAATAAGGTGCAATGCCCAGGATTTAGAATCTAGACTTGGCAATTTTGCACTTCCGTCTGGGCTGAGAATTTCTCGGTTATCCGTCCACCACAGTTCTGCATTTTTTTCCAACATGAATGACGCACAAGATAGCTTCTGATCATTTGGGCAGTCTATTAATAAGAAAATCTCTCCATCAATGATAGCCATAACTATGTCTCTGTTGGGTCTCTCGCGGTCCCGCTGAAGGTACACGGGTCATACCACTTGAAATCTCGTAAATACCTCACCCCTCGTGTAGATTGCAAGTTGTTGGCTTGTTGAGTGGCTACCATTGTGCGCATCATAGCCTAGAACGATTCCCACATTAGATTCGTCGTGGGATCTATTCCTGCCGCTGGTGCTGCTTGAGGTAGCGCAGTTGCATCACTAAGCCCTCGCGAGGTGCGCTCCCTTCACCTCTACCCCTTCCTCGAATAGAGGGTTGTCCACTTCCTCGATGTCCTCTTCCACATCCTCTAGTCGACATATTTTAAAACCAACATGTATCTTTCTTAAGTCTACTATTCACGAGAGTAATTCACATCATATTACATATCATCATAAGCAGATAATTTAACTAAGTATATAAGCATACAATTAAGTCAACATCGTACTACAATCAATAATATAATTAGGTCTATCAAATTCATTGCTAATTTACATTTTATAACGGTAGATGCAACATAAACATTTCTTTTTCTTATCTTATGCATGACATACTTGACGGTGACGGGGCATCGACAGTGGGAACATGAAACAGCCTACTTCGTAGATTCTACAAAATCTATAACCTAGAGCTCTGATACCAATTGTAACGACCCTAAATTGTAGACTATTCTACAAAATCTATAACCTAGAGCTCTGATACCAATTGTAACGACCCTAAATTTTTCTAACCTAAAGTCTCTACCGTAAATATAACGTAACCATTTTAAAACCTAAACATAAAACATTGTCATGGACTTACCATACCGTAAACATAATGGTCGAGCTACTACAAACTACAACACTCCTTGTCGCCACTTCAACAATCAACCCTTGACCTTGTGGTTAATAGCCCCACCCTCTAAGTACGCTAGAAGAAAAGGTTGAACCTTTGACCTTGTAGTTAAGGGCCACATGCTTTAACCAACTGAGCTATTCCAGCTACTTCAATTCTTCGACAAAACTGCTACTTCAATTCTTCGACAAAACTAAAAATTCTTTGCCTCTCCACTTCAACACATTCATGATTAGTTACAATTTCTTGTATATTGTTCTTGAATCAAGAAAAGTACGCTAGAAGAAGGGGCTGAACGTTTGACTTTTTGGTTAACAACCACACACTCTAACCAACTGAGTTATTCCAACTACTTCAACTCCTTGACAAAAATAAAAATTGTCTTCCTTTCCACTTCAGCTAGCCACTAGCTCTCATGTCCTTGTCATCTAGGATCTCACGACTTTAGTCCCATGACAAAATAAAAAACCTCGAGAAATTCAGACATTCGGGATTAGTTACAATTTCTCACACATTCGAGATTAGTTACAATTTCTTGTATATTGTTCTTGAATCAAGAAAAGTACCCTAAAGGAAGGGGTTGAACCTTTGACCTTGTGGTCTAACCAATTGAGCTAGCTACTTTAAAACTCGACAAAATTAAAAATTGTCTGCCTCTCCACTTCACTAGCCACCAGCCTTCAGCCCTTTGACAAAACCAAAAACCTCGAGAAATTCACTCATTATTCCCTCTAGAAGAAGGGGTTATAAACCTTCGACCTTGGGGTTAAGGACCACACACTCTAACCAACTTAGCTATTCCAGCTACTTCAACTCCTTGACAAAAATAAAAAAAAATTTCCTCTCCACTTCAGCTAGCCACTAGCTCACATGACCATGTCATCTAGGATCTCATGACTTCAGCACCTGACAAAACAAAAAACTTCAAGAAATTCACACATTCGAGATAAGTTACAATTTCTTATATACTGTTCTTGATTCATCAAAAGTACGCTAGAAGAAGGGGTTGAACCTTCGACCTTGTGGCTCTACTTTAAAAGTACGCTAGAAGAAGGGGTTGAACCTTCGACCTTGTGGCTCTACTTCAGCTAGCCACCAGCTCTTTAGGATCTCACGACTTCAGTCCTTTGACAAAACAAAAAACCTCATCAAAAGTACGCTAAAAGAAGGGGTTGAACCTTCGACCTTGTGGGTTACAGCCACACGCTCTAAACAACTAAGCTATTCCAGCTGCTTCAACTCTTTGACAAAAATAAAAAATTTCTTCCTCTCCACTTCAGCTAGCCACTGGCTCACATGACCTTGTCATCTAGGATCTCATGAATTCAACACCTTGACAAAACAAAAAACCTCAAGAAATTCATACATTCGGGATTAGTTACAATGTCTTGTATACTGCTCTTGAATCATCAAAAGTACTCTAGAAGAAGGGAGCTATTCCAACTACTTCAACTCTCGATAAAACTAAAAATTGTCTTAGAAGAAGGGAGCTATTCCAACTACTTCAACTCTCGATAAAACTAAAAATTGTCTACCTCTCCACTTCAGCTAGCCACCAGCTCCAGCTCTCATAACCTCTCAGCCCTCATTACTGTTCTTGATCTCTCAAGTACAATAACTAATCTCAGCCCTCATATACTGTTCTTGAATCATCAAAAGTACAATAACTAATCTCAGCCCTCATATACTGTTCTTGAATCATCAAAAGTACAATAACTAAAAGTACTTTAGCTAGCCACCATCGGGATTAGTTAGAATTTCTAATATATTGTTCTCCAGTCATCAAAAGTACGCTAGAAGAAGGGGTTGAACCTTCAACCTTGTGGTTAACAACCACACGCTCTAACCAACTAAGCTATTCCAGCTACTTTAACTCCTAATAAAACTAAATATTGTCTGCCACTCCACTTCAACTAGCCACCAGCTCTCATAACCTCATTTAGGATCTCACGACTAGTTACAATTTCTTGTATACTGTCCTTTGACCTTGTGGTTCAAGAATTTCACACATTCCATTCGGGATTAGTTACAATTTCTTGTATACTGTCCTTTGACCTTGTGGTTAACAGCAACATGCTCTAACCAACTGAGCTATTCCAGCTACTTCAACTCCCAATAAAACTAAATATTGTCTACCTCTCCACTTCAGCTAGCCACCGGCTCTCATAACCTCATTCACGACTTCAGCCCTTTGACAAAACAAAAAACCTTTCAACTCCCAATAAAACTAAATATTGTCTACCTCTCCACTTCAGCTAGCCACCGGCTCTCATAACCTCATTCACGACTTCAGCCCTTTGACAAAACAAAAAACCTCGAAAATTTCACACATTCGGGATTAGTTACAATTTCTTGTATACTGTCCTTTCACCTTGTGGTTAACAGCAACATGCTATAACCAACTGAGCTAGTCTGCCTCTCCACCAGCTCTCATAACCTTTTCATGAAGGGCCTCTCCACTTCAACTAGCCACCAGCTCACATAACTTAGCCTTTTGACAAAACAAAAAACCTCGCCTGCCTCGCCACTTTAGCTAGCCACCATCGGGATTAGTTAGAATTTCTAATATATTGTTCTTCAATCATCAAAAATACGCAAGAAGAAGGGGTTGAACTTTCAACCTTGTGGTTAACAACCACACGCTCTAACCAACTAAGCTATTCCAGCTACTTTAACTTCTAATAAAACTAAATATTGTCTGCCTCTCCACTTCAGCTAGCCACCGGCTCTCATAACCTCATTTAGGATCTCACGACTTCAGCCCTTTGACAAAACAAAAAACCTCAAGAATTTCACACATTCGGGATTAGTTACAATTTCTTGTATATTGTCCTTCGACCTTGTGGTTAACAACAACATGCTCTAACCAACTAAGCTATTCCAGCTACTTCAACAGATAAAACTAAAAATTGTCTACCTCTCCACTTCAGCAAGACACCAACTCTCGTAACCTTTTCATTTAGGATCTAACGACTTCAGCCCTTTGACAAAACAAAAAACTTCGAGAAATTCACACATTCGGGATTAGTTACAATTTCCTGCATGAATCATCAAAAGTACGCTAGAAGAAGGGGTTGAACCTTTGAACTTGTGGTTAACAATCACACACTCTAACCAATTGAGCTATTCCAACTACTTTAAGTCTTGATAAAACTAAATATTGTCTGCCTCTCCACTTCAGCTAGCCACCAGCTCTCATAACCTCATTTAGGATCTCACGGCTTCAGCCCTTTGACAAAACAAAAAACCTCGAGAATTTCACAGGATTAGTTACAATTTCTTGTATACTGTCCTTTGACCTCCTCTCCACTTCAGCTAGCCACTAGCTCTCATATCAGCCATTTCTTGTATACTGTCCTTTGACCTCCTCTCCACTTCACCTAGCCACTAGCTCTCATATCAGCCATTTCTTGTATACTGTCCTTTGACCTCCTCTCCACTTCAGCTAGCCACTAGCTCTCATATCAGCCCTTTGACAAAATGAGTCATCAAAAGTACGTTCACCTAGCCACTAGCTCTCATATCAGCCCTTTGACAAAATGAGTCATCAAAAGTACGTTCACCTAGCCACTAGCTCTCATATCAGCCCTTTGACAAAATGAGTCATCAAAAGTACGTTCACCTAGCCACTAGCTCTCATATCAGCCATTTCTTGTATACTGTCCTTTGACCTCCTCTCCACTTCACCTAGCCACTAGCTCTCATATCAGCCATTTCTTGTATACTGTCCTTTGACCTCCTCTCCACTTCAGCTAGCCACTAGCTCTCATATCAGCCCTTTGACAAAATGAGTCATCAAAAGTACGCTAGAAGAAGGGGTTGAACCTTCGACCTCGTGGTTAACAGCCACACGCTCTAACCAACTGAGCTATTCCAACTACTTTAACTCTCGATAAAACTAAATATTGTCCGCCTTACCACTTCAGCTAGCCACCAGCTCTCATAACCTTTTCATTTAGGATCTCACGACTTCAGCCCTTTGAAGAAACAAAAAACCTCGAGAAATTCAGACATTCGGGATTAGTTACAATTTCTTGTATACTGTTCTTGAATTATCAAAAAGTATAATAGAAGAAGGGGTTGAACCTTTGACCTTGTGGTTAAAGGCCACAGGCTCTAACCAACTAAGCTATTCCAGCTACTTTAACTCTCGATAAAACTAAAAATTGCCTGCCTCTCTACTTCAGCCCTTTGACAAAACAAAAACCTCGAGAAATTCACACATTCCGGATTAGTTACAATTTCTTGTATACCTCTCCACTTCAGCAAGCCACCAACTCTCATAACCTTTTCATTTAGGATCTAACGACTTCAGCCCTTTGACAAAACAAAAAACTTCGAGAAATTCACACATTCGGGATTAGTTACAATTTCCTGCATGAATCATCAAAAGTACGCTAGAAGAAAGGGTTGAACCTTTGAACTTGTGGTTAACAATCACACACTCTAACCAATTGAGCTATTCCAACTACTTTAAGTCTTGATAAAACTAAATATTGTCTGCCTCTCCACTTCAGCTAGCCACCAGCTCTCATAACCTCATTTAGGATCTCACGACTTCAGCCCTTTGACAAAACAAAAAACCTCGAGAATTTCACAGGATTAGTTACAATTTCTTGTATACTGTCCTTTGACCTCCTCTCCACTTCAGCTAGCCACTAGCTCTCATATCAGCCCTTTGACAAAATTAGTCATCAAAAGTACATTCAGCCACTAGCTCTCATATCAACCCTTTGACAAAATGAGTCATCAAAAGTACGCTAGAAGAAGGGGTTGAACCTTCGACCTCGTGGTTAACAGCCACACGCTCTAACCAACTGAGCTATTCCAGCTACTTTAACTCTTGATAAAACTAAATATTGTCCGCCTCACCACTTCAGCTAGCCACCAGCTCTCATAACCTTTTCATTTAGGATCTCACGACTTCAGCCCTTTGAAGAAACAAAAAACCTCGAGAAATTCAGGATTAGTTACAATTTCTTGTATACTGTACCTTCAACCTTGTCCTCTCCACTTCAGTCCTTTGACAAAACAAAAAACCTCGAGAAAATAACACATTCGGAATTAGTTACAATTTCTTGTATACTGTTCTTGAATTATCAAAAGTACACTAGAAGAAGGGGTTGAACCTATGACCTTGTGGTTAAAGGCCACAAGCTCTAACCAACTAAGCTATTCCAGCTACTTTAACTCTCAATAAACCTAAAAATTGCCTGCCTCTCAACTTCAGCCCTTTGACAAAACAAAAACCTCGAGAAATTCACACATTCCGAATTAGTTACAATTTCTTGTATACTATTCTTGAATTATCAAAAGTACGCTAGAAGAAGGGGTTGAACCTTCGACCTTGTGGTTAACAGCCACACGCTCTAACCAACTGAGCTATTCCAGCTACTTCAACTCTTGATAAATCTAAAAATTGTCTGCCTCTCCACTTCAGCTAGCCACCAGCTCTCATAACCTTTTCATTTAGGATCTCACGACTTCAGCCCTTTGACAAAACAAAAAACCTCGAGAAATTCACACATTCGGGATTATTTACAATTTCTTGTATACTGTTCTTGAATAATCAAAAATACGCGAGAAGAAGGGGTTGAACCTTCGACCTTGTGGTTAATAGCCACACGCTCTAACCAACTAAGCTATTCCAGCTACTTCAACTCTTGATAAATCTAAAAATTGTTGACCTTGTGGTTAACAGCAACATTCTCTAACCAACTGAGCTATTCCAGCTACTTGAACTGATAAAACACACGCTCTAACAAACTGAGTTATTCCTACTTCAACTCTTGATAAATCTAAATATTGTCTGCCACTCCACTTCAGCTAGCCACCAGCTCTATAACCTTTTCATTTAGGATCTCACGACTTCAACCCTTTGACAAAACAAAAAACCTCAAGAAATTCCCAACTTCTTGTATATTGTTCTTGAATCATCAAAAGTACGCTACAAGAAGGGGTTGAACCTTCAACCTTATGGTTAACAACCACACGCTCTAACCAACTGAGCTATTCCAACTACTTCAACTCTTGATAAAACTAAAAATTGTCTACCTCTCCATTTTAGCTAGCCACTAGCTCTCATAACCTTTTCATTTAGGATCTCACGACTTCGGCCCTTTGACAAAATAAAAAACCTCGATAAATTCACACATTCGGGGGATTAGTTACAATTTCTTTTCTTGTATACTGTTTTTGAATCATCAAAAGTACGCTAAAAGAAGGGGTTGAACCTTCGACCTTGTGGTTAACAGCCACACGCTCTAACCAACTGAGCTATTCCAACTACTTCAACTCTTGATAAAACTAAAAATTGTCTGCCTTTCCACTTCAGCTAGCCACCAGCTCTCATAACCTTTTCATTTAGGATCTCAGGACTTCAACCCTTTGACAAAACAAAAAACCTCGAGAAATTCACACATTGGGGATTAGTTACAATTTCTTGTATACTATTCATGAATTATCAAAAGTACGCTAGAAGAAGGGGTTGAACTTTTGACCTTGTGGTTAACAACCACACGCTCTAACCAACTGAGCTATTCCAGCTACTTCAACTCTTAATAAATCTAAAAATTGTCTGCCTCTCCACTTCAGCTAGCCACCAGCTCTCATAACCTTTTCATTTAGGATCTCACGACTTCAGCCCTTTGACAAAACAAAAAACCTCGAGAAATTCACACATTCAGGATTATTTACAATTTCTTGTATACTGTTCTTGAATCATCAAAAGTAAGAAGGGGTTGAACCTTCGACCTTGTGGTTAATTCCAGCAACTTGAACTCTCGATAAAACTAAAAATTGTCTGCCTCTCTACTTCACCTAGCAACCAGCTCTCATAACCTTTTCATTTAGGATCTCACGACTTTAGCCCTTTGACAAAACAAAAAACCAAGAAATTCCCACATTCGGGATTAGTTACAATTTCTTGTATACTGTTCTTGAATTATCAAAAGTATTTTTTTGTTGAACCTTCAACCTTGTGGTTAAGAGGGTTAATTCCAGCAACTTGAACTCTCGATAAAACTAAAAATTGTCTGCCTCTCTACTTCACCTAGCAACCAGCTCTCATAACCTTTTCATTTAGGATCTCACGACTTTAGCCCTTTGACAAAACAAAAAACCAAGAAATTCCCACATTCGGGATTAGTTACAATTTCTTGTATACTGTTCTTGAATTATCAAAAGTATTTTTTTGTTGAACCTTCAACCTTGTGGTTAAGAGGGTTAATTCCAGCAACTTGAACTCTCGATAAAACTAAAAATTGTCTGCCTCTCTACTTCACCTAGCAACCAGCTCTCATAACCTTTTCATTTAGGATCTCACGACTTTAGCCCTTTGACAAAACAAAAAACCAAGAAATTCCCACATTCGGGATTAGTTACAATTTCTTGTATACTGTTCTTGAATTATCAAAAGTATTTTTTTGTTGAACCTTCAACCTTGTGGTTAAGAGGGTTAATTCCAGCAACTTGAACTCTCGATAAAACTAAAAATTGTCTGCCTCTCTACTTCACCTAGCAACCAGCTCTCATAACCTTTTCATTTAGGATCTCACGACTTTAGCCCTTTGACAAAACAAAAAACCAAGAAATTCCCACATTCGGGATTAGTTACAATTTCTTGTATACTGTTCTTGAATTATCAAAAGTATTTTTTTGTTGAACCTTCAACCTTGTGGTTAAGAGCCACACGCTCTAACCAACTGAGCTATTTCAATTACTTCAACTCCTTGAACCTACACGCTCTAACCAAAAGCCACATTTGGGTTTAGTTACAATTTCATCTAGAAGGAGTTGAACCTTCGACCTTGTTTTTAATAGTGTTAGAATTAGAATTTCTTGTATATTGTTTCTTGAACTAGAAGAAGGGGTTGAACCTTTGACCATGTTGTTAAAGGCTATACGCTCTAACCAACTGAGCTATTCCAGCTACTTCAACAAAACTAAAAATTGTATGCCTCTCCACTTTAGCTAGTCACCAGCTCTCATGACCTTGTCATCTAGAATCTCACGACTTGAGCCTCTTGACAAAACAAAAAACCTCAAGAAATTCCCACTCTTGTATACCACCAGCTCTCATGACCTTGTCATCTAGGATCTCACGACTTCAGCCCCTTGACAAAAAGGGGATTAGTTACAATTTCTTGTATATTGTTTTTGAACCATCAAAAGTACACTAGAAGAAGGGGTTGAACCTTCGACCTTCCGATTAATAGCCACACACTCTAACCAACTGAGCTATTCCAAACTACTTGTTATAAAAATAATTTAAGGTAAATATAGCAAAATAAAGAGTTACAAAAAGAATAAGTATATAGTTTAAAGGATAAATTAATTTTATAATGTATCTTTTTGATTTAGTAGCACGAGGTTCTAACTAAAAAAAACATACCTATAATTTTGCAACAATTATTTATTATTCAAAATTGAAAAAAAGAAATAAAACTAGTTTTAAATATAAATTTATGACTTTTTCTTTTTTTATGTTTCAATATCACTAAAATGTTAAAATTCAATTCGCTCAAATTTTGATTAGGTACGTAGTTTAATAAATAAGACACCTAAGAAAATGGTGGAGCTAACCTTTCAATTGTCGTTATGAATTTTCATCCATAGACTGTGTTGAAATTGGTCTCTCCAATGCGTTGGATATTATCGGTGCAGAAGTGTTCTAATTGATGGTTTGATCAAGTATTATTCTTCTCTTTTTGGTGCCTATATATTTCTAGATAGTGTCCCAAGGGTCGATTTTGTAGGCTAACGTACCAATCACCCAACCTACAACACCAGGCTTCGTGTGATATTGTTTACGTTGACCGCCCCAAGAGAGATTAATTATGTGTTGGAGTATGGATTATTCCAATGATATCCTTTTCTTTGCCCTATTTAACACACAAATCAGGGTTTATTAGGCAATGCTCGACTATATAGTTGTCCTCGCATCTTATGCATGCATTGGTGGGGGAGATTTGGTTAAGCATTTGTACTTGTGTCTGCTAGTTCATGCCTTACATTATTGTTTTTTTTTTCCAATCTTCTTCGATTCTCATAGTTCTTCACCTTTCACCGATTTACTGTAAATATATGGACAGAAACATTAGTACCACATTTTCAAGGCATTCATGAACTTTAAAAGTAGCATTAATACCCTTTAAGTTTTTAGAAAAATTTTAAATTTTTTTAATCTCTAATGTGTGAGAATTATCTACTGTTCTTGAAATTTATTTTGAGTTGGGAAACAACCAATTTGAAAATAAATTGTTTGTTTGGGTCTTGAAATTTATCTGTTTAGGTATGGAAATGCTCATAAACCAAAGAGTTTTAACATTTAAAAGAAATGGTTGAAGAAAAGATAAAAAAAATTAGAGAGATGATCTATGAGTTGTAGGTAAACTGTTTCTATCTACATACTAACGATATATATATATATTTTTAAATGTTTAAAAATATTAATGTTACTTTTAATAGTTTACGAGTATTTTTGGAATGTGGTATTAACAATACGGTAACAACGCTAGATTTCTAGTGAACTAAGGTCGCTACCATCTTCATAACATTATCTCTAGAAATAAACATTTAAAACATCATTGTAAAACATTGTCATGGACTTACATGTTTGAAATTTTTTTTAAATAACATAACAAAATATTAAAGAAAACAAATAAAACATTAAAAATAAAAAACACCTTTTACTAACCTAAAACATTAAAAATAAAAAACACCTTATACTAACCTAAGTCTAGGAAAATAAAATATCACTATTTTATGCACGTGTCATGGTCTTTACTTGTGATGTCGTTATCAACCGTTCAGGGGTGCCTTACCTCTACCTGAAATAGAAGTAGCACGACTTGAGTATTTTAAGAAATACTCAGTAAGTGATCCAACTATTGAGGTCAGGAATGCAAACACATAGTATTATGCTATATTATTACACGTTTGACATCATATCTGTCATATTTTATTTTATTTTATTTTTAGTTTATTTTTGCACCAACTGTGATATTGTGGCACAAAGGATTGGTTTAGAAGAGATAATTGGAAGGGTTGTTTTTTCTAAAGAAAC
The DNA here is from genome assembly GCA_033971965.1 of Cucurbita ficifolia. NCBI lineage: Eukaryota > Viridiplantae > Streptophyta > Magnoliopsida > Cucurbitales > Cucurbitaceae > Cucurbita > Cucurbita ficifolia. Next base: position 3,332,002 of record CM066979.1, read on the forward strand.
CTTTTTTTTTTTAATTTAAATTTGCTTATTTATTTATTTATTATTATTATTTGGATTATTACATGATAGACCGGTAAAAAAAACTTTCATCCCAAAAGTATTTTAATCTTGGAATAACTCGGGTTCTTAACAAGTACGTCCTCATCCATATGAATCATAAACATTTCTTTGCATGTATAAATCTTGCATAAACATCTTGTTACTTGGTATTCATAAAACCTTGATTTCTTATAAACCGTCTTAAGGGTAATTTCATACTTTTTCTCTTGGTTCACATTCCAAAGTTGTTTTAATCCCCTTAAAATATTGCATACTTACTCTTAATATCATAAATAAGTATCATATAATTTACTATAGTATTTTGAGTCTTCTAGGATCTTGAAAACATCTTAGAATTCTCGTAAGGGTATTTTAGTCATTTACCACTTGAAATCTTGGTTTAAACCCTCAATATATTCCAATGGTCTTGTAACTTTGTATAATCCCTTTAAACCATGACTTAAGGCTCCTCATTAAATTTCATGACATTTAGAGGTCATTTTGGTCATAAGTCAGCGGTATGTAATTATAGGGGCATTTTAGTCATTTTACATCTACCCTCAGTTTAGCCTCTTCTCATAATCTAATGGTCATCAAAATTTATACATAACCTTACCATGTTATATTGAGGCTTCTACTATAATTTCATGAACAAAAGAATTCATTTAATAGGTTTGTGGCTTAGACGCTTCATTCAAATCAATATTCATGTGAACACTAATGTTAGAAAATCTTAAATACTTAACTCAACCTTAATTTCAACTTTCTCACTTTCTTTGATATGACTTGTTTCCTAGGGGGTCGTCCCCTTCCTCGACGTCCTCTTCCATATTCTCTAGTCGACATGGTTCTAAAACCAATAAGTAATCCTTCTTAAGTCTACTATTTACTATGCATTTCACATCATATTACGTATCGCCGTAAGCATACAAGTTGGCAACATAACATATTAATAAGCATACAACTAGGTCAATCATTATATTACACTCAATAGGTCAATCATACAACTACGATTTTCATGTTAAGTTACATAAATATGTCATATATAACATTCCATGCTTCCAGAAATAACAATTTTCATAATACCATAACATATTGCATCACAATATATCATATCATAAGTATGTCAATTTATCATATATCTCGTACCATAACATATTTCATATCATTTTCGTATCATATCACAATATGTATATATTCGTCACTCACATGTCATATCATAATCATATTATTTCGTAAACACTTCGCAGTCATATCGTCTCCTTATGCATATCCTAGCCATATCGTTTCCTAAACTTGTCATAATCTTATCGTCCTTATACATCTCATAGTCAAATCATTTCATGAACATACCTTAGTCATATCGTTTCCATATGCATATCCTAGTCAAATCGTTCTATCAATCTATCATAATCATATCATTTTCTATATATAACCTAATCATATCGTTATATCAATCATATCTTAGTCATATCGTTACATTACATTTATCACATACTTCTCTCATCCTATCTCATACATATCATTGAACACATCATAATGTAAGAGTTATCATATCATAACACATATATATTATATCATAGTCATATCAATTCATAAACAGTTCACACATATAAAATATATGACACGTGCAAAACCACGGGGTACATGTCAACACCTATATCAAATATAATCATGTCGATAGTAAGGTCACTTACCCGGTTAGCTTAAGTTGTTGTCACTAATTTATCCTTAATGAAAGTTCGATTATGTCCGTTGAAATTCAAGTCAACCTATGTGAGCCCATGATATCAGTTTCAAATTCGAACTTCTGCAAAATTATTTCTCTAATTTACAATAGTCCATGCGTTAGCTTTCATGCAAATATTGCATGGGTAAAGTCTTGGAATATTTATATATATTTTTATAATATTATTTCCATAAAAACCATTTAAAATGGTTTAATACCGCTTTTCCTGATCTTTCTTCTCTGTGTTTGTTTCATTTTTTTTAGGTATGTTTCCTAATTTTGTTCCAGTTTGTGAAGACTATTGCTTTTCTCAAATCTGACATTTTTTTTTTTTTTTTTGAGGAACTGTGATATTATGGCTTAATGTGTTAGTTGAGGAGAGATAATTGGGGAAAGGGATGAGAGGTTAGTGGAGAGAATGAAGGAAGGGTTGTTTTTTTTTTAAGAAAGTAATATTTTTTTAATTATTCTTATTTGTTTATTTAGTTATTTTTGTGCTATTACAATCCCACTCAAGGATAAAGAACGAACGTCTACAATACAACATGTCCATGACTCAAACTATCGCTTGGAACCTAAGAAGTCTTGGATGTAAGTTTTGAGATTGCATCACTTGGAATGAAAGAAGCCTTGTATGCAAATTTTAGACTAAGCTACTTGGAACATATGAAGCTTTGGGAGCACGTATTCAAACTATGTCATTTGGAACATAAGAAACCTTGGGCATAAGTTTTTAGACTATGTCGCTTAGAATGCAAGAAGCCTTGGACACATGTTTCAGACTACACTGCATGGAACATAAGAAGTCTTGGGTATAGGCTTTAGATTGTGTCACAGGGACCACATGAAGTTCTGGATGCAGGTTCAAGCTACATCACTTGTAACGCAAGAAGCCTTAGACGTAGATACAGACTATGTCGCTTGGAATGCAAGAAGCCTTAGACGCATGTATATATTGTGTTGCTTGGAATGCATGAAGCCTTAGACACAGGTTGTCAGGTTCATAGCTCCTACCATAAATTCGGGTTAGTATCTTAGGAAAAAGAACAAGAACTAAGGAAAGAACCAAGAACAAAAATAAGAATAAGAACTAGAACATAGATCAAAATCCAAGTTCTCAGGACTAAGAACCCACAACCTTAGAACAAAAAACCTTAGATAAGAACTTAGGTTAAGACCTCAGAACCTAGAACCAAGGTTATTCGACAAAATCATGACAAGAACTCAAAACTCAAGAATATAACATAAGGGTCTAAGTTCTAAGGACAAGAACAAGAAGAACATGACAAGAAAGAGTGGTACCTAGCACACCCTAAGATAATGATTAAGAGCCTACAAGTAGACTACTTACTGAGTCTTTGTATTCACTCCATGTTTTTCATTTTTTTTTAGACTCTGGAGCAGGTGCCATACACAAGCCTCACCTATCGTCTCGAACCCTATTTTATTTTAAATATTTTGTGTTTCAAACTACTTATATGTGAACTTTATTTTGATATAATGTTTATATATGTATATTATATTTTAAATACTCCTTGTCTTGTTTCGGAAAAAAATTATATCCTCTTTTTATACCCATCAAGTCAACCCGAGTCGCAATCTGTGCTTTGGGTAAGCTCGAAACAAATTGTTTCCCAATTAGAGTAGATAATTAATCATTTGCTCTCAAATTTGAGATTTCTTAGGATAATCTTAATTAACTTAATTAAATTTCTACCAGAATGATACATTGTTATTCTTTGATGTTCAGTATGGAATACTTGACAACAATTTTATCGAGATAAGATGTACGAGATGAAGTTAATATTTTTCTTAAAAATTCTTAAGTCATTCCAATTATACATTTGGAATTGGTTTGATAGTCAATAATTTTTATTATATTGAAATCTTACATCATTCATAATGAGTAATAAGTCATCAATATAAAACATGAAAAAAAATTACTAAGAAATTGTTATTATTATTTCGTCTATATAAGGTTATTACCATTTATTCAAAGTCATAGGTTTTGATACAAAAAATGTAAAGGTTAAATTCATTTAATAAAGGAATCCTTACTTCTTTTACAAACATTTTGCTTTTAATCTTTGGAAATAACTCTATATAATAATTTGTTTCGATGCATTTAATTTTTCGGTTCATTTGAGAATCGATATTTAGAGTACTCTCCACCTTATTATTTGACTAAATAGTGTAAACTGAGGTCTCTTAATCATGTCACAAGACTTCACGGTAGATGACGAGGTTGTACTCTACTCATTGTCTAACCCTAAGATGACAACAAAAAGGAGCTGCATTGAATGCACTTAGCTTCATGTATAACAAACATTTAGTAAACTTAAATACAACTCATGTTTCAAATTAAGACTTCAAACTACTTTAAAGTTGACTTTCAATGTAACAAATAAAAAAAAATTGAAGTAATTGCACTTGCCGAAAAACGCAAGATCTCCAGTGAACGTTGTGGATCTCGCAAACTCAACCATTCACGAACGCTACAAAACCTTGCCTTCTCCCCTCACAAGTCATCCAAAAGCTCTCACACTCCCTTCTACAACACCTACACAATAGAAATACAAAAGAAGGAAAACTCGGAATGTGGATAGACACCCTCCTCGATATGCATACAGATATCCCAGAGACTAGAGAGGGGCCAAGAAGGTGAGAATCCACTGTGCCATAAATGTGAAACAACACTGAGCAGATGTATGATCGGATCTAGGGCTTGTTTATGATATGCTTATGAAGGTCATATTGCCAAATATTGTACTCTGAAGAGGACGAATAACCCAATCGACCCACCCAAGGGTTCATGTGGAGCTGAGCAACCTATGCAGACCCACTCACAGACATGGGCGTATGCATCCACCAATAGGGACACTGTAAAATCTGACATAGTGGTTACAAGTACACTATCCATCCTAGGACATTACGTTTTAAAGATATTTGATTCAGGCTCTATGAATTCATTCATATATGTGTCATTTGCTAGTCAAGTAGGGTTCGAATTAGAACCTTTATTGCATGTGTTAACTGTTAGTACCCCTGCGGGGTAATAGACCTAGTTGCTAGGGATAGAGTAAAAGACGGGTAAGTAATAGTAGCAGGACGAACCTTAAGCGGTTGATATTTGTTAATATGATGGATTTTGACGTAATACTAAGGATGAAATTGTTAGCTGAGAATTATGTCAGTATAGATTGTTACAAGAAAGAGGTAGTATTCTCACTGCCGTTAGGATCCAGCTTTAAATTCAAGGATGCATGTACACGAGCTACCCCTAAACTCGCGTATCTTCTTGGAGTGTGCCGATACTGTTTGTGAAAAAGAAAGATGACTCGATTGGCCTATGCATCGACTACAGGGAGTTAAATAAGAGAATAGTAAAGAATAAGTACCCACTCCTTCCTATTGAAGATTTTTTCGACCAACTCCGAGAGACAATGATATTTTCCAAGATAGATCTTCGGTCAAGCTATCACCAGATTAAGATCAAAGAAAGGGATGTACCAAAGACAACTTTCCAAACAAGTACGACCACTACCAATTTGTAGTGATTTCGTTTGGTCTTACTAACGCCCCGACGGTATTTATAGAACTAATGAACCGAGTATTCAGGGAATGTCTCGACACGTTTATCATCGTGTTCATAGACGACATCCTAGTGTACTCGAACACAGATCAAGAACATCAAGAACACCTTCGAAAAGTCCTAACCATTTTGAGAGAGAACAAGTTGTACGCCAAATTCTCGCTTTTAGGACACATGTGAATTTTAGCTACGAAAAGTCTCGCTTTTAGGACACGTGGTGTCAAAAGATGATATCTCGATAGACCCCACCAAGATTGAACCAATCACCAAGTGGGATCGTCCGACCACAGTTACTGAGGTGCATAGTTTTCTGGAGGTAGCAGGATACTATTGGCGATTTGTGCAAGACTTTGCTAGAATAGTCTTACCTCTCACACAATTAACGAGGAAGTGTACGCCTTTTTTTTTTGAGCGACACATGTGAGGCAAGCTTTCATGACCTAAAACAGAGGTTAGTATCACCTCCAGTACTCATGGTACCAGAAAGCTCAAAAGGACATGTAACATATAGGAACACCTCCAAGAAGGGACTAGGATGTGTATTAATGCAGCACGGTATCGTAGACAGTTGAAAGACTATGAGAAGTACTACCCTATTACAACTTGGAATTGGCCGCAGTAGTGTTCGCACTTAAAATTTGTCGACACTACTTATATGGAGAAAAGGCTCAGATTTACATCTACCACAAGAGCCTAAGTCCTTCACCCAGAAAGAACCAAACATGAGACAACGAAAGTGGTTCCTAGCATACCCACATACCAACGCAACACAAGTCTTCCTAGCATACTTTATCCTCACTCACATGAGTCATAAGAAAATTTTCATGAGACCACCCAACAAATAATTGCTTCAAGCAAAGCACGCTTAACCATGAGGTTCTTATGATTGGGTCACCAAAATAAAATATGCAAATTGTTGGTATGGATAATAACTTTCATTTTTTTTTTAGTTTTTCTTAGTCATCCCATCTTTAGAATCGCTCTTACTCGAATGTGGTCTCAGCTCATTCACGTACCCCTCCTTTACTCGGATATCATAAAAAAAAAAAAATTATATCAAAGTTTTATGAAGGAAAATAAAAGCTAGTGAAAATTTATTAATAATCTCCTAAATTGAATGCATCATTTTCACCCAACGTCATTTTCCGAGGGAAGAAAAAAAAAAAAAAAACTTAAAAATAATTAATGAGATATGAGTTGGCTCTTTCTCTCTCTACACATAAATTAAATAAAATTAGTAGTTAAAATTAAATAATAAAAATAAAATAAAATAAAATAAGTAATGAAATTGGGGTGGCTGCTTCACATGGCAGGACACTTGGTGTACTAACACACAACAGTTACCCTACGATGGACCCTCTTTCTGATGGCCACATCCCAACCACTATTTTTATTTATTTTTTTTCCTCTATCAATTTTTAATATTTTTAAATAATAAAAAAACTATTAAATCATGAACAATACATATCTAGAATTCATATCAAAATTCAGAATCGGAATTCAATATTCGATGACCCTGACATTCACCTGCATCTCCTTGAATATGGTTCTGTTACTTATGTTACTTTTCATTCTCGCCACAGATCAACACGTAATTCTAAGAGTGAAGATTATTTCCACAAACTGAAACATGAATCCTTCCAATAACGGTGGACTTATTGTGAGATCTCACATCGATTGGAGAGAGGAACGAGTGCCAGCGAGTACACTGAGCTCTGAAAGAGGAGTGGACACCGGGCGGTGTGTCAACAAAAACACTGGACCCTGTAAAGGGGTGGATTGTGAGATCCTACATCGATTGAAGAGAGGAACGAGTGCCAGCGAAGACGTTGGGCCCCGAAACATTATTTATAAGGGTGTGAAAACTTCTTCTTAGTAGACGCATTTTAAACCTTGAGGAAAAGCTCGGAAGGAAAAACCTAAATAACACAATATTTACTAGAGGTGGGTTGGGTTGTTACATATCGAGGTCACCCCAACATAGAGCTGCTACTCAAAATAAATCACACTTAACTCATAATTTCAATAATTAAGCCACTCAAAAGAAAGGTACACCATATTGGTACAGACACAGACAGTCAAATAATATATATATTTATGTCACAACCAAAGTTATACAAATTAAAACAGTATTTCCCCACAATATGAAAATGTTTGGAAAAAATAAAAAAATATATATAATTTGTCACAAAAAGAGAATCCCAGTTTTATTTTGTTTTCCTCTGCCCTTATCATGTCCCAACATGGGGCAGCTCTTTTGTCCTTACCCCAATAAATCCCTATTTCATTATATTATTATAACCTCCATTTTTTAATTCAAAACTATATATTATAAACTTTAGGGTTTGTTATTTTTATTATTTTTGTATAACATATTGCTAAAGGACCACATCAGAATCCTTGCTGTCTCACTATTAAAATAAAAGTCCTCAAAACCTAGACTGAGTTGGGTGAACTTACATAATTTTCCAAAATTATTTTATTTTTTTTAACCCAGCTCAACTCGATCTTGCATGACAAACACATGTTTGAAAACTCAGTCAAGCCGACGGTAACTGCCCAAGCCCACTGCTATGTTGTCCTCTTTGAGCTTTTCATTTTCGGCTTCTCAAGATTTTTAAAATGTGTATGCTAAGGAGAAGTTTTCAGACCCTTATAAACAATGTTTTATTCCTCTCTCAATCCACCCGTTTTAGAGCCCAGCGTCCTCGCTCATCTCCAATCGATGTGAGATCTTACAATCCACCCCCTTTCGGGGCCCAACGTCCTCACTAGTATACTGTCTGGTGTCCACCCCCCTTCGAGGTTCAGTGTTCTCGCTGGCACACTGCCCCGTGTCTAGCTCTAATACTTTTTGTAATAGCTCAACCTCACCGCTAGCCGATATTGTCCTCTTTGGGTTTTTCCTTTTGGGCTTCCTCTCAAAGTTTTTAAAACCGTCAGCTACGGTGAGGTTTTCACACTCTTATAAAGAATGTTTTGTTCTCCTCTCCAACCGATGTGAAATCTCACACTAACCTTACACTTCAACATACAAGGTTCGAAAACTTAGGAATCCCACCCGTTAACGCTATTAAATTTCGAACAATTGTTTCGAGTTCCCCTAACATTCTTCTAGCCATCATTAAGTTGATGAGATAGAATGAATTACTTTTTTAACTTCATAGAACATCCCATCTCATTCATTTCTTCTCGCACAATGAATACAATTTGATCATGATGATATTCGACCACCCTCCCCACACATATTTGATACCTTTTTTTTACTGTACGGTTAAAATAAACAATGGGAAGCTGAAGACCCAACAAAGAAACGTAAGATTATAACCCATCAATGACCACTTTTTGTTGCATTGGGATTGTCACGTCAATGTTGAAAAACTTACCTACTTGAGGGTAAAAAGTGAAAAAAAGAGAAGATAAAAGTGGAGTTACTAGGGTTAGGGCTTGAGATAACAAATAGAATAAGACTATGATTGGAGTGGTAAAAGTAAAAAATATATATATAGAATCGGAAGAAAGTGACTGATGAGAGAGAGATGACGGTAGATTCTAAAAACGTCAAGTCAAAGCCTTAGAGATTGGTGATTCTCTTCATAATTATTGCTCCACTTCAAAACTTTCAAATTAAAAATATATATATATATATATATATATTATTATTAAAGGTAAAAAAATTGAATATTTACGTAGGTACCTACAGAGAGAGTGACGCTCGAGTGAAAGAGAGATATATGAATGAATTTCAGAGTAATGATGAAGATATGAAGTTATAGTTAAGAACGGTAGTGACCCTTACTACTTATATCCACCATATGCATATATGAAGTTATAGTTAAGAACGGTAGTGACCCTTACTACTTATATCCACCATATGCATTTTCTTTTTACACCATAAAAGTAAAAAAAAATCTTTTTTACTGAATGATTAATTTTCGAATTTCTATCTAGCACTGAACGAGATTTACAAGACAGTGACTTAGATCTTTTGTTGCATTATTTCGAGTTGAAAGTTAAAGTTGTTTTCATACGTCTAATTAACTTTAGGGTTATATCATGTTCGTGCATGGGTCGAGAAAAAGAAAGCACTTATAAGAATATTATAAGCATGATGTTGATTGTTAATTATACCCTAAGGACTAAAGGAAGCTTTTGGAACACCATTTTCCACACATTATTTGCTAACTTTTGGGTTTCTATATTGATCATGAAAAGTGGAGAAAAAAGGGTTTTAATAAATTTCAACCCCACAATTGAATTATTACACTACACCCACCAATCTCTTTGTGTGAGAAAAGTCAACTTGTGTTGACTTTCAAAAGACTTGAGTGGAAGCCCATCTCTCTCAAAGGAAGAGAATCATCTCGAGAGAGAACGACGTAAAAATAATACTGTGGAAGTACTAGCGTGTAAAGACAGTCTTTAAAATATCAGTTATGTTGTCTCTATATTTAACGATATTGACGTGGCTCGCTATACTGTTATAAGTTGATTTTAGCGATATCAGATACAACGTCGTTGAAAGTTTTAATAATTAGGTCAAATTTTGAAAGAACTTCAATCTTTCGTTTCCTTTTTGGAACTCAAAAAATCATTTAGTTAGTTAGTCAACCTAAGTCAATATTTAAAATTTTAAATTTTATGCTAATTTTAATAATGGGAAAGAAGGGCTTTGGCACATGGTTCCTTGCACTATTGCCAAGGAAAACACAAGACTTTGAGTGTTCTCATTCACTTATACCTTTTAATTTTATTATTCAATTTATTTATTATTGAGAGAAAAAAAAAATTAATAACTAGCAATGAAATATGTTATTCTAAATAAATTTAAATAATATGTATTGTTTATTTATCTCGAGATATTCATATGACCTAATAATCTGATCAATTTGGACTACCCGATAAAAATTGAGTTGAGTCGAAATTTTGGAACACTAAAAAATTGGGTTAATTTGCAGGTTACATTTTTTTGATGGGGGAATCCGATCAAACCGAAAATAGGGTTACAACCCAACCAAACTCTACCCTATTTTTAAGATTATTGTGAAGATTAAGTATATTTTATGCTTAAGACAGTGATGTGTGAGTTGTAAATGTTTGATATTTGAATTTTATGAAATTTTAGCTATTAATGTAATATGTATTGTGGATAAGTAAATAGAGAGAGTGTACGACTGGTCACCAAAATCATGTCTAGAGCAAAAATGCCTCAAAATGTACTATAGGGGATATGATTAGTTGTCATTTCTTCCTACCCGGGTTATATGCTATCAAAATCATTATTGTTGCCTACTCGCTTTTAGCTTATAACATTATTTTCAACGTAATTCCTCATTCACGTTTTCTAAAATATTTCTCTCAAACGTCACTCAAGGTTCGAGCATACGCTGATATTTTTTGCGAAATTCGAATTTCGCACGACTGACTTGTTTGGTGGGTTAGAATCAGTGCCGCACAATCGTTGTCACATTTGTTAAATTAGAACGTGGATTTTCTTTAATTTTTTGGAAAATAATTTGTGTTTTTTAACAAAATAAAATTTATTTAATTTCTAGCTCCAAAATTTCATTTTCCAAATAAAAAAGCCATTTAATTTTTTTTTTTTAAAGAATGAAAGCAAAAGATCCACAATGGAAAGAGTATTATTATTATTATTAATTTTTAAATAATTTTCTAAAATTCTAAAAAAAAAAAGATAAAAAATTAGGAAATTATTTAATTTCTATTAGGAAAAAATTGGCTTTAGTTTACAAAGGAAGAGACGTAGTACGTACGTATGTATTTATTTTAAATGTACAATTATTTAATAAATCGCCGCTTATATATACATATTCCAATAAATATTTAAAATTATTATATTCTAAGCTTATTATTAATAATATGCAAAATTGAAGGCATCAATAAATGAGATTTCGGTCGAATTCTTGCAAGCACATGTGCCCGAGATTTTCGACTAATTATTTTAATTATTTTTAAATTTATTTTCTGCGGTTGAAATTCATTTTCGTAATTAATTATTCAATATATATTTATTACACACGTGGAATTTGTTTTCTGGTAAGAGAATGTTTTGATTGTTTTGTTAATCCTTGGTTTTTTTCGTAGTTAATTTTACCTAATTATCTTTAATTATAATGATAAATTATATAATTTGATTTATGTATTATCCAAGTAATAATCTTTTTGCTAAAATTCCTTATTTATGATGTCATTAATTAAATTTTAATTTTCTTTATCTTGAGAAGTTATTTTATTTAATTATCACACACATAAATAAATACATTCTCTAAAAAATATCTTGAATTAGCAAAATTTTCAATAATATCCTTAAATCAACAAATTTTTCAATAATACCTTTAAACTAAAAAAAGGCTAAAAAAGACCGTTACACTTTAAAAAATATTAAAAAATTAAAAAGTTTGGAGATAATCTCTAAGATGGAAATAGACGTTTTCGTTCATACATTAATGATAATGAAATATTTTTAAAATTTTATTGTAAAATTTAATAATATTAATGAAATTTTTTAAAATTTAAGGGTATTTTAAAAAAAAATGATGTGTATTTAATTAATTTAATCTTAATTTTAGCACTTATTTTTATAAATATTTGAACAAAATCTTCTAATTTTTTTTAATAAATAAATAAACAATAATAATAATAATTGAAGGGAATCGAAGCGTTCTCCGAAAAATGCGGCTACTTGCCGCCTTCTTTACTCTCCCATCACTTGTTTTCCAAAAATGACTTTTCCTCCGGTCTTTATTTATTTATTTATTTTTAAAAAATCAATATATTTAATAAAATAAAAAATAAAAAAAACTCTGTAAATCCTAAATCAACCCCAAAACTCCCCTTAATTTCAGAAATAACCCCCAAAACTTCTTAAATTAATAAATTTGACTCTTCACACATATCACTACAACCCCTCCACTTCTAATTTATTATTTCTCTCTCCTCATGTTGCGTATAGAACAGAACTGGTTTTTTAGAGAGAGAAAGTCAGCGTTCTATTTCTCTCTCTCTTAAAAATTCAATTTTCCATTAACAAAAAAAACCCCATTTCCAATCTCTCTCCCTCTCTCTCTCTCTCTCTAATCTCGCCGGCGACAAAAATTCTGCATGTTTTCCGATTGGTCTCCGGCCAAGACAGACAGCTACAAACTATGTTCTGCAATTTGTTTGAGATGGACAATAACAACTATCAGCAAGCGGGTGATTTGACCGATGTAATTCGACCCAGTTCCGCCGCCACCTCAGCTGCCCTCTCATCGGAATTCTCTCTCGGCGACCGCCACCTCTTGCCTCACCTTCCCACCGATGACTCTTCCATGAATTTTGGAGATCCCTTGTTGCTTCCCACTGCTAGTACTCGAGATCCGTTTCTTCATCCCCATTTCTCTTCCTTCAATTTTGATTCTCACGGCGGCGGTTGGGGTTTCACGGCGGCGGAACGGCCTTCTAGTGTATTTCCAAGAATGTTGCAGATCTCTCCCACCTCCAAAGTTGGTGATGGTGTAATTACTACTCCTCCATGCGACTCACCGGCCGTGGCAGCAACGGGGAATTCTCCGACCTCGAACCCGCTTTGCTTAAGGGATAATTCCGAGCTCCAGATCTCTCCTCCAAGAAATCCCGCCATTAAAAGAAGGTATAAGAACAACCATAACGTTTATATGATTGAATCATAGTTATTAAACAATAACGAATCTATGATAATTAGTGTTCTAAATTTCGTTTTAGCTTGATTTTTGCTCTAATTTCATGTGGGTTTGAAATGAATTCAAATTTTGGGTTAAGTTCCATGATTCTTAATTAATTAAAGAGTTTAAAAATTCGAAAAAAACTAAATCATAATCAAACAGCGACTAAAATTTCATTCTTGGAATGTTCATAGGAAGAACCAAGTGAAGAAGGTGGTGTGCATTCCGGCGCCGGCGCCGGCAAACAGCCGATCAAGCAGCGGCGAAGTTGTTCCCTCTGATCTATGGGCATGGAGGAAGTACGGACAAAAACCCATCAAAGGATCTCCATATCCAAGGTCAATTATACTTCAATTATTTTCCTTAAATTAAAATAAATAAATATATATGCATATATATATATATATATATATATATATATATATATATATATATATATAATTTTCCAGAAATCAATGCCAAATGCTGCAAGTTTTTGTACCTCTCAATTTCAATCTGACAAGAAATTGACTTCCAATAATTTTATGAATCTCATTCATCATTTACTCATCAAATTCTCAAGTGATTTATAAAATTTTAATAATTATATAATTATCACATTGATATTTTTTTTTTATTTTAAGAAAATTATTGTTTTGTTCTTTAAATTTTAGATCTTTCTTATGAGCTGATAATTAGTATTATCATTTGAATTAAGAATTTATTAGTGAAAATATTGCCCTTCCTTTCTCTTCTCTTTAGGGGATATTATAGGTGTAGCAGCTCCAAAGGTTGCTCGGCCCGAAAGCAGGTCGAGCGTAGCCGAACCGACCCCAACATGCTCGTCATCACCTACACCTCGGAGCATAACCACCCATGGCCTACTCAACGTAATGCCCTAGCAGGCTCAACTCGCTCCCACCCTTCTCGAACCTCCACTTCCACTACACGTATAACAAGCCCAAAACACGAGCACAACAATGAAAACCTAGCAACTGTGACGATAAAGGAAGAGGACATGGATGAGGACCGAACGACAGAGAAAGTAGCAACAACAACAAGCCAACATCAGGTCGAGGGAGATCATCAGGAGTTCTTGTACGACTTGATTTTCGACGAATTTGCTGATCAAATGAACGACCATGATCATCATCATCGTCATCATGCAGCGGACACGATGAACGATAACCTTCTCCGGTTCGGTAACCATGGGTTTAGTAAAGGAAATGATGAAGAGCGCAGTAAAGATCCATTTTTGGAGCTCTATGATTGGACAGAGAAGTCAAATGGGAGCTTGTTCAAATAAGCCAAGGCAGGTTGATGAAGGGTAATTATCTGAGATCATATCAGCTATATATTGATGAATATATATATTATATACACATTCACCTAGCTAGCTCTTATTTACTTTTATAAGTTATTGTGAGAGATATCATTTCTTGGATTATCATTTCATTAGGGTTTTGTCGATTACACTTTGATTTGTTCATGAATTATGTTAATTAATGCAAACTTTGTTAAAGATCTACGTATAGATCACTAGAGTTAATGAATGAATAGTCTGTCTCGATCATACCTAACGAGGCAATCAACACTCTTTATAAAGGGTGTTTCGTTCTCCTCCCCATCCAATGTGGGATATCACAAGGTTTCCACACTCTTTATAAAGGGTGTTTCGTTCTCCTCCCCATCCAATGTGGGATATCACAATATCCACCTCATTCAGGGTACAGCGTCCTCGCTGGCACTCGTTCTTTTCTCCAATCGATGTGGGACCCCCACCAAATCCACCCCCTTCGAGGCCAGCGTTCTTACTGGCACACCGCCTCGTGTTTACCCCCTTCGGGAACAGCCTCCTCGCTGGCACATCGCCCGGTGCCTGACTCTGATTCCATTTGTAACGACCCAGGCCTACCGCTAGCAGATATTGTCCTCTTTGGGCTTTCTCCTTCGTGTTTCCCCTCAAGGCTTTAAAACGCGTTTACTACAGAAAAATTTCCACACTCTTATAAAGAGTTTTTCGTTCTCCTCCCCAACCAATGTGGGATATCACAGTATCTCTCTTAGTGTTAAATATGATTGACGGGTCAAAACACCCACATAGTCAAACGAGCCAAAATAGTTATAAAAACGAGTTTTAGACGATTTAGAAGTATATCGAGACCGACCTGACTTGGAAAAGGAGGTAATGAAATGAATTAAGGGTAGGGGGGGGGTCTTAAAAATGGATTGTGATAATGTAAATGGGATTGTTGGATGATTGGAAGCAAGAAGCAATGAGACCCATATTCCCTTTGGGGAATTAATATGGGGAGGTGTGGATGGGACAGAAAGCTGAAGAACAGAAGATTTGAACAGTGGAATCTAAGTACATCCAATGGAGGTCATCACTATGCAAGAAAAACAAAGAAGAAAAGTGGAAAGAGATTTGATGCAAAGATGGGACTCAGCTTTGGCTTGTATCTTTTGGAAGTGGAGGAAATCATTCTTGACCCTACTCTTCGCCATTAAGGATTTTCATTTTTTTTCTTCATTTTTATGTATATTATAAATAATTTTGTCGATCGTTATCACTAAACGGTTAGAAATAAGAATGAGTACACGTTGTAAAAGAAGCCATTTTTACTCGAGTATGTTACTAGAGTTAGATAATATGGAACATAAGTAAATTTTCGTTTTCATGTTTTCGAGTTCAAGTCCACCTCTAGTAGATCTTGTCCAAACCCATTGTTTGTAGATATTGTCCACTTTTGACTAGTTACATATCGTCGTCAACCTCATGGTTTTAAAACGCGTCTACGAAGGAGAGGTTTCTACACCCTTATAAGAAATGTTTCGTTTCCTTCTCTAATCGATATGAAGATCTCACAATCCACCCCCTTGGAGGCCAGCGTCCTCGCTGGCACACTGCGAAGTGCCTGACTTTGATATCATTTGTAACAATCCAAGCTCACTAATAAGAGATGTTGTCCGCTTTGACCCATTACGTATCGTCGTCAGACTCACGGTTTTATAATGCGACTATTAGGGAGAGGTTTTCACACCCTTTTAAGGAATATTTTGTTCCCCTCTCTAAATGATGTTGGATCTCACAATCCACCCCTCTTGGGGCCTAGCGTCCTCGTTGACATACCGCTCGGTGCCTGACTCTGATACTATTTGTAACAGTCCATGCCCATCGCTAACAGATATTGTCCACTTTGACCCGTATCGCTATCAACTTCACAGTTTTAAAACGCGTCTACTAGAGAGAGATTTCTACACCCTTAAAAAGAATGTTTCGTTCCCTCAGTTTTCACTGTCATTATTACCTACTTGTTCATACCGTTCTAAATTGTTTTAGATAATATGTAATAGAAGTAAACTTTTATTGTTTTGAATATGTCATATAAAATATTAATTTCCATCCACTTATTTGTATATTATTAATTTTTAAAACTTTTTTAGATTTTTTTTTTTTTTTGTTGAAAAGATGACAATAATGATATAATAATTGGGGTTAGTTTTAAAATTATTCTTAGAAGTAATTTTATATTATAAAGTTGTTTTTTTTTGTGTGTTTACCAAGTATTTTAATAAGATATTTGTAATGATAAGGACAAAAATTAAATATACTTTTTTAATTTAATATTTTAATATAGATTTGACTTTGATTGTCATGTGAAAATACACATTTATATTAATTAAGATTAATTAAATGAAAGTTTATCTAGTTTTGTGTGGTTATAACTTTATTTGACTTTTAAAAATTAAAATTAAAAAAATAAAAATATGTGAGACCCCCTCAATGCCATCTTGATATAGCATGCTTTTTATAAATAAAAAAATGTTTTAAGAAAATTCTTGATAATAATTAATAATAATTAATAATATTATATATTTATTTCTCTTTAGAAATTTTTTTATAATAATATGCCAAACTTAATTTATACTTATAATATAATTTTAGTTTCTAAACTAATAATTATATTAATTTACAATTTTTTATATCATTAAATCAATTTAGACCCTTTGAAAATGATTTATAATTATTTTTACTTGATTTTATCTTAATAAGATTAATCTTCTCTCAAATTTTAACTAAAGTAGCAAAGAGTAAAGACTATCTTCACAAAACAACACGAGTCTTTGTAGGATTGTGACACTCGAGTAAAAGAGGGGCCTTTTGATGACTCAATCATAAGAACTTTATGGTTAAACGTGCGTTAGGTAGAGTGAATATGATTTCCCTTTTTGGGCTTTACAACTGAGGTAGGATCTCACAATCCACACACCTTGTGGCCCAGCGTCCTCAACCGCCTAATGTCGGGCTCTGATACCATTTGTAACAATCCAAGCCTACTGTTAACCGATATTGTCCTCTATGGACTTTCCCTTCTGGGTTTCCCCTCAATGATTTAAAACGTGTCCACTAGAGAAAGATTTCCACTCTTATAAGGAAAACTTCGTTTCCATCTCCAACCGATGTGGGATCTATCAAATTCTATGTTAGGTGACCTCCTAGAAATTTTCTTAGAATGCATATGAGTGAGAACAAAGTATGTTGGAAGGACCAGTGTTGGTCTATGGGGATAGTTTTTACTCTTAAGAAGTGAGGAGTAAGTAAAATGACCATGTTGAAAGAGACGTCGAGTCCATCAGGTATCGAATCTGAATTCTGCATCTTGAACATAGGTCGTAACAAAAATATTTTGAAAAAAAAAAACCCAAATATTTTTAGCTGTGATATTTTCTTAATAGTTTATAGATATTTTAAGGGTATAATCAATAACTAAGCCTTTAATTTTAAAAATATCATACTTAAGATCAAGTGGTTGACACCAAATTCTATCAAATTAATTTATTAATTTATATTCTTAAACCATAAATTTAGTCTCAAATTAGAATTTAATCGATTGAAACAAAATATTTTGGGTTCATTCATGAGCTCTCTTAAAACTAATCGCTCTCTTAAAACTAATCGAGAATGGATCGAAACGAACCAATTCAAGTTTATTATTAATTTTAAATTATATATTTTGTTTACGCTCCAATTATATATACATATATTTATTTTTTGATTATTTATTTTATTTTTATTTAATTTTAAAATATATATTGAAATTTGGTAAATTTTAATCAAAATGTATAAGTAAGCAGATGTTTACTAACACCAAATTATGAAAAAATGAATTGAACAACTCAAATTTGTTGGCTTTTCGGTTAATTTTAATTAATAATTAAGTGATGTTTTGACATAACAAACCTACTTTTAATTATTAATAATTTTCAATAGTCGACCATATAAGGATGGGAATAACGATTTCAACTACTTTTCAATCACTCAAATCAGTGGTAAAACAAAGAAATTATAGTTGAGACAAAACCGACGTGATGATTTGGCAGCTAAATTAACATCATGGACAAATTAAAGTATGACCCTTATAATTTTGGAAGAGTAACAAAATCAGTCCAACCCAAAAATTTTATGATTAGGTTGAATTAACTTCATTATTTAACCACGATTGTTTAGGTTGAAAATTTTACAACTCAAAAAATTGGGTTGAGTCTTAAAAATGTCCAAACCGACCCAACCTGACTCACGAATACCCTTTTATTAATGGAGCGAATGATATTATTAATGATGAACAAATTTGAAAAATGGATGGTTAGGGTTTAGGGTAGGTTAGCCCTAATGTTTGTGGGCATATATTGAGTGCATTTCATGAATGATGAATTTTGAGAATAAAAAGAGTAAGTTTTTTTTATTGATTGGCATATAATTATTAAATATATTATATCTTCTATTTTAAATTTTCCCCTTTTATAAAAAACCCTAGTAATTAGGTTAGATTTGGTTAGTTGATTCATGTGTTTCAAATATATTTTCATTTCTTAATCATGAATATAATAATGGTGACATGAACTATCCCATTAGTTTAGAATAAGCAATGGTGAAAAAGTATATAATATAATAATGTTTTCCTTTTCTTTTGGACATTTCTACCTTTTAACTATATTATATTATTACCATTTGACTTTGGTATTATATTATTGAAAAATGGGGAAAAAATTATTCATGAGTCACCATTTAACACAATTTGACCAATAATTGACTTTAAGTTCACAAAATCATTGAAGTTAATACTATATTGTTATAATTGTGTTGATGTGATTGAGTTTAATGGTAAAAGTTTTGTAATTTTGTGTGAGATTCCATGTCGGTTGGGGAGGAGAACGAAACACCGTTTATAAGAGTGTGGAAACCTCTCTCTAGAAGACGCGTTTTAAAATTTTTTGAGGGAAAGTCCAAAAGAGAAAGCCCAAAGAAGACAATATCTGGAAACTTCTCCCTAGTAGACGCGTACACCCTTTATAAGGGTGTGGAAACCTCTCTTTAGCGTTTTTTTAAGAGAGTAATAAATATTTTACAGAATAGTTGAGAGGTTCATCATACACAATCAAAATTAGTGGAAGTAAATGACTCGTTGTAGTCAGAAAATGTAAACACATACAAATTAAAAAAAAAATAGTAACTAAATTTTATATTGAAAGATTAAATGGATGTAAAATTAATAAAATTAGGTTCTTTTCATTGAAACCAGGAGGGAGATTAAGAGATTAAGTGGAAAAGATTAGTAGGGCGGGCTGGGCCTTGGCCTAAATGAACAACATTGTTGGATCCACGAAGCTGGTTCGAAAAATTTTATTTATTATGTTTCACATTTCTTCCTCATTTCTCTCCATTTGAGTTTCTATTCGTGGAGGCAAACAATCTCACACCCAAGCTATTGCGGTGGAAGATGAGAACGAAACATTCTTTATAATGGTGTGGATAACTGTCACTAGCAGGCGTGCTTTAAAAACTTTGAGGAAAACTCCAAAAAAGAAGCTCAAAGAGGACAATATTAGAGTCAAACCTTGAAGCGCCGTGAAGGGAGGTGAATTTTGAGATCCCACATCGGTTGGAGAGGGGAACTGTAACGACATATTGTCCTCTTTGGGCTTTCCCTTTCGGGATTCCCCTCAAGGCTTTAAAAGTCCATCCTCTTTGGGGCCCAACGTCCTTACTGACACATCGTCTCGTGTCTACCCCCTTCGGAGAAGAGCCTCCTTGCTAGCATATAGTCCGGTGTCTGGCTTTGATACCATTTGTAACGACCCAGATCCACCGCTAGCAGATATTGTTCTCTTTGGGCTTTCTCTTTCAGGCTTTCTCTTTCGGACTTTCCCTCAAAGCTTAAAAATGGGTTTGCTAGGGGAAGGTTTCCACACCCTGATAAATGGTGTTTTGTTCTCTTTCCCAACCAATATGTGACATCACAAGAACAAAACATTTTCTATAAAAGTGTGAAAACCTCTCCTAACATATGTTTTAAAATTGAAATATGAGAGACCACATAGATGTCCCATTAGAAGTGAAAAAAATGATGAACTTTGTGGACACCATCAATGATAAGACTCTCTCCCTCAACTTATTAAGGATATGATGTTAAAGCTTTTTGTCCATTGCATCTCTTTCTCCCTTCTGTCACCCCTCCGTATTCCATGCTCCTTTTTCTTCTTTTAGGTTCATCTTTTAAGAAAAAGGGTTAGATTCGTATCAAATTCCGAGATTACGATGTGAATGTTCGTGTGTAAAATTTCGCTATGAATGTAACAACGGTTAAAAATAAAAGTAAAAAAAGAAAGAAAGAAAGAATATAAGTTAATTAATAATAACTTATACTATTTATACTATCTCTCCCCTAGTCACTTCTCCAAATATCTATTCTCAACGAACTCCTTGTGTATCAGTAATTCCCGTAAAAAAAAACAAGAAAAAAAGAAAAGGTTTTCAAGTTTACGCACATATAATTGAGAATATAGCTTGAATAGTTTGTCGCATCAGGTTGGAGGATGTAGCTTGAATATGTTGTAATTATTTAGATTTTAGTTAGAAATTAAATACCAAGAACAATTTATGTGATCTAGTAAATCGAGTCATGATCAGTAACCATTATTAGGAAAAAAGAAAGAATTTAAAGGAAAAAAAAACACAAATGAAAAGAAAAGGAAAAAGTTTAAACTGTTTTTAAATTGTGGGTATAAAAATGATATTATAACAAATAATATTTAGATTATATGATCACAACGAAATAATATTGACATATTTATGTAACTTAAATTGAGTTAGGAATTAAAGTTAACAAAGGAATTAGGTGAATGTCTTTAATAGGGTGAAACACCTCAATATAAGTAGAAAAGAATTCGAGGGACTAAGGCAAGCCGGTTTAAAATTAGATAGAAACTTTGGCTAAGGCCAACCAAGTAAGTGACCTTACTATTGGCTCGATCGGAAGATTTGTCTTATGTATGACGACACGTGCCCAGTGGCCCTTGCACGTGTAATTTATGCTTTATGTTATATTATAATGTTATATGATAATGTGATGATGTTATATGATAATGTGTTGATGTTATATGATGACGTAATGATGTTAGATGATGATGTGATGATGTACATGATGTTGACATGATGATGATGATACATGATAACAAGATGATGTGAGACGTATGATGATGAAATGACTTAATATGATGATGTTTCATATTAAGATGATGTACATGTATTAAATGTCACGATACATTATGACGACGAGTTTTCAAAGATACAACCCTAGTTAATGTTAATGATGATGAATGTAAGAAGGCCAATGCGTGCATGTTACTTAGAGTAATGTGTGAATGATGTATAGGGTTGGGTCATAAAGATGATTTAAAGATGAAAACTATATAGATCTCATACATTTTGTGTGTTCATATACATTAGGATACTTCTCCATTTATGATAATGAGTACGGACGCGTACACTATGATGATGATGATCATCATGTCTCGCATGACACTCGGGGGTCTTTTGACCTGCGGACGTCGCTACAGACAGCTAGCTCGACTATTATGGGTCCAAGGGGGTGCAAACCGCCTAGGGATCCACGCTCGCATGTGTGGATCGTGCATGGAAGTACTACACATCCAATTTTGTCGGGACTGGAGGCCACCCCTATGATGATTTTAGCAATAGGTTTCTAATCATGAGTTGCATGTGTTTGCATTCTCTGACCCCAAAAGTGGAGTCACTTACTAAGTATTTTTTAAAATACTCAAGCCGTGTGCTACTTTTATTTCAGGTAAAGACAAAACACCCTTATACGGCTGACGATGACATAGCAAACAATGACCATGACATGTGTATAGGATAGTGGAATTTCATTTTCTTAGACTTGGGTTAGTATATGATGTTTTTACTTTTAATGTTTTATTTGTTTTATTCGGTATTTCAAGATTCTTTTGAACATGCAAGTCTATGACAGTGTTTTATGATAACGTTTTAAATGTTTAATTCTACATAAGAGCATAGATTATGATGACGGTAGCGACTTTAGGTTAGTAGAAATCTAGGGTCGTTACAATGGATAATTTCATACCATAGTAGAGTTTGGATTTGAATAAATTTTTGGTTAAAACTAATGTAGATTAGAGCTATTGATTTAAGATCGAGCCAAGATCAATCCAGATCAGACCGATGAGAACAAAACATAAAATAAAAGACTCAAACCAAGTCTGAATGATAAAACTCGACGTAATAGTGATCTAAGCTAAAGGCTTTTCATTATTTTATTTTATTTTATTATATATTTTTTTAATGAAGATATAGAATTAGACTTTATGGTGCAAGTTGAAGATTGAATGGTCTAAAATAAACATGAAAAGCATTTGATGATTTGAAAGGGTTGAAAATTTGGCTCTTAGATTGGGTTTACTAATTTCCACTAAATGCTTTTCAAGTGTAATTTCGTGTCTTTGAATATTTTTGTAATTTCACTCGTTTAATTTAAAAATATAAAATATGTGCTTGATGTGAAATTTTCTTTTTTAAAATTAAAATTTTAAATTCGTAGAGGTCAATAGAATGCCATTCCCTCCGAATGTTGGGTATCTCATTTACGTTTAACTTTAAAATCACTAACAACTTTTTTTTTCGAAAAAATAATTTTAAACTTGTTGTAAAATACGTGAACCCAATAATATTTAACATATCTTAATAACTCGAGCTATGAAATGTAAACCCTAAATCTATATAACTGTAGCAGCCCAAGCCCACATCTAGTAGATATTGTCACATTTGGCCCGTTACGTATAAAACATTTCCCTTTCCAACCAATGTGCTCACAATCTATCCCTTGGGAGCCCGGTGTCCTCGCTGACACACTGTACGGTGTTTGGCTCTGATATTATTTATAATGGTCTAAACCCACTATTAGTAGATATTGTTTGCTTTGGCTCGCTTCGTATTGTCGTCAACCTCACGGTTTTAAAATGTGTCTACTAGAAACAGGTTTCCACACCCTTATAAAGAATGCTTTATTCTTATCTCCAATTGACGTGGGATCTCACAATAAAGTTGTAAAAAATTATAAAAGTTAGTAGATAACATATTAGAAATGACTTTTCTCATTTATTCTCATTTCGATTCATTTATTTTCTAAGCCTTTTTTCTTATTCCAACTCATCTCGATTCTTATGAAGTAAACGTCCTTTTGTCACATCCAAATATCTCTATCAACAAAGGAAGTTAGATTTACTTTCATCTAAATATTCATGTCATTTGGAACACTTATTGCATAGTTTATGGCTTTATAGAGGATCATGTGGCAAACCTAGGACCATATCCTTCATTTTAGGGCACTCCTAGATCATTCTAGAATATATATGTCATATTATAATCTGATCGTGACATCCAAACTTATCGGTAATAAGTTAGCAGAATTTTAAAATCGATCGCTTTTTATTTCAATAATTACGTCATTCTCTCAAAATAAAAGAATTCATACTGTTGTTAAAAATATTCTTTAGATTTAATGGACTATTGACGTATAGATTATAAATTGATTAGAAACCAAATATATTTATAAAAGAAAAAAAAAACTAAACCATTACATAATAAAAATTGACGTTTAATTTAATTTTGGTATAAATTTAAAAGTTTATAGACTAAATACTTACCATATAAATTTATTTTCAATCACTATTTAATTTATATACTTTTGACCATTATTTACCTAACATGTTTTTATAATTTTTTAAAAAAAAAGTTAAATAGGTAGATGTTTTTTTTTTAATAAAAAATTTATAAGCACGTATTTTCTTAAAAAGAAAAAAAAATACTAATAGAAATTTAAAAGATTTATAAATAATTGAGTTAACAATAGAATTTATGATAAATGAACATAAAATTATTAAAAGAATTTTTTTTATATATTACATAATATATAGAAAGATTAAAACTTGAATTAAATTAAATTAAATTGAAGAAATTGAAAAAAGAAAAAATAGAAGAAAACAAATTTGGGCATCACTTTCACATGAAATAGGGATCCTCTAAAATGATAGGTAAGTGGGGCTTGGAATTGTGGTCACCAATGGTCTCCCTATCCGACACTTTCCTTTCGATAGTTAATTGTAACTTATTTGAGTCGGGATTCGAGTTTTGGGTTCGGGTTTTGAGTTTTGAATTTCGTTCTAATTAGAACGATAAGTGCTTTGTTCGTCGAATTCTATTTTAATTTACCTCTTAATCAATCCCTCTCCTAATCGAAATGACATCAAATGAATTACAACCATATCTACGAATAAATTAGAGGGATAAAAGTGGGAAAGGTATTATTTAATATTCAAAATGAATAGTAAAGTTAGGTTAGACTTTAATGAAAAGTGGTGAGAAATATATGGGTTAGGGATTTCCTTTTCAACAAATAAGCACTTAAAAAGGGAGAAAGGAGGAGAGAGAAAGATAGAGATTTACTTATCTTAATTATTCTTTCCATCAACAAATTAACGTAATTAGGTTAGATGTTCAAATTTTCAATCCCATATATTGTTGAATTCTAAAAAAATTATTATATATGGTAACGGACCAGATTTTTCAAACATAGAACCAACTAGAATCATTATCAAATGAATTCTTTTAATTTAAAAATCTTAAAAAACCAGAGATTTTTAGAGTAAAATGGTAGGTAGTGGAGCCTGATGTTTACTTATATCTTATTCAATGTATAAACATAGTTGTTGCTGGTGAGAGTGCATCCAAATTAAGTCTATGGCACAATAAGTTTAGAGCTATGAGCATTAATGAAGATGCTAGTTAGCCTCACAAATTGTTGATACGAGTCTGAAATTTGTTGATAGGAGCTCTAGAAAGTCTGAAATTTGTTAATATAGGTATTTGTGTGAGTTGCATTATGGGCAAATAGAAATGAGTTAGCTTCACAAAAGCTGCGAGAGAACTAAAAAAAGTACGGTTGGAAATGGTCCATATAAATTGTTGGGGACCATCTCTAGTTCCATCACTTGGTAGATCTAAGTTTTACGTCACCTTTATTGATGATTTCAGCAGAAAGACATAAATTTATTTTCTGAAACACAAATCAGATGTGTTTGCTATTTATCACCTTCAACTAGTGAAAAACTAAAGTTGAAAATCAAATGGGTTAGAAGATCAAATGGCTAAGATCTAACGATAGGTGTAAAAAATAAAATAATTAATTAATTAATAGTAATCGAATTCCCATCTCTCCATTCATGTCACTCTTCCCTAACATACTTAAAAATAATAATAATAATAATAATAATAATAATAATGACAGATTAAAATAAAAAAAGCTCTACACAGAATTTAGGTGAGGAGAGATGTCCGAATTTGTTAATGTAAGTTATATCTTACATTTTCCTTTTCTGGTTTGACACAAGAATAATTTATCCAGAAACATGAACAATTAAAGTTTGAAGCGATGATATTATTGAATACTCAACCCTCCTTTTATAGCCTTACAAATAACCATCAATAACCTCAAATTTTGGAAAATATTTAAACTAAATAAGTAAAAATTTATTTAACTATTTTTAACGTAATCAAATTCTTCTAAAAGTTATATACACAATTATTTAGTGTTTCCCTAATTTTAATTAAAATTTACCAATAGTACTTATGAACATAATTAAAAGAAATAAGGAGGAAATATACATCATAAGAAAATGGGAGATTTGGAGATGGTTAAACTTTTTTTTTTAATTTGTATGAAAATAGTATTATAACAAATAATATCTCAATTGTATGATCCAAGCAATTTAAGCTTTAATACCCACCCCAATTTAGAAGCAAAGAAAACATATAATTTGATTTTTATTGAGGCAATTAAGTTAATATTCAAAATAGGTGAAGTGTCAATAATAAGTGAGAATGAATTTGAAGAACGAAAGCAAGTAAATTTGGAGCTAGATAGAACTTTAGCTAAGATCAACCAAGTAAGTGGCTATACTATCGGCTCCGTCGGAAGACTTGCCTTATATATGACGACACGTGTTCAGTGGCCCTTGCACGTGTCATTTATGCTTTATGGTATGTGATGATGTAATGACGTTGTGTGATGATGTTGTATAATAATGTGATGATGTTATATGATGATGTGATGATGTTATATGATGATGTGATGTTGTTATGTGATGATGTGATGATGTATATGACGATGTAATAACCCAAAAATTATGAAAAAAGAAAATAAAAAAGGAAAGGGAAACTTGTCTCACATCGATTTAGTTGAGAAGTGGGGAGTTGACCTCCGCTATAAAATGGAAGTCCCTTACTTCATATCGTTATCCCACTTGAACAGTTCGTAGTCAGTCGGAGAATACATTTTCTAACGGGTTTAGGCAAGCATTTTGGCTGATCCAGCTTGAGTCTGATATGCTCGGATTCTTTTCTACTCGTTTCAACTGGGGAATTATTTTATGCCAGATTATGTTTAGTTAGTTTAAATTATGAGGGGGAAATTTTAAATTATTTTAGGTAAAATGAGGTGAGTCAATTCCCATAATAGAATGCTAGTTTATAATTGTGGAACTCATGAGGTAGAATTAAATTTGAGAGAGCAGCGTTATGGTAGCATCAAGGGGTCATAGTAGTTTCGGCCTAGGCCAACAAAGTAAGTGGTCTTACTATGGGCATGGTTATAAGTTGATGTTTGTATGATGATAAGTGCCCCTTAGTTTTGCACGTGTCATATGCTTGATATGCGTGAAATGTTTATGAAATGATATGACTATGATATGTCTGTGATATGATATGACGATGATATGATATGTTAATGTTATAACACGTGTTATGATGTGATGTGCTGATAAAATGATATATGTTATGGCGTAACACATTTGGCGATATAATATATGTTGTAACATGCTTTATGAAACGATACGTGTATGATATAATATGATATATTGAAGGACATGTTATGTGCACAATATGACATAAGACGATGTATGATATGAATGATACGGTATTCAACCCCGATACATATCTTAAAGGCTATGTGGTAAAATGATATGATATGAAGGAAAATGGAAGGGGTTGCTTTATATGATTTAATGAATGAAAATGTTGGGACCTCATGCATCATTGTTACATGCATCGGGGAATTTCCCCTTTTACGATGGTATAGACGCGTATGTTATGAGGCAGGAAAATGATCATTATGTCTATCATAACGCTGTGATGGTCACTATTCCTACCAGGTGTTCGACAACACCACCAGAGAATGCTAGTCCGATGAGTAAAGGGGCCCTGGAGGTGTGCGAACCAATTTGTGGGTCCATACTCACACTTGTGGGCCGTGTGTAGAATAGTAAATAGACATCCAATTACACGCTTAGGATAGTCGCCTAAGAGAATATAAATTTAAATGATAGATCTTATTCATGATTGTATGTGTTTGCATCTAACCCCAATAGTGGGGTCAGTTACGGAATATTTCTTAAAATATTTAAGCCACGTGCTACTTCTATTTCAGGTAAAGACATGATACCCTTGTACGGCTAATGACGACATCGCAAGTTGAGATCATGACACATGCATAAGATAGTTGTATTTAATTTTGACTTTAAGAATGGGGTGTTTTTAATTTTAATGTTTCTTTATTTTATTTAGTATTTCGTTATGTTGTTTTAAATATATTTTGGAACAGGTAAGTCCATGATAGTGTCTTATAATGAAGTTTCAAATGATTATTTCTGCATAAGCATAAAATGATTATGTTATGCATACAATAGCGACTTTATGTTAAGTAGAAATCTAGGATAGTTGCGGATGACATGACGATGGCATGTTATGAATGCATGATGATGAAGAAGCATGATAATATAATGATGTAAGATGCATGATGATGAAATAACTTAATATGATGATATTCCATATTAAGATTATGTGCATATATTAAATACTACAATGCATTATGACGACGAGTTTTCTAAGACACAACCCTAATTGATGTTAATAATGATGAACGTACGAAGACAAATGCATGCATGTTACCTTGGATAATGTGTGAATGATGTACAAGGTTGTTTCATAAGAATGATTTAAAGATGAAAACTATAGGGACCTCATGCATATTGTTTGTGCATATACATCAGGTTACTTCCCCCTCTATGATGATTTGTACGAACACGTTCACTATGATGATGATGATCATCATCATCATCATCATGCCTTATATGATACTTGGGGGTTTGCTGACCTCTGAACGTCCGACTACGGACAACTAGCTCGACTATAATGGGTCTAGGGGGGTGCGAACCGCCTGGAGACTCACACTCGCACGTATGGATTGTGGGTAGGGAAGTACTACACATCCAATTTTTTGTCAAGACTAGAGCTCACCCCTATGATGGTTTTAACGATAGGTTCCTAATCATGAGTTGCATGTGTTTGGATTCCCTGACCCCAAGTGGAGTCACTTACTGACTATTTCTTGAAATACTCAAGTCGTGTGCTACTTCTATTTTTCAGATAAAGGCAAGACATCTATGTACGGCTGACGATGACATCACAAGTAAAGATCATGACTCATGCATAGGATAGAGGTATCTCGTTCTTAGACTTTAGGTTAGTATAAGGTTTTTTTTTCTTCTCTTTTAGATGTGTTATTTATTTTAATTAGTATTTTCATTATGTTGCTTTAAAATTGTTTTCAAACATGTAAATCATGACAAGTGTTTTATGATTAAGTTTTAAATGTTTATTTTTACATATAAGAGAGTATATTATGATGACGGTAGCGACTTTAGATTAGTAGAAATCTAGGGTCGTTACAGTTGGAATCAGAGCTCTAGGTAATAGATTCTATAGACTGGTTTACGAGGTAGGCTTGACATGGTCCATGGTCTCACCATTGATGCCCCGTCACCGTCAGGTATGTCATGCATAAGATAAGAAAAGGAAATGTCGTTCATTGCATATGTTGTTACTGCTCGATCATTGACGATGAAGAGAATTTGTTGAGAATGAAATTTTAGTTGACCGTATCAGTCTCCGAATGGGAGAATTGTTAGGTTGTGGAGCATAATGTTTACTTATAATTTATTTAATGGCTATACATAGAAAATAGTCATATAGAGTAAACAACTGTGTATCACAAATAACTATGTATAATAAACGACTATATATGGTAGATAACTAATATATAGTAGATGGTTATATATTTTACGTATGTACTTATAGTGTATCATTCAATTCATGCAAAAAGGCAAGTCTCGTATGCATGTATATCTAACGATTTTTAATATTACTCACAATGTGTATGCATGTATATCTAACGATTTTTAATATTACACACAATGTGAATACCCTCCTCCATCCTAAACTCTTACCAAAATACCCTAAATTGGCCTTATCCAATAAAATTATAGCTTAAATACAAGATATTGAGGCAGAGTGACCTAGAAAATTAAATTAGAAAAAATAGTTGAACCAAAATCGGTTCAACTAAACTAGACCTCAGGATCGTAGAGTCGAACTGCAACATTTAACGTGTGATCGTGCATGATTCATTCGAAGGTTGCGCACACGTCCTTTCTCAACAACCACGATGATCTTAATCTGAGATGACAACCACGACAATCACCCTATGGAACACTTGTGGAGCTACTCTAGAGAACTCCTAGCAATAGGCTATAGTAATATGGTGAAGACTTGAGAGCGAGAACGTGTGAATCCTAGAGCTCAAATTGAAACCGAAGACCAAAACAAAATCGTGAGAAAAATAAGTTTCCCGATGTTGATCCACAATAAAGTGACTAGAGGTTTGGAATACGAGCAGTGGATGGTGAATAGAATGATGATCAAACCTTGCAAAAAAATCGCTAACCAATGGTGAACTCGATCGCTATGTATTGGAGATATCTCGCTAATTAGGTGGGCCAAAATGTAGACGAACACTAAATTCAATAGTATCGTGAGTCGAGTGCGAACCATAACTGATACTAAAGCCAATGATGTGACATTTTTAGTCGATGACGCATGCATGGCGATTCCAACCAATTTTTAAAACTTCCCCTCTCTTTGCTACGTGACACGAATTCTATGAGAGGATCAAGCTCGCTCAACTTTTAAAGTTGGTGGCTCTAAGTTTTCGTTTTCAATTTGTTCTTTAAATATAAGGGTGTGCCGACCTAAGCCCCGTGCTAGCACATATTTTCCTCTTTGGGTTTCCTCTCAAGATTTTTAAAACGCATCTGCTAGGGAGAGGTTTCCACACCTTTGTAAAGAAAGCTTCGTGGGTTATCACAATCCACCCCCCTTCGAGACCCCGTGTTCTCCCTGACACTGTTCCCTTCTCCAATCGATATGGGACCGAGCTCGCTCAACTTTTAAAGTTGGTGACTCAGCCCACTGCTAGCAAATATTATTTTCTTTGGACTTACCCTCAAGGTTTTTAAAACGCATCTGCTAGGGGAACGGTTTCCACACTTTTATAAAGAATGTTTAGTTCTCCTCCCCAACTGACGTGGGATCTCACAATTCCCCCCTTCAGGGCCTAACGTTCTCGCTGGCACTGTTCCCTTTCCAATCGATGTGGGACCCCCAATCCACTCCCTTTCAAGCTTCTCCTCAAAGTTTTTAAAACGTATCTAGTAGGGAGAGGTTTCCACACTTATATAAGGAATGTTTCATTCTCTTCTCCAACCGATGCGGGATCTCACAAAGGGTGATACATTTATAACGCTAAAATCTTAATTTTTTATATAAAAATTCTTTCTTAGCTAGCTTAGTTAAATGTCTCATGCAAATCATAATATTGATAAAAAAATTGAAACTTTTAAAATTTTAATGGCATAATTGAAACCAAATTTATACATTTGGAGCATTGGAAGTATTTTGCTCTAAGCTATCTTAAAAGTTTGATAAAAAGAGTTTGAAGTTTCAATTATCCAAGAGCATAGACGTGGCAATAAGAAAATAAGACACGTCATTTCTATTATTTTTGTTAAAGATTTTAGTGACAAATGTTAGAACTTTTTATGACAAACATCAAATTCGATTTTAATTTTAGACTAACACCAAAACATAATATTTTAAGATATAAAGATGGTTAGAATAAAATTAAGCTGTTTTTTTTTTTAATTTATTATTCGTTTTGGGCGATGCATGTTCAAGATGATAAAATAATTTATCAAAGAATTAATTCTTTTTTTTTTTCAAGAAAGAACGAGCAAGAACGAGCGTTAAGTGAATATTTTTTTAAAGAAAAACCACATGGATATTACATTTACGATGCACTCACCTAAATATGTCCATATGACAAGACATGATCGAGATGATGTTATCGTCCTCGTCTTTATCCATCCTTTTCCTTTTGGTTTTCAGCCAAAGTCATCGCTTAATTTAGATTCAATTAGAAGATTTCTTTCTAAAAATTTGTGGAATAGAATTCTCTATGAGAATTTATTCCTTTTTTTTACGATTTTATATTGATAAAATGATTCGTTGTTATTATTATTTTGTCGAAATTTTTCATTTGATTTTTAATTAATAAAAAATTTATTTAAAGAGAAAATTTTAATTATTTGAAAAAAGAAAAAATAATATTCAATAAAGATTTTTGGACTTTGTCTATTTTAAAATAAAATTCTAAATACTAACTTATTACTTTATTATAATAAATAAAATATTTGAAATAATTTACCGTGACAATACGTTACTCCAAAATTCTCTAAATCATTTTTTTATATATAAACTTGTAATAACTCATTTTTCGAGAGACTCGAGCCACGAACTTCGTAAAATATTTGAAAATATAGTATAATTTAAAATCTTTAAAAAAATGAAAAACGTGCACGCTAAAATTCAAACAGTGCATTTAATTTAAAACAAGTAAATAAATTCAAGAGTTAAAATACGACAAGACAGAGTTTATAAAATGACGTTACAAAATAAAAGTATAGAATACAAAATTTATGAAATCATAATACTTGGAAATGAAAAAATACCGATACCTTATAGCCTTGCAGCTCATGCATACCTTCGTCTCGATTGCTCCATCTAAACTTCACCTAAAATGAATTTAAGTAGTATAAATGACTACAAAAATATTTATTAAGTAGCTTGTTTGTAGTTCTTAATTTGTTATTAAGGTGGGGAAATCATAAGTTCTCTTTCCTTAGTCCTATTTTGGATTGTCAATTCTCATGGTTGGTTCCGAGGAGTTGGAACGAATCTTTGTTTACATGTTCAACAAATCCCTTTTTTTGTCATCATTATCATTGTCATCGGTGTTACAATCATTATAGACCAATAGCTAGTAGGCCCTCCCGATATCAGCTTCAAACCAATAATTCTCATCGTATCATTATAGACATTGTTATCAAATTCTCTAGTAGGGTTTATTTGGCATCTCCAAGCCCATAATGTAAACACCATAATGGAGGTTGCATCCCTCAATCTAGCCAACATTCATCTACTTATATGGTCCCTTGCCCTCATCCGAACAAGGTCACAATTAGGGAGTGATTGGAGACCCCTTAACCACACCCACAAGGCGAGTTCTCATTAGGTTCGTGCATTTTCAGGGGTCAACCCTAGTTCTACCAACTCTTAAAGGTACTATAACGAACCTTTATTGACCAGGCAGATCACTAAAAGAAAATTAACCGAAAAAATTCTACAGTCCCCACTGAGTACACATACATCATAGTCAATTCTAAAATATAATCCCAACCTTCGAAAACCAAGCTAAGTAGAGGTATACATGGGATGAGTTGAGTTGGGTTGATTGGATTGGTAACCAATCCAACCTAAAATTCTTTCCCAATCCAGCTCAACCCTTTTCGAGTTGGGTTGAGTTAGGTTGTAGGGTTATTCAAATTTTTTTAATTTTTTTAAAAAACATTTATTTATCAACAATACATCTTCATTCAATATAATCTTAGATAAAATATATTAAAAGTTCACAAACGAACAAAAATCGATACATATTCATTCAAACAAATAAATGTTTTTATCAATATAACTACAACAACAAACGAGAATTGTAACATAGTTCAACATTACCATAGAAGAAAAATAAATATTTGCACTATGTCTTTGTATCTACGAAACTAATATGATCCAAACATTCAACCCAATATGAACAATTACCATTTTATGCATCAAAATTACTCAACTATTTGCATAAATTGTAAACATTGAACACAATATGATTTTATAACACTGGAGCCAACCGATATGAAAATTTTCCTTTATTAATTTTTTAATTTCAAGCGTTCATAATTTTATTAAGGGCTTTAGAAGTTCGAATCTTCAACGGCAAAAGGAAAAAGTCCTCACGACGCATGGACGGACCTAGAAAAAATTTAAAAAATAATTGAAAAATTAAAAAATTAGGTCAAAGTCAACGGGGAAAAATGGTATTTGCCCCATTTACCATTTGAGAGGTATAGCCTCTCCTAGAGAAAGAAAACAAAAGAGATAGAAAGAAGTGGGAGAGGGGAAATTAGGGTTTAGTAATAGGAGGTAAAGAGGGGAAGAACACCTCAAAATCCGGCGATTGAGAGACGATACCGATCGGCAACCCTCACGAACTTGTTCACTAAACTGAAAAAAAAGGAGATTAATTACTTGGATCGACCATTTCTGCGAAGAAGTTTTTCAAGAAAACTCGAGGTAACTCCGCGGACGGTTACTCTCGAAATTGTTTCAAAAATCGTTGAGTTTTGAGTTTTAAGTTTTAAGGTCTGATTCTGGAACATAATGTTTTAAGAAAGGAAATCTTGAAGTTTTGCGTCGGTACTTAACCGGGAATCGTACGAAAATGAAGTCGGAAGTGTTGATTTCGGTAAGAATATTATTTTTCGTAAGTTTGAACCCAATTATTAGAGTCTACATGCGCCTAAAAATTTCAAGAAAATCATAGTTGAATAGAGGGATATGAGGTCTAAAATTTCGCGAAGAAACCGACTAGTTTTGGATTACGGATTGGCAGGTAAAACATTACAAAGAAAATAGATGGAGTTAGCGAGTTGACAAAACTTTGGAGTTTTTGTATATAGGAAAGCTCCGGTGACAAGCGTAAAAAAAAGGATGGTGAAACGCGGCGACATGTGAAAACAGAAAAGTGGAAAAACGTGTTTGGCTCGCCAAAGGATACGCGTCGGACGATAGTGGTAGAACCAATGTGCATTATATGCTTTTATATGTGAAAATAGATGTAATAAAGTCGTCGTTTACTACTTGTACAAATATCATGCTATGATGGAGGATGAAATTTTGTGAAATATGCGCTCCGAGTGCTTGATGGATGTTATCGCCCCATTGAACAATTGTTTGTTTGCTTGCATGATTTAATGTACATTAACTCCTGGTGTATGAATTTGTTTGATTCTCCTGTACAGGACTAGTCGTACGAATGACCTTAGACTAGGGCATGCGGGATAGTTTGGCTAGTCTATAACCTAGGACGGAACGCCTCTAGAAGATGAGCACTATGGATTCGTGAGAGACGAACAGAGGGTAAGACCCCATACTCCTGACCAAACCAGACTTGGATGTCAAAATCACATTACCTAGAGATGTGGAATTTCTTCAAGGTTGTCAAACTGCCCTAGAGACCTAGACGATCACCATGGTAATCTTGTACAGAACTAAAGTACTACGTAGGCTAGTAACAGACAGTGCAACCTCGAAATCCTTTCCGCTCTGATTTGGTACCATTGAGCTAGGTGTGAGGCTTGTTAGGGTTGTGTGACCTGAGTGAGAGAGTTTAACTAAACTACCCTGAGTGGAGAATCCAATCTATGAGAGACGTTCATCATGCGGGTAATCAGCAGAACTGGTATGTAAAAGGGGTAACACCTCCGACCTTGGGCGACTCCATGGCTTATGGAACGAGTTCCCCAGTACCTCCCATGGATGACGAGCAGGCTAGCACTCACCATGATGTCCCAACTTGATTTGCGAGACTATTCTTGAGGTAGCGCCTCAACTCAAGGCATCGAACACCGCTGTGAAGCCTAACGTGATACAAAGTCTGTCAATGCAAGGTCGAAGAGCCTAGAGACTAGGAATAACCCGTGGTCATTTTTTAGGTCAAGGATGCGATGAGAGACTACAGGTAGGTTGCTTACTGGGTATATTTTTGTATACTTACTTCGTTCTACTTTTCCTTTTTTAGATCCATGTGGGCGCATGTCAAGATGAGGGTGTGCTTGAGAGCTCAGCAGTCACAAAGGAATGTTCGTCTAGGACGTCTGTAGAGTTCATGATTTCATAATCCACATCCATTTTAACACAGTGTATCCCTACCTCGTTCCCCTTTTAAATGTGTGTTCCATACACATTCACTTGATTTGTTTTCCACTATAGTGGTTTATTTTGTTAAATTTCGATTCGTGCAAAATTTTATGGCAATTTTTCTTCGGTCTTCTCTTATTTTCGTTATGCCTTTCATAATTTAAGTCACATCCATTATTTTGGAGCCTCGAAATTTGGGGTGTGACAGATTTAAAACAATCCAAATATATGAATAAATCATAAACATTGAACCTATTATGATTTAAAAAAACCCAAATATATGTATAAACAGAATAACAGTGAAAAAAAAATCAACTCAAATAAATAGAACTCATAAATGAAAATTTTCAAAAGAATGGTTTACACTTGTTAGTTTGTTGGTTGGTTGGTGGGCGTGTGTGCGAACCATGGCTTGATGTGTGAAGACCACTAAATGTGTTTGTACCTAAAATGAAATGAAAAAAAAGATGATTGACCATTCATAAGCCTTCCAATAAAGAGAATATTGGAAATTGCCTACGATCGAAGTATGTCGAAACAAATAACGGAAGCAGAAGAACAACTTGAGGGGAGAGAGCTTTTGAATAGAGGAACCTTAAGAACTTAACCCTTGCTCGAGTCTTTGTTAGAATATCCGCACGTTGCTCTCTAGTGCATATGAACTCCACAACGATTTGTCTCTTCTCAACACACTCACGGATGAAGTGGAAGCGACTATCAATGTGTTTGCTGCGTCCGTGAAATACTAGATTCTTCATCACAGATTTTTTTATCG
This sequence comes from Cucurbita ficifolia, assembly GCA_033971965.1. Classification (NCBI taxonomy): domain Eukaryota; kingdom Viridiplantae; phylum Streptophyta; class Magnoliopsida; order Cucurbitales; family Cucurbitaceae; genus Cucurbita; species Cucurbita ficifolia. The sequence continues at coordinate 3,368,455 of CM066979.1, forward strand.
ATGTAGAGAGTTACCAGCTTTAGTTCACTTCTAGTCACTTTGCTCAATAAATTTCAAAGCCACAATGCTTGGCACGACGCCGTAGTTGCTGCCATGAACTCGGCCTCACAAGAAGATAGTGCCACAACTTGCTGCTTTTGAGATTGCCAAGAGATCAAATTTCCGTTGAGATAAAACGCCATTACAACGGTGCTTTTTCTATCGGCAATGTCTCTAGCTAAATCACTGTTGATAAAATCGGCTACTTCTTCAGGACCTCGCCCTCTTTGATACTTCAACCCATAGCTTGTGGTTCCCCTCACATAGCAAAGAATGTGCTTAACCGCTTAATGATGTATCATAGTGGGCTTTTCCATGTACCTACTCATTATTCCAAGAATGTATGAAAGGTCTGAACGAGTATGAGTCAAGTACCTTAGACTTACGATGACATGCTTATACTCAGTGGGATTCGCCAAGCTTCCTTCAACATCTTTCCCAAGTTGTAACTTTGCTTCCATGGGATACTTGGTAGGGTTGCATTCTGCCATCTTAAATTACTACAACTTCTTAGCATAGGCCGATTGCTTTAGCGTGATGCAATCTTTTCTTTCGTCCACTTCAATACTAAGGTACTATGTGAGTAACTCGAGATCAGTCATCTCAAATTCTTTCATCATTTGCTACTTGAACTCTTTGACGTCTTCCACAATTGTGCCAGTGACGTTTAGGTCATCAATGTACATGCCAACGATGAGTGTTTCAACCTCATCGTTTCTTATATACACTGATTGTTCTTGTGAGCAACTCATGAAGTTTAGACTCTTTAAGCTCTTGTCTAAACGTATGCTCCACGCCCTCGGTGCTCGCTATAAACCGTAGAGGGCTTTTGATAATTTGTACACTTTGTGCTCATCGGCTTTGATGACGAACCCTTCAGGTTCAGTCTAGCCACAGGGGCGAAAACGTCCTCAAAAATCAACTCCTTGTCGTTGCACGTATCCCTTCGCCACGAGTCTTTCTTTATGCTTGATGACACTTCCTTCATTATTCTTCTTCAGCTTAAACACCCACTTCAAATTGATGGGCTTGTGTCCGGACGGTAAGTTAGTTAGTGCCCATGTCTTGTTCTTCTCAATGGTTTCAAGATCCTTTTGCATGGCCTCCTGCCATATTGTCTCAGTTGCTACCTCACGGTAGGTTGTCAGCTTCTCAATCGCGAGCAACACTAACTCATCGGGATCCAGTTCTACTTCAAGTGTATTTGCATAAATTTCAGCAAGTGAAGGAAACTTCTTTGGTCCATCCATTGTGGATCCTCCTGTGCTCTCGCTTGAGATCTCTTGTTCTAGAGAGTCCATCACGTCGTTCGGTGTCACCGGTGATGACATGTGTGGTGTTGACTTTTGACAATTGAGAGGAAAACATCAACGGACTAAAATCGGCCGAAGGAAAACTTAAGAAAAAATAACCGGAAAAGAAAAGGAGAGAGAAATATTTGTTGAAGACCAGATGGTTGTTATTTGATTAGTTTCACATATTTAAACAACTAACCTATCCTAAATTTAGTAGTAGTGGCACAAAGCTTGCGCCTAAATTGCCAAAATGGCCAGCAGAAAATAAGCTCTTCCATTAAACGGGGAGAGTTAATTCAGATATTCAAAAGTAAAAAACACTAACGAAATTGAAGGAAACGTGTGAATAAAATCATAGCTTTTATCTAACAATCTCCTCCTAAAAGTTGTGGATATCTACCTTATCATTTGAACTCCGATTCGAGCCCTATGCTCGGTGTCCGGGCTACATGTCCTCCAGACTCCACGTCTTGTTCGGCCACCTCTTCTTCGAGCTCACGTGCCGCTAGTCCAAGTGGTTCACCTCCTCCCAATAGGTCTTCCAGCCTCCGGTACCTGGCCACAAGATCATCATCGTGATCGGCATCCAGCGTCGAATCCGCAGTCCGTGGTGTTGCAAACTCCATTGGTTCAGGGGGTGCAGCCGAAGTTGTGGTTGGGGTTGGCATAGGCGTGCCAGGTGCAACTACTGGTGGCAGTGACGGTTCTTGATGCTGCGCTCCTCCTTCTCCCAGCTCGGTGACGAGGTACGTCACGCGACACGTGAGCTCGCCCCTCCGCAGGATCATAGAGCCTGTACGCCTTGCTCCCAGGTTCGTAGCCGATGAAGACGACCTTCAGCCCTCTAGGGTCGAGCTTGACGAGGTGGGGAAGCGCTACCTTCATGTATGCGACGCAGCCGAAAACTCGGAGATGATGTACTGCTGGCTTCTTGTTGTACCAGGCCTCATGTGGCGTCTTCCCATCGAGACTTCGCATTGGCGACCGATTGAGGAGATAGACGGCCGTCATTACCGCCTCTCCCCAGAATCTCCCAGGCATCCCGGCCGTCATCAGCAATGACCTTGCTGTCCCGACAGTGGTTTGATTTTGGCGTTTCACCACCCCGTTCTGCTGGAGGGCGTCGTTAGTTGCCGTTGTATGTCGAGCTCATCGTAGTACTTACCAAAACTCGGCCTCCGCTCGCACTTGAATGCTTTTAATCGCCTCTGTCGCCGGTTTGATAGGCTCGCAGATATCACCGTGTACGAGCTCTAATGGCTCACCAGCGCCATAGGATGTGGCTAACCGGTTGCTCTATCTCCAACTCCAGGATGTAAAGGCGGTTTGCCGTGTACCGAACTTGCGTGTGCAACTATCCTCCTTTAGTTGTGAATTGGCTCCCCAGTCGGTCACCCCCGGTGTCGAGGACCAGCGTGCTCTTGTTGCTCGCATCTTTCACTGACACGCTAGTGCTCTTGCGCTCACACCTCTTTCACCGATTTGAGTGAACACGCCAAAACTTAACCAACCATCACGTGAATCCCCGAAGTCAAGCTCGGAGAGTACTTACCAAAACTCGGCCTCCGCTCGCACTTGAATGCTTTTAATCGCCTCTGTCGCCGGTTTGATAGGCTCGCAGATATCACCGTGTACGAGATCTAATGGCTCACCGGCGCCATAGGATGTGGCTAACCGGTTGCTCTATCTCCAACTCCAGGATGTAAAGGCGGTTTTGCCGTGTACCAAACTTGCGTGTGCAACTATCCTCCTTTAGTTGTGAATTGGCTCCCCAGTCGGTCACCCCCGGTGTCGAGGACCCACTGCTCTTGCGCTCACACCTCTTTCACCGATTTGAGCGAACACGCCAAAACTTAACCAACCATCACGTGAATCCCCGAAGCTCTATCTCCAACTCCAGGATGTAAAGGCGGTTTTGCCGTGTACCGAACTTGCGTGTGCAACTATCCTCCTACTATCCTCCTTTAGTTGTGAATTGGCTCCCCAGTCGGTCACCCCCGGTGTCGAGGACCCACTGCTCTTGCGCTCACACCTCTTTCACCGATTTGAGCGAACACGCCAAAACTTAACCAACCATCACGTGAATCCCCGAAGTCAAGCTCGGAGAACGCAGACTTGGCTCCCCAGCTCGATGACAAATCGACATCCGTCTGCACGACATCGGCCTCTTTATGGCGATGATCAGGTGACCGAGACTTCCTACAAGTTTGAGCACTGGATCGGCTCGCCCATCAGTGTACTTCTTTTGATCGCCTTCTTTCCCGCACACAGCTCGATGACAACTGTTAACATTCATCTACACAGCATGGAGGAGTTAGTAGTGAGCCTACCTGGGGATGAACCCCAGGATGTGTGTATTTTCGCACTTTGTATTTTCTTCTACTTGAACCTTAGACCTGTGTGTTGTTAGGTCAACACTCTAACCACTTGAGCTATTCAACTTGACTGTTGATAAAGTTCGTTCCTCTGCAATGATATACCACCGGTAGATTAAACCAGGTTCTGATACCACTTGTTGACTTTTGGCAATTGAGAGGAAAACGTCGACAGACTAAAAACCGGCCGAAGGAAAACTTAAAAAAAATAACGGAAAAAGAAAAGGAGAGAGAAATATTTGCTGAAGACCCGATGGTTGTTATTTGATTAGTTTCACATATTTAAACAACTAACCTATCCTAAATTTAGCAGTAGTGGCACAAACCTTGCGCCTAAAGTTGGCCAAAATGGCCAGCAGAACATACGCTCTTCCATTAAACGGGGAGCGTTAATTCAGATATTCAAAAGTAAAAAACAACTAATGAAATTGAAGGAAACGTATGAATAAAACCATAGCTTTTATCTAACATGTGGATTTGTTGGTATTGTTGTAGGGGCACTTTCTAGGTCTGTTGCGTCTCCCTCTTCTTCCAGAGTAGTGAACTCTGTAACAGTCTGCTTGTTATTGCCAACGCTGCACCAATCCCACTTCTTCTCTTCTTCGAATACGACATCTCTACTTACATGAATTTTTTCATGTTGCGGATCATACAACTTGTGTGCCTTGGTTCCATCCTCTACGCCAAAGTACATCTTTGGGCTTCTGTCATCAAGATTTTTGATAAATGGTTTTGCAGTCTTAACATGTGTTGTACAACCGAAGACTCTTAGGTACTCGAAGTGAGGTGTCTTACCGAACCATGCTTCGTAGGGGCTGCAAGTGTCCAGCACCTTTGTCAGTAAATGATTTAGAAGATAAACCGCATGTCGTATTGCCTCGCCCCAGAAAATCACCAGGACTTGCATGCTCTTTAGTAGGCTTCTTGCAGTGTTCATTATGGTGCGATTTCTTCGTTCGACCATAATGTTTTGTTGTGGAGTGTACGATGCAGTGAATTGACGCTTGATACCTTCCTCTTCACAAAATTTTGAGAAGTTTTGGAATAAGAACTCACCACCTCAGTCTATGCGCAAGGTTTTTAGCTTTTGAACAGGCCCGTTTTCAACGAGTTTTTTGAATTTCTTGAACGCACATAATGTCTCTTCTTTTTCATTGAGCATGTACACCCACATCCAGCGACTGTAATCGTCAACAAGTAAGAGAAAATACTTATTATCAGCAATCGATGATGGGGTGATCAAGCCACAAAAATCTGCATGTGTTAGTTGTAGTGGTCGCTCAGCACAGAAACAGGTTTGAGCTGGGAATGTCAATCTTGCTTGTTTGGAGACTAGGAAACTTTCACATAGCTGGTTCGAGTATATAATTTTGGGTAGCCCGTAGCCATCTTCTTCTCTCCCATCATTTTGAGCGTCTAAAAGTTTACGTGCCCAAGTCTTGCATATCATAGCCAAGTTGGGCCTACAAGTTTCGTCAATAGAGAGGTAGACTAGCTGGTCTCCAGTGGTATCTTGTACAGACGGTTATGCGATCCTTTTACCTTCATCAATAAGATTCCATTTTTGTCGAACATCTTGAGGAACAAACCAGCTAACTCCACTCTACTTCCTTCTTTCGTCATCTGACCAAGGCGGATAATGTTACTCTTCAAGTTTGGGACATAGTATACCTTTGTCAGTAAAGTTTGGGATATAGTATGTCTTATGTGAGTGTGGGTTTGCCTCCTCATCTCGCTTCTTGTTGTGGCACTCTGTCGCATAATGCATATATTTTTTACAAGAGTAACACTTGATCATACTCTTGTCCTTCCGAGGGTTGGCATTTTCATCTGTTTGTGAGGTATTGTCACGACCTCCTCTGCCACCACGTCCGCGGCCACGTCCACGACCTTTGTTTTTTTTGTTATGGCTGCCACGTCCCCTCGTACTTGAAAAAGAAGAATCATCTCCATCTTTCTTTTTCGTTCGTGCGAGCCACTCTTCATGTGTGAGTAAGAGATATTTCTCCACCTCTTTGTCTTTGTAGCCACGAAATCTCTCCTCATGGGCCTTACGACGACCAATGACCTCCTCAACCAACATGTTCTTGACGTCGCCGAACTGCTCGATGGAGGTAACAATATGCATGAATCTTGGGGGAACAACTCGAAGAAACTTCTTGACGACGGAGATCTCCTCCATCACGTCGCCTAATGAATGGATGTCGCTGACGATCGTCATCAACTTCATGGAAAATTCGTCTATTGACTCATCGTTCTTCATGCAGATAGCCTCGAACTCACTCTTCAAGGTCTGCACCTTTGCTTCCTTGACACGTTCCACACCCACATGCATTGTTTGCAGCGTCTCCCACACTGCCTTTGCTGAATCCTTTTCTGTCAACTTGAGAAGGACATCCTCCTGGACTGCTTGGTAGATGGCGGCAAGAGCCATCCTGTCCTTACGCTCCTCAACGTCACCATGCTCGACGGTGTTCCATACACCCTCTACTTGTAAGTTAACACGCATCTTTATCGACCATGCAGCGTAATTACTCTTCATGAGTAACGGGTACTGGAGCGTTACACTCTCCTCTCTTCCGCTCCTTATCGTTGTCACAACTCCTCCTACAACTTTGTGTGATGATGACATTTGTTTCGACATCCTAGCTCTGATACCAAATGTTGAAAATTTCGCACGATCAAAGTATGTCGACCTTAATAAAGAACTTGATGGTTGAACTCGATGTGATGACTATCATTGTGATGTGAGGAGAGGAGAAGGAAAAAGAACTTGATGTGATGACTGATGCGCTTGCATCGAAGAATGGAAGAATGGGCGGTAGGCGAGAGTTGAACATTGAAGAAGAACGAAACGGGAGACAAGAGTTGAAGAATAACTCAATGGTCGGCCAGGGGAAGTTGTCGATGTCGATGTCGATTGATGGGGGCACAAACACGAGTTGGCAATGGAAGACGCAAAAACCTACTTGAAGAATGGAATAGAAGAAGAAGAATCAAGGAGTACTAGATGTGCTACTACCTATTGGAAGAAGAACCGAGGAGTACTTCTACTATCATACCTTCGTGATGAATGGAATGGGTGGACTTGTACTATGTTGTACTATGCCGATGTCGACAGATGGGAGACACAGACGCGATTAAAAATGGTCAAACTACGCTTAAAGTGAAACCAGTTCGATTAGACCAAACTAGCCGATCCAACTGAACTAGGTTATAGTGGAACCCTCATACGTATATATCTCCTTCCTCAAGTTGAGGACAATGGTTAAGTTTCACGAAGTTTCATCAAAACACAAGGAAGTTATGGCCATCCAAAGTCGTAGAAATACCCAAAACCATACCTTCAAAAATTTCAAATCGATCTCCTTCCACATGTATTTTCGACAATTACATACGAGGTTTACATATCAAAACTTCCTTTATTTCATTATTACATACGAGGTATTACAATATTCCACAAAAAAAAAAAATTATACAAAGGTAGATGTAGAAATTTGAATTTTCTATCTAAAAAAAAATAAGCAGATACGTTATTTATTGAATTGAGCTCATATTAGCGTGTATTACACACCGAACATACGACAACTCAAATGTAATCATAACATAACCTAAACTAATTATCCATAGCCTTCAAGGGGATATTTAATTACATAAAGTTTTATATAATAAGATATGATATGATTTATTTTTGGTTTTAAATTGAAGATTGGATATGAATAGGGCAAGTTAAATGGAAAAGATGTAATTATTGAGCATAAAGCATATTCAGAAATGTGGGAATTAAATAATTGAGAGCGTAAGGAATGGAATTTTATTTTTAATAATGGAAGTAATAATCTAATAAGAGACGGCATTTTCGAATTTCGACAAAAAAAAAAAAAAAAAAACTCAATTATTATTATTATTATTATTTCGACAAAAAAAGGAAACGACAATGTCCTAACAATCCAATTTAAAAACATTATCTTATAGCCGTAAATATACAAAAATTTATGCTGACGTCACCTTTTATTCCAACATTTAATCATCGCGGAATCCTACATGGCACTATCCTACGTGGAACACCAAATGTCCCAAAACTATTTTTTTTTTTTTTTTTTTTTTTTTACTAACGCCTATTATAAAAAATTTATTGTTTCGAAAATATTATTACTACCTGCTACCCGACGTCTTAGACACCCTCAATCAATGACGATAGTTAAAAGCACAGTAATTAAAAACTTTGAATCCTATGATAAGATGTCCGTGGGAATAGTTAAAAACATACTAATTAAAAAAATTTACGATAAAAAAAAGTACTTAAATGTAATTATAACATTATCAACTCAAATTTAAATTTTATGATATTTAAATTAATAATTTTAAATTTTATGATTTTTAAATGAATTATTCATGATAGTATTTTGTCTATTTTTCAGAGATATAATAGAATTATCGATTTAACTCGTATGTCTAATTTTTGAGATTAATAATTATGAAATAGAATAATTAAATTATTGATTTTTAATAATTATGTTTAGATTATTATTTTTTTATTGATTTGAATGCATGCACATGAATGGAATATCTCACCAACTAGTTGATTTTGGATGAAATTATTCATTATTCTTTTAAAAATGAAGTGAATCATTAGACTAATATTATTCCAAGTATTTTAGTACCTAACTTAGTATTATTCTTTTATATATATATATATATATATATATATATATATTTCATGACCGACAACAAACAATATACTTCATACCATAGCATATATATCCAACTGAATTTAGAAACAAAATGGTTCGAGTCTTAATAAAAAGGTCCCTTACATAGAGACTTTGTGATAACAATTTTCGATGTGCGGGTCCTACTCTCACTTTCCAAAAGTGTTAAATTTGATTGATTTGTACGTCAAACCTCCAACTTTGGTATCTGATATTCTTATCATAATTTTAAGGTTTAGTATAGGCGTTCCGTCATAATCAAAACCAAAGGGATATAAGAGTCATGAGGCTCATAGAAACTTACTATTTTTCTCCTTCAAATAATGCCATCGACGAGTTGTGGCAACGTGCAGCTTGCGATGATGGTGAAGGCATACATGGGTAGGCAAGCTGACGATGGGGGCACGCTCTCCTCCTCTGACCAATGGTGCGATAGCTAGAATGTGGGCGTGCAATGTGGTTCGGTGATGGTGTTTAGTTGCGGTGTCTAGTAGAGACGGTAGGCTAGCGAAGGTAGAAGAGAAAGGAAGAAGAAAGGGCTACCGAGACGAGCGTGTGGCGACTGGTGGTCGGCTCGACTTCTTATAATCAAGCCCTTAGGGTTCGGGTTTCTCTTTTTTAATTTTCTAGACTTTTACATAAGTACTAAAATTTTGGTGAAGGGGTGGTAGGGAATGGATACCAAAAATGAAATCAAGTTTGAAAAAAAAGCTATTTTTATTGGTCAATTGTCCACACCTTAAACATGTTTATGAATTTTAGTTTATGGTTGATACCCGTTAAATTGTGATTCTTTGACAATTTTGACGTGTTGAACCATGTTAAATTCTAAAAACCGTGTGAATACTTATTAAAGTTTTTATTTGAGTCATGCTTATGAATTATTTTTAGATTTATGATTAATACATGCATGAATTGACTAAGATTAGTTTATTTAAGCATATTAATGATCGATTGTGTATAGACGTGCTTGCAAATTGTGAGGATTTATGAGGTTGAATGTGTGCTTTGATGTATGATTGAACAATTGAATACTAACTTGATAAACCACGTTCATGCTTTTAAGTATTGAAATACTCGTGTACGTTTAAATAATAGTATTATGTAAACTTTGAAGAAAAAAAAAACATGATAGATTATTTATTTATACAAATTATTGTACTGATTATAGGTCTCATTGTAAGATTACTATGAGGATTCTATTAAAGGTTAGCCAACCAATCTTTAATAGTGAACTCATCTCGAGTGGCAAGGAACTAAATAATTACGTGTAACTAGTAAAGGCACGTGTTCACTCCCCATATGTTATATTGATAGGTTCAATGTGAAAGCTATTAAAGTGTAAGTTAATCTTTAATAGTAAACTGTCTTAATAGACAAAGTCTAAATTTGTACCGAAAGGGTTAGTTAAGCTAAGGTCGTACCTTGGTTAATCATTTTAAAGATTGAACAACGTTCCTTAAGTTTTCGAGGTCGGAGGACATCATTACGAGAAAACCTCAATTTCTTTCAAATATACTATGTTGACCAAAATTATCGAGATTTATCTTACCTAAAATATTCTTTGTACGATGATTAATTTGGGCAGAAAGTTAGGATGGTTATGTTTGCATTGAGGAATACTTGAAGTTTGGAGAAGTGACCGAGTGGAGATGGAGACAATGATTGTCGACGAAGAGGGAGAACCATTGTTGTTTTCTAGGTAAGGATTTGTGTTTAGAACCAAAAAGTTTAGAACGTGATTTCTCCTCGTTGTGTGAATGACTTTGACTCAGATTGGTTTTCTTAGATTAGGGTTGGTGTGAACAACATCAAACTTAGAGGAATTGGATCGAATCATTGAGGAAGTGTGTTAACAAATACTACGGGAGCAACGAAAGTCATCGTTGGCAAAGAAACGAGATCCACGAGGTTCTTAAGGTAGAGGAATATGCCCACAGTCAGCGTTGACTTGGTTAATAGCTAACCTATTTTGATCCTCAAGGTTTGATTTTTTATTCATTTTTACCTGTTTTCTTGTTTTGACTCAATTTAAGACCTATTTGAAGAGTTTATGAGCACTTAAGCTTCCAAAAAGAGAGAACGGAGACTCTAAACATCTTAAACATTGTAAGTAGTTATTTCAAAATTTGTCTACCAGTTTACCTCTAGAACTTGAACTAGTATCTTTGAGTTAGAAATAAGTTAATGTCGGGGTATATGCATGAATTAGCTTAAGAATTTTGAATTACGATGATTATGTCGCATTAAAAGCTTGGTGGTTTATCCTTTAATTTCGTTTTGCATGATACACTCTGTTAAAATAACGAAGTATGCAAATATAAAGGTCATTTTTTTACTTTCTAATCCTAGTTAGGTAGAATGAGCCACCATTTATAGAATTTAGAAATAATGTAAGTCGAGATAGATTCTTAGAAGCATTCTAGGTTGCGGTGCACAATTTCACTCCTAGATTCATAATCTTTACTCGTGAAAGTTTGTTCATGGATCTTTCTCTTCAATCCCAAAATGGAACCCGACGTAGAGTTGATTCATGATTGAAAAGTACCGTATAAATCCAAAGAATCTTTAGGTATGCCCACAAAGATTAAGGGCTAGATACCACGTTGAAGTGCAAAGTCTTGAGTCATTAGAGAATTTAGGTTATGCGAAATATTTAGCCTTGTCTCATGATCTGTGATCATTAGTTGCGAAATATTTAGCCTTGTCTCATGATCTGTGATCATTAGTTTCAGCAATAGATTTCCATGCCACGGATGGTTTGAGGGCTCATCAGGTCACTCATAATTGTGAACCCTTAGGGAGCGAGAGGTTGTTAGTGGTTTCAATTATAGAATAAATAATGATGATGTGGGGGTTAATAGTCGAACCAATAACTCCTATTAACGAACCTATCACAAAGATGGGGTCTACAATTGTTGTAGTAGATTTTCAAGAGCTAAATTAGTCAAGGTTATGTCTTGAGCATAGTATGTACCACAAATAAAACTCACGTGGGGACAAACAAGGAATCTTCAACTAGTCATTGGTCGTGAACTTGCCCCTAAGGTTACGGGTTCACAAGAGTGCAGTAGCTTGGAAGGCATGAGGCTCACTCTCTCTTAGATTATGACAAGATTATGTGGCATATTAGGTGTTTGCCCGCTAATCCTTTTTAGTTGACCAATATCAAGCAATATTTATCATAATGTGGCATTCAGTACGACTAGACTAGCCTAACCTACCCTAAGACCCCATAGAGAACAGGTGTAGACGTACTTTGAGAGAGTTATGAGACATCTTGATGCGATTAGTGCCCAAATAAAGCTAGTACCTAAGAGAAGAGATGAGGGTCAACTACTCAATAAGAACCCAATTCAGTTACAACTCAAGAGATAGAAAGATAGAGAGTGCAGTGTCCTACCTGAGAACTATGAATTCCAAAGTTAAATCTTGAACAAATGGTGATCTAGAGGTGTATTTAATACATAGCCATAACATGAATTGATAAGAGTCTATAGCTAGTCTATTTGATATTTTATATTCATTCATGTTATTTTTCTATTTCAGATAGTTCGTGGGTAGCAATTAATGGCAGGAGTGTGTAGTTCTCGTGCGACTACAAGGGGTCCCTAAATTTGTGCCTTTAGTCTCCTATGTATTTTGATTTTGTACTTCGAATATTTGAACACTCCTTTGGTAACTAACTCGTGAAAATGTATTTTTTATTTGAATGTTTAATAAATTTTTAATGCATTTTTATTTCAATACATGGATTTCATTGTGTAACCGATTTAATTGAAGAATAAATTTTTTTTATTGAATCTTTTTAAACCATATATAAGTATGTAACGGTTTATAATTCGAAGGTTCAAAAAGTGATTTCTTGCAATAAACATGTTCAGACGGACAAGGGTCGATGTATAATATCAAGATAATTGGCAGGCACAGAGGTTGCTCCCCACATAGTTATAATATATGACGACTGCTAGAGAAACACTCACTAACTTCTAGTAGTAAGTTGTCTATGTAATAATGATCAGTAGGTAGTGCCTCACTTATTTATAATTTGAATGGATTGCAGGGAAATAATAAAGAGCATAGTTAAATCACCTTAACTCTAAGAATCCAATCGTTGATACACGTTTGGTTGATAATAACTCAGGAGAGCTAAATAGCATTTAACAAATCATATACTAGATCATGGTTGATAATAAGCGATGTGATACTGACTATTGAGTTTAGATCATGTGATATAGATAATGTTTTGTAAAGAGGAAGGTATCAAGCGTCAACTCACTACATCGTACACTCCACAACAAAACGGTGTAATCGAACGAAGAAATTGTACCATAATGGACACTGTAAGAAGCTTACTCAAGAACATGTAAGTCCCAAAAATTTTCTAGGTAATGCAATACGATATGTAGTTTATCTTCTAAATTGTTTACTGACAAAGGCGCTAGACACTCGCACCCCCTATGAAGCATAGTTCGGCAAGAAACTTCACTTCGAGTATCTAAGACTCTTCGGTTGTACAACACATGTTAAGACTGTAAAGTCATTTATTAAAAAGCTTGATGACAGAAGCCAAAAGATGGTGTACTTTGGCATAGAGGATGGGTCCAAGGCACACAGGTTGTATGATCCGCAACATGAGAAAATTTATGTAAGTAAAAGTATCATATTTGAAGAAGAGAAGAAGTGGGATTGGTGCAGCGTTGTCGATAACAAGTAGACTGTTACATAGTTCACTGCCCTAGAAGAAGAGGGAGACGCAACAGACCTAGAAAGTGCACCGATTGCAACACTAACATGTCCACACATGTCATCACTGTGACACCGAAAGACGTGATGAATTCTCTGGAATGCGAGAGTACAAAAGGTTCCACAATAGAGGATGGACCAAAAAAGTTTCGTTCTCTTACTGAAATTTACTCAGATACACTTGAAGAAGAATTAGATCCCGACGAGTTAGTGTTGCTCGCGGCCGAGAAGCCGACAACCTACTATGAGGTAGCAACTGAGACGATGTGGCAGGAGGCCATTCAAAAAGAGCTTGAAACCATTGAGAAGAACAAGACGTGGACATTAACTAACTTACCGCCCGGAGACAAGCCCATCAATTTGAAGTGGGTGTTTAAGTTGAAGAAGAATAGTGAAGAAAATGGCATCAAGCATAAAGCAAGACTCGTGGCAAAGGAACACGTGCTACGACGTGAAGTTGATTTTGAGTAGGTTTTCGCACCTGTGGCTAGACTGGACACTACAGCTCAACACAAGTGGGAGGTCCATCACTTGGACGTCAAATCAGCGTTCCTAAATGGTGACCTCCAAGAAGAAGTGTATGTTGCCCAACCTGAAGGGTTCTTCATCAAAACCGAAGAGTCCAAAGTGTACAAGTTGTCAAAGGCCCTTTACGATTTATGGCAAGCACTGAGGGTGTGGAACATACACCTGGACAAGAGCTTAAAGAGTCTAAATTTTATGAAGTGCTCGCAAGAACAAACAATATATACAAGAAATAATGGGGTTGAAACACTCATAGTTGATATGTACGTTGATGACCTAATCGGCACTGATACCAGTGTGGAAGGCGTCAAAGAGTTCAAGCAACAAATGATGAAAGAATTTGAGATGATTGATCTCGGGCTACTCACGTACTATCTCAATATTGAGTGAACCAAAGTAAAGATTGCATCATGCTAAAACAATCGGCCTATGCTAAGAACCTGTTGCATGAATTTAAAATGGCAGAGTCCAACCCGACCAAGTATCTCACGGAAGCAAAGTTACAACTCGAGAAAGATATTGAAGGAAGCTTGGTGAATTTCATTGAGTATAGACGCATCATCGGAAGCCTGAGGTACTTGACTCATACTCGTCCAAACCTTTCATATGATGTTGGAATGGTGATTAGGTACATGAAAAAGCCCACTACGATGCATCATCAAGCGGTTAAGCACATTCTCCACTATGTGAAGGGAACCACAAGTTACTGGCTGATGTATCAAAGAGGGCGAGGTCCTAAAGAACTAGTCAGTTTTACCGATAGTGATTTAGCTAGAGATATTGACGATAGAAAAAGCACCGCAAGAATGACGTTTTATCTCAACAAAAACTTCATCTCTTGGCAATCTCAGAAGCAGCAGAATGTGGCACTATCTTCTTGTGAGGCCAAGTTCATAGCAGCAACTACGGCATCATACCAAGCATTGTGACTGAGAAATTTGCTGAGTGAAGTGACTAGCAGTGAACTAAAGCCGGTAATTCTCTACGTCGTCAACAAATTTGTGATTGCACCGATCAAGAATCTGGTATTTCACGGATGCAGCAAGCACGTTGACACTATCTTCCACTTCATCTGTAAGTGTGTCGAGAAAAGACAAATCATTGTGGAGTTCGTATGCACTAGAGAGCAATTGCAGATATTCTAACCAAAACCCTAACAAGGGTTAAGTTTGCAGAAATGCAAAAGTTGCTAGGAGTGAAAAATCTTGGACAAAGTCAAATTTACGGGAGAGATCATGAGCTAGTAACTTTAGGAGAATTATTAGTAGACTTAGTAGAATGAGTTACTAACTTATGGAAGTAACTTTAGGAGGATTGTTAGTAGTTACCAAATTGTGAATAAGTTTAGTGTTTTAATTAGAAAGATTGTTAGTGGTTCTTAACTCTATTGTCATTTGTTCTTAACTTCATGGTAAAATTTAGAAAACTAGTGAGTGCTCTCTCTCTACTATAAATACTCATTAAATGTATATTCTTCCTACCAGTGCTTCAATTGTTTGTTTCGACCTATTTCGACCGTGGACTACATCCAACAGTAGAAGGTACTAGAAAATGGTCACTCGATATCGTGTGACGTGGCTGTCAATGCTGTGGGTCCCACCTTTGTCTCCAATAAACCCCAAACTCTTTGCCCTGTCTTCCACCCCATCCTCTAAGAATCTCTTTAAATTCTCTTCCATTTCACTCCCTCTTTCCTCATTCTCTGTTTTCCCCTCTCTCTCTCTCCTCTGTTCTTCCCTTTCTCTCTCTTCAAAATATCATCCTCATTTCAAATCAAACCCACTTCTCTCTCCAATTCAATCCAATCCCACAATACCCACTTCAAAACATCTCCCAATTATCACCCCCATCTCAAAAACAACAAAATCCCCTGTTTTTACCCATGTCAGCTGCCGTCGCCGCCGCCGCTGCCGCCGCCCTCACACGCCGGAGCTCCTCCAACTCCACCGCCTCCGATGGTTTATACGGTCAATACTACCCCTCTATCTCTCTGCCAAAGATGCCTCTCCGACAGCCACCATTGTTCAGCCGATACGAGAGCCAGAAACGGCGGGACTGGAATAACTTCCGGCAGTACTTCAGAACCCACTTCCCAAAATTAAGCCTTGCTCGCTGCAGCGGAGAGAATGTCGTGGAATTCCTCAGCTACCTCGACAGATTCGGCCAGACAAAAATCCACGCCGCAACCTGCAGCAACTCCGGCCACCGCTACCCAGCGGATATCTGCTGCGATTGCCCCACCCGGCAGCCGTGGACTAGCCTCAACGCACTCATCGGCCGCCTCAAAGTCGCGTTTGTGGAAAACGGCGGAAATCCGGTGACCAACCCGTTTAACGCCGTCGACGTCAAAGCTTACCTCATCGATCTCAAGGACTCTCAAGGACTCTCATCGGCGGCTATGGCGGTTTCCACCACTTGTCTTCGTCTTCAAAGCTAGCCATGAAAGCTTTTACACATAATTTTTTCATGGCCCAGACTGGTTTGCTAATCTAAGAAAGAGGGGGCAGATAGCAAAAAAAAAAAAAAAAAAAATGCAAATATCTATAAATGTAGGCCCCTATCAGCAACCCATAATTAATTACGAGTGTTTTGATTGTGGATAATAATTATGCAAATCTAAGGGTTGTTTAGAACCTTAAATTTATTTGTTTTGTTTTAATTTTGAAAAAAAAAATTAAATCTAATGGGACTGAAAATCACTTTTATTTCATTTATGTAATAAAAATAATAGTTATGAATTTATTTTATATTTATTAACAAAAATTAAGATGAAAAATTGGGAAAATAATTGATTACTTTTAATTTGATTATGGGATAAATATCATAAGAATATAAATTTTGTTTTCTTTTTTGTCCAAAACTTTAGCTAAAGAAATAGATCAACACATAAACTATATATTAAAAAAAATATTTTAAAATATTAAATTTTTATATCATGAAATTTCAAATAAATTAATTTATTTTGATTTTCCCACTAAATTCAACATGACATAATTTAGACTTAGTGACCAAAAATAAGATTATTAATTAAAATGAAATTATATATACACAAAATATATATATATATATATAATTGCCCACATGTCCAATCAAAATCAAGAGTACTCTATAGTACACAAAAATAATTTGAGAAAATAACAATAAAAAATAAAAAAATCTATCCAAAAGAGGAATGGAAATGATAGAGTGGTAAATATTTTTATTAAATAAATCGTAATAATTGAACAAAAATTTAATTAAATATAAATAGGAAATATTGTATTAAAAAAATAATTGGTGGGAAAAGAAAAGGCTAACTTTATTTTAAATTTTTTTTGGGGACACTTTTTAAGATGACCTAACTTTGCTTTTGTTATATTTTATATTAAAGATAAGGAGTTGTGGAAATAATTAGGTCTTGCATCATCCTTTTGTCTTCTTGCAAAATTTTCCTTTTTTGCAATCATCATATTCATTTTCGTACTTCGTTTCATCTCTTCTTTCGGAATTTTATTATTATTGATTTATATCCTAACATTAATTATCATATCATTTTTAGCTCGAGTTTGATGACCCTATGGTATGAACTATTATGTCCCGATTGACTCTTACAATGTTAGATATATCGATAGTAATTTGTTGGAAATTTCATTAGTTTTCAACCCTACTGATTATAGTGTTTTATGCCTCTGTTAATTTTCAATCTTGTGAACTGAACTTAAAGTTGAGTTTTACGTCGTTTTTAGGGGTTTCGATCGCCCAAAAAAAATTAATCAATCTAATCCAACCGGTACGATTTGGGTTGAGTTGTGAACTTACTGGGATTGGGTTGAGTTCAAAAGTAAATCTTAACCAATAAATAAATATACTTTTTATTAGAAAAAATAAAAATTTAAATAAATCACTCAAACTACTCGAACTAACCCAACCCCAAAAATTTATAGGTGGGTTGAGTTGGGTTCATTATTTAATAACGGTTGTTTGAGTTAAAAAATTAACAACTCGAACCAAAAATGTTCTGATCCGACCCAATTCAACCCAGAACAATCCTAATCGTTCTTTGATACGACTTTAGAGTAATAAATTTAATTCAACTTTTTGTAATACAACAATTTTGAAAAAAAAATAGATGTATAGCTGTTGTGCAATGTTAAGAAATCTTTTATTGATTTAATTACTTTTAATGGCGTGGTTTACAAGATTAGTAATTAGACGAGATAATTGAAATTAATGATCAGACAACTAATAATTAGGTATAATTTAATATTTTTTATGGTACGAAAACGATGTAGTTTTGATATTGATTCGATGTACATAGGGAGGTGACAGGCATGGCCTACTTAGACAAGTGATTCATGAGGGTTCACAATCACATAGAATTAATGGATCCCATACAAAATAAAATATTATATTGCAAATAAATGTGGTTGGTTGGTTTTGAATTTATACAATGGGCCATCGGATTGGGTTATCTTATGACTTATTTAATCAAGGGTTAGATTTTAAGCAAATTAACGTGTAACACCTGAAAAAAAAACATGGAAACCACCCTCCCATCCCCTAAAATCTCTATTTGACCCGTTGTCCGAAAAGATGCGAAAATTATGGTGTGAATTTTCGCATCCTCGCCCTACACGTTTTCTCCGACGTCAAGAATATGTCAATGGCCTTCAGTTGCACATCGTAGAGCCTACCTGCCAAGAAAAATAACATGATACAAAGGGAAAACGAGGGAGAAGAAGAAAAGACTATTGAGTTACCTCATGACGAACACGATGCAGAAAACCACCCCGTGCATCGTATAGTGTAGATAACTGTAACGGCTCAAGTCCACTGCTAGCAAATATTGTCCTCTTTGGGCTTTCTCTCAAGGTTTTAAAACGCGTCTACTAGGGAAAGATTTCCACTTCCCTATAAAGGGTGTTTCGTTCTCCTCCCCCAACCAATGTGGGATATCACAATCCACCCCCTTCAGGGCCCAGCGTTCTCGTTGGCACTCGTTCCTTTCTCTAATCAATGTGGGACCCCACCAAATTCACCCCCCTTTGGGGCCAGCGTCCTTACTGGCACATCGCCTTGTGTCTACCCCCTTCGAGGAACAGCCTCCTCGCTGGCATATAGTCCGGTGTCAGGCTCTGATACCATTTGTAACGGCTCAAGCCCACTGCTAGCAGATATTGTCCTCTTTGAGTATTCCCCTTTCGGGCTTCCCCTCAAGGCTTTAAAACGCGTCTGCTAGGGAAAGGTTTCCACACCCTTATAAATGGTGTTTCGTTCTCCTCCCCAATCAATGTGGGATATCACAATAACGCCATAGAGGAGAGGACTAACAAGTCAGGGAACACCATGATGCACACGAGTGATTACTTCTGAACAGTATCGTAACTTGATTTGCCAAGAGGATGAAGTGATTGCCACTGCAACTCTCTATGCACAGATTCAAACCTCAATAGGTATAGAGGGAGATGGAGGGGTTTCAAAGAGGAAAAGAACGAAGAGAGGCGGTTGGGATCAGAGGATAGTAAATAGAACTCCGACCTCGACCTCGACCTCGACCTCGACCTCGACCTAATATCCTAATATTAAATTTTAATTTTGATGGAAATGATGTTAAATATTATATTATATATTTTTTATTAAATATTATTAGATTTATTAGTATGTTTTATTCATTCTAATAAAAATTATTTAAAAGGAAAGTTGTGGCCGTGTGGACGGTGTGTACGATCACACCACGGAATTGCAGAGGTAAAGTATTTACGGAATTTGCCACCGACCACGAGACCCTAAAATGCGCTCCGGAGCCACCGATTGCCGGATGAAGGTGTGAACGGTTCTGTATAGTGATGGCATGGAATATCCAGAGGTTAAGTGTTGTCGGAGTTTTCCGCGGAGAATTTGGTCGGTGAAATTTGGTAGAATGCTTTCTGAGACGCATATACCACTGGAACAGCTAAGATTGATGCTGTAATCGTGTCGTGAGGTTCAAGCAGAGGCGGCTCCGCCGCCATTCTAGAATAAACACTCCAACTGGCGACGTTCAAAGGGAAGTTCGTTTTCTCTTGCTTTTACTTTTGTGTTTTAATATTTACTGTTCATTACGAGTGTATTAGATTTATTCATGAAATAGGATTAATTTTGAGATGGAGGGAGTGATAATGGTGAATGCAAATTTTTGTATTCCTTGTTGTGAAATAAGTGGATTTCTGGCACTACATTGTACCCTGAGTTCCCATAGTTTATTTGGATTTTCGTTATTCCTAGTTCTTTCTAAAACCGTCTTATTCAGTATAGAGGATATAAATGTTGAGCAATTAAGGCTTTGTCAAAGGGGTAATCTGATTTTCGATTGTCGAATGGGAGTCGTCTCGAAAAGGATTTTGCATTTAAGCCATTGTTGGATGAATATGTGAAGGTTATGGAGGGTTAGAAACCATGAATCTCTGTAATGGTATGATATTGTCCACTTTAACCATAAGCTCTCGTGACTTTGCTTTGTGCTTCCCTAAAAGGCCTTATACCAATGGAGATGTATTCCTTACTTGTAAATCCATGATAATTCCCTATATTAGCCAATGTGGGACTCCCTCCCAACATGTAACGCCGAGAGGTTAAATAAATAAAATAAATAAATAAGGGGGCAAATGTGTCATTTTGCCCTCCATCTACTATAGGGGTCCAACTGGAACCCTAATAGAGACCACCAAGAAGAAGGGGAAGTCTAGAAGAGGGACTGAGAGGATCGAGGAGCCGCCGCGAAGTCTTTGTCCAGAATCGTCCGTGACGGAACTGGGCAGAAATCTGGGAATCGTCCGTGAACGGTAAGCGAACTTCTGTGGCTCAAATCTCGTTCTAGGTTGAGGCTAAAATCACGAAAAAATGTCAAGGCGTAGCCCTCAAGACGATCTACACCTCTGTCGAAGGGACCATGTCAATCCGAGCTCAGGATCGAAAGGTTGAAAATCGGGGAGCGGTAGATCGGAAGGGGGCTACAGTTTGCGGGGAGAGAGAGAAAAGAAAGAAAGGGGCGGCAGCGGCGGCAGAGCGCGGCTCGGCCGACGGCGACACGCGTCGGGCGTCGGCTGGAGCGACGCAGCTCCAGCCGGACGATGACTCGTGTCACCCACGAGATCAGGCCGGACAGTAGTGAACTAGACCGCTGACCGAACCGGCCCGACCCGCGACTGCGTGAAACAGCCCGCGCGTGCAGCCTGGGCCTGGCGTCCTTGCAGCGCGTGGCCGGCGCGTGAGGGCGCGTGAGAGAGTAGTTTTTCGTCCGTTTACCTCCTGTTTGTCCCGATTTCCTATTTTAACAATATGCTTATGTTAATAGGGACCTAATCGAGGGTTATCAGTGTTCGAACACCTTACCAGTGCAGAGACGTTAGAGAAAGGGCACGCGTCAACCAGATAGGTTACCACACGGAAACTAGGAAAAAATACTTGTAGGAATCGCTTTGGTATGCATGCATGCTAGATTAGTCTTCCTTATGTGATTTGGGCTTTTTCCTTGTTATGAGCTTAGGTGGCTAAGTACATGTTGTATGACTAGTGATTTATGCCCCGTGATGTGTTAATAATGCTTTACGCTTCCGCTTAGTTCGTAACTGCATAAACTGTAATGTATCTAAACCTTGATATTTGCTCTCTCTCGATTGTGGTTAGTAAATGTTATAATGTTTAGTAAGCGTTCTAGGAATGAGCCTAGGGATGTGGAATTAGAGTGGCCAGTCGTTGAGCCTAGATGAACCCCTCCCCTAGGAGCTTAGCTGATCATCACGGTAAACGTGGTACCTTGGGGATGTTTTTAAGTCGCTAGTTGTCTAAACGGTGTCTACAGTATCGTGGGAGGACAAGAGGTCTCGATTAGTTCTTATTGATCCTAGCCGTTTCGCATGGGAAATGTGTCCCCACGTAGTATAGCCCATTAGCTGCATGGGAACGGGTTGGGTCGCACCCCCCTAGGGGGACTATTATGGGCTTAGGAGGTACTCAGCACACCCCTAGGCATGGTACCCGGTAGTCTCAGTTAGCCATGTAGAGGTAGCGCCTCGTAGAAAGATACCGGTCGGTCCAGCTTAGCCAGAAAAACTCTTAGGTACTAGATGAGCGGACGGAGACCAA
This sequence comes from Cucurbita ficifolia, assembly GCA_033971965.1. NCBI lineage: Eukaryota > Viridiplantae > Streptophyta > Magnoliopsida > Cucurbitales > Cucurbitaceae > Cucurbita > Cucurbita ficifolia. Next base: position 3,390,250 of record CM066979.1, read on the forward strand.
TAGAAGACCCAAGGGGTAAACCCCAAGGGTCTAGAATTAGAACAAGACGTCCTAGAACCAATGAGAAACCCGTGATTAACCGTTAAGCTTAGGATGCGATGAGAGCCTACAAGTAGGTGGCCTACTAGGTATAACTTTATACTCATTCCTGCTATCTCTTTTTTTTTTTTTCAGGTACGTGAGGCATTGGGTGGAGGTAGGGCGCGATCTAAGGGGCGGATTGTCACAGAGGAGTGCATGTCCCGAGGCGTCAGTCCAGTCTTTTCATTCGTATTTAGATTTTCGTATTTTGTTTTTGGGAACTTTCGTTTTGTTTAAATCTTTGTATTGAAACTTTCCGTCCTAGGAATAAATGATTTCGCCTTTACATTTTCTCAACTTTTTCTTTATGTACGCATGATCCTTTGAGTCACGACTCATAGTAACACATCGGGTCGTGACAAATTTGGTATTAGAGCGCTAGGTCATAGGTCCTGTAGACATTTAGGGTAGAGAGTAGTTTCCTCTGTGACTGCGCCCATCAATCACGCACCGCTCGCGACCTGATGTTCTCACGGGTTTGAAATAAAGAGACAAAAGTTTAGATAATGTTTGGGGAGTGTACCACGACCCCCTATTGTGTTATGATTACGCACTACCTGTAAGGCGTGCTAAGAATGAAGTATGACTATAGTGTTTTCTGTTGTGATAGATAATGACACCAAAAATACGTGGAGCTTATACTGGGCCCAGACTCAGGAGAGGAAGAAGAAAAGTCGCTCAGGGCACCCCTGTTCCAACACCTGAAGTGGTACGAACCGAACCGCAAGGGGTGGTTATGGACACGCCCCGAGTTAGGAAGAGGACTACACCACGGGCCCAGGAAACTAAGGCCCTAGAATTGCCCGGTACAGACCCCATAACTCAAGACTCATCTGATTCGAACCCTGCTGCTGAAGACTTGTCTGACACAGAGCCTACTGCTCAAGACTTGTCGGATGCGAACCCCACAGACCTTCCCTCCGAGGAGGACCCGCCTACGCCTGTCACTAATACGGAAATCACACGCAGCCAGCCGTCATCCACGCTCACTATGGATATGCTACAAACCTTCATGGTTACCTTCATGGAGAACCAGAACGTAATGACCCAAAACAAGAATATGATGACGCAAATGATGCAGACGATGATGGCTAATCAGACGATAGTGCAGGCGCCAAAACATCCAGGGACTGACTGTGGAGTCCCGTTACCTGAAGGATTTCCAGAGGCACAAACCGCCTAACTTTGACAGGGGAAAATGGACCCTATCGCGGCAGAGTCGTGGTTGGAGGCTATTGAAACAGCCTTCTATTTCATGAAGTGTCCATTGGAGTACCAAGTCCATTGTGGAACGTACATGTTGAAGGGGGAAGCGCACTTCTGGTGGAAAGGCGCTAAGAGAAGGATTGCACCGAATGATGAGCCAATCACTTGGTGCCAATTCAAAGACGCGTACCTCTGCAAGTTTTACCCTATCACTACCATGATGAAATTGCAGGTAGACTTCCTTGAGCTGAAACAGGGTGACAAGTCAGTGGAGGAGTATGATCTAGAATTCAACAGGTTGGCAAGGTTTTCTCCAGTGTTTGTCAGCACGGATGGGCTGAGGCCGACCGGTTTATTGCAGGTCTGAGGGAGGATGTAAGGGGGCATGTGGCAGCCTAGGCAGGCTCAGATTATGCGGAAGTCGTCGAGGTAGCGACCCTCATCGACGCGCCCCGCATCAGCAAGTTGGAGGCAGCGTTATTCCAGACACCCCGTACTGCAGTCCAAGGGAAGAAAATAGACCAGAACCACCCCAGGACTGGTAGGCAGCCTCGAGGTCGTATTGATAGGAGGGGAAAGGCCTCGGTACAGAACAGAGCCCTTTGTCCCAATTGTCAGCGCTCCACAGGAGGGAATGCAGAGCGGGAACTGATGCATGTTTCAGGTATGGCCAAGCAGGCCACTTTGCGGCAGATTGCCCTCAGAGGAATGATCAGCCTACTAACCGACCTGCAGCACCGAACCCGAGAGGTCGGGGTGCTCAACCTCATCAGGGACGAGCTGTAGCCCATGCAACCACAGTCAAGCGAGCGGACGAACCTGACGCAGTTGTTACAGGTACGCCACCCGTCTTTGGCCATCTGGCCTTAGTATTATTTGATTCTGGTTCTACCCATTCTTTTGTATGGGAGGAATTCGTAAGCTAGCACACGTAGAAATGGAACCCTTAGAGATCACCCTGTTAGTGTCCACTCCTGCCCATGAGCTATTGATGGCCACCCATAGGGCTAAGGAGGGTAGTGTAGTAGTGTCAGGACGTGTCATAGAAGCCGCACTGATTGTGTTAAGCATGCAAGACTTCGATGTTATCTTGGGTATGGATTGGCTAAGCGAGAACCGCGCTCTAATAGATTGCGAGACTCGAGTAGTGACCCTCAGGCTGCCGTCAGGAGATAACTTTACATACAAGGGAGCCACCCCCAAGAGAACCCCGAGCGTCGTTACAGCGTTGAAGGTTAAGAAGATGATGCATAGTGGTGCAAGTGCGTTCTTAGCCAGTGTGACCTTAGACCGCACTAGCGAACGGTCAGTCTCGTCAGTACACATCATCAGGGAGTTCGTTGATGTTTTTCCAGAGGATTTGACGGGTTTGCCCCCTGTTAGGGAAGTAGATTTCGGGATCAATCTGGAACCAGGGACCGTGCCGATCTCCAAGGCACCCTACAGGAGGGCACCTGCAGAACTCCGGGAGTTGAAAGGAAAATTACAAGAGCTCTTAGATAAAGTTTCATCCGACCTAGTGTATCACCCTGGGGAGCCCTTGTTCTGTTTGTCAAAAAGAAGGACGGATCCATGCGTCTGTGTATTGATTACAGAGAGTTGAACAAGGTCACCGTAAAGAACAAGTACCCCCTCCCGAGGATTGACGACCTGTTTGATCAACTACAGGGAGCAACGATTTTCTCCAAGATTGACCTGAGGTCGGGATACCATCAATTGAGGATCAGAGAAGAGGATATACCCAAGACAGCCTTCAGGAGTCGCTACGGGCATTATGAGTTCCTTGTTATGTCTTTTGGCCTTACCAATGCACCAGCAGTTTTCATGGAGCTAATGAACAAAGTGTTTAAGGAATTCTTAGACACTTTTGTTATAGTTTTTATCGATGACATTTTGGTATACTCTAGGTCAAAGGCAGAGCACAAGGAGCACCTGAGGAAGGTCCTGACAGTGCTAAGAGCCCAACACTTGTACGCAAAATTTTCCAAGTGCGAGTTTTGGCTGGCCGATGTGGCGTTCCTGGGTCATGTGGTGTCAAGTAAAGGGATCACAATGGACCCAGCTAAGATAGAAGCAGTGATGAAGTGGCCGAGGCCAACCACAGTCACTGAAGTACGGAGTTTCCTAGGGCTAGTTGGGTACTACAGAAGGTTCGTCCAGGATTTCTCCAAGTTGTCTTCAGCGCTCACTCAGTTAACTAAGAAGGGCAAGCCATTTGCTTGGACTCCAGCTTGTGAATGAAGTTTCCAAGAACTTAAGGAGAGGTTGGTGACAGCGCCAGTCCTCACAGTCCCAGATGGGTCAGGCAACCTCGTGGTGTACAGTGACGCATCAGGGAAGGGCTTAGGGTGTGTGCTCATACAGAAGGGTAAGGTGATAGCGTATGCCTCTAGACAGTTGAAGGAATATGAACGAAACTACCCTACGCATGACCTCGAGTTAACAGTAGTGTTTGCTCTGAAAAAGTGGCGACATTACCTGTATGGGGAAAAAGTTCAAGTCTTCACTGATCACAAGAGTCTCAAATACTTGTTCATGCAGAGGGAGCTTAATATGGGGCAGAGGCGATGGTTGGAACTGGTAAAGGATTATGACGTAGAAATCCTGCACCATCCAGGGAAGGCCAATATTGTAGCTGATGCATTGAGCAGGAAGGCCATTCATACCTCTGCGATGATCACCAAGCAAGGGGAATTACAGGATGAGATGAAGAGAGCTGGGATAGATGTGGTGGTTAAAGGTGGTACCGCTCAAGTAACACAGATGATCGTACAACCCACCCTCAGAAAATGAATTATAGATGCCCAGAGGTCTGATGAACCCCTCAAAAAAGTGTGGAGTCAGACTGAAGCGGAGAGGCCAATTGGGTACTCTGTCTCCTCCGACGGGGGCCTGTAGTGGCAAGACCGCCTGTGCGTCCCCCGGGATGAGGAAATCCAAAAGGATGTCATGACCGAAGCCCATGATACATCTTATACATTCCACCCTGAAAGTACTAAGATGTATCAAGATCTGAAAGGATGTTATTGGTGGCCGGGAATGAAGAAGGACATAGCAGACTTTATTAGTCGATGTTTAACCTGCCAGCAGGTAAAGGCCCCGAGACAACGTCCAGCGGGACTGTTACAACCCTTAAATGTTCCTCAATGGAAATGGGAGGCAGTTTGTATGGACTTCATCTCAGGGTTACCCAGGACCAAGCAGGGATACAATGTAATCTGAGTGGTTGTGGATCGACTAACCAAGATGGGTCACTTCGTTCCAGGCAAGACTACATATCGAGTGGATCGGTGGGCTCGGTTATATATCAGGGAGATAGTACGCCTGCATGGGGTGCCAGTGTCCATAGTCTCAGATCGAGACACCAGGTTCACCTCTCAATTTTGGAAGAGTCTCCAAAAGGCACTAGGAACCCAATTGAGATTTAGTACAGCGTTCCACCCTCAAACTGACGGACAAACCGAAAGGCTGAATCAGATCCTAGAAGACATGCTGAGAGCTTGTGTCATAGATTTCTCCGGGTGCTGGGACGAACACCTGCCTCTGATGGAGTTCGCCTACAACAACAGTTACCAAGCTACCATCCAGATGGCCCTTTTCGAGGCGTTGTATGAGCGTAGGTGTCGAACCCCGGTGTTCTGGGAGGAGGTAGGAACACAGCAGCTTCTAGGACCAAAATTAGTTCAAGTAACAAATGCGGCGATTCAGAAAATCAAGCAGAGAATACTCACTGCACAGAGCCGTCAGAAGAGCTACGTGGATTTGCGTAGAAGGGACCTCGAATTCGAGGTGGGTGACCATGTCTTCCTCAAGGTAGCCCCTATGAGAGGAGTGTTGAGGTTTAGAAAGAGGGGGAAATTGAGCCCAAGGTTTATAGGCTCCTTCGAAATTCTAAAGCGAGTTGGGGCTATGGCCTACAGGATTGCCCTACCACCGAACCTTGCCGCCGTACACAACGTGTTCCACGTGTCCATGTTGCGTAAGTACACCCCAGACCCTACCCATGTGATCGAGCACGAAACGCTTTCCTTTCGGGAAGACTTGTCTTATGAGAAAAAGCCGAGCAGAATTCTGGCTCGAGATGCCAGACGGTTGCGTAACAAGGTCATCCCCTCGGTGAAGGTCTCTTGGGGCAACCGCCGTGAAGAGGAGGCAACCTGGGAGCGGGAGGAAGACGTGAGGAAGGCTCATCCCAAACTTTTCCAAGGGATTTCAACTTTTGGGGACGAAAGTCCCTAAGGTGGGGAGAGTTTGTAACGCCGAGAGGTTAAATAAATAAAAAAAATAAATAAGGGGGCAAATGTGTCATTTTGCCATCCATCTACTATAGGGGTCCAACTGGAACCCTAATAGAGACCACCAAGAAGAAGGGGAAGTCTAGAAGAGGGACTGAGAGGATCGAGGAGCCGCAGCGAAGACTTCGTCCAGAATCGTCCATGACGAAACCGGGCAGAAATCTGGGAATCGTCCGTGAACGGTAAGCGAACTTCTGTAGCTCAAATCTTGTTCTAGGTTGAGGCTAAAATCACGAAAAAATGCCAAGACGTAGCCCTCAAGACGATCTACACCTCTGCCGAAGGGACCATGTCGATCTGAGCTCCGGATCGAAAGGTTGAAAATCGGGGAGCGGTAGATCGGAAGGGGGCTACGGTTTGCGGGGAGAGAGAGAAAAGAAAGAAAGGGGCGGCGGCTCGGCCGACGGCGACACGCGTCAGGCGTCGGCTGGAGCGATGCAGCTCCAGCTGGACGATGACTCGTGTCACCCACGAGATCAGGCCGGACCGCAGCGAACCAGACCGCTGACCGAACCGGCCCGACCCGCGACTACGTAAAGCAGCCCGCGCATGCAGCCTGCATCTGGCGTCCTTGCCGCGCGTGGCTGGCGCGTGGTCGGTGCGTGAGGGTGCGTGAGAGAGTAGTTTTTCGTCCGTTTACCTCCTGTTTGTCCCGATTTCCTATTTTAACAATATGCTTATGTGAATAGGGACCTAATCGAGGGTTATCAGTGTTCGAACACCTTACCAGTGCAGAGATGTTAGCAAAAGGGCACGCGTCATCCAGGTAGGTTACAACACGGAAACTAGGAAGAAATACTTGTAGGAATCACTTTGGTGTGCATGCATGCTAGATTAGTCTTCCTTATGTGATTTGGGCTTTCTCCTTGTTATGAGCTTAGGTGGCTAAGTACATGTTGTATCACTAGTGATTTATGCCCCGTGATGTGTTAATAATGTTTTACGCTTCCACTTAGTTCGTAACTGCATAAACTGTAATGTATCTGAACCTTGATATTTGCTCTCTTTCGATTGTGGTTAGTAAATGTTATAATGTTTTGTAAGTGTTCTAGGAATGAGCCTAGGGATGTGGAATTAGAGTGGCCAGTCGTTGAGCCTAGATGAACCCCTCCCTAGGAGCTTAGCTGATCATCACGGTAAACGTGGTACCTTGGGGATGTTTTCAAGCCGCTAGTTGTCTGAACGGTGTCTACAGTGTCGTGGGAGGACCAGAGGTCTCGATCAGTTCTTACTGATCCTAGCTATTTCGCATGAGAAATGTGTCTCCACGTAGTATAGCCTATTAGCTGCATGGGAACGGGTTGGGTCGCACCCCCCGTAGGGGGACTATTATGGGCTTAGGAGGTACTCAGCACACCCCTAGGCATGGTACCTGGTAGTCTTAGTTAGCCATGTAGAGGTAGCGCCTCGTAGAAAGACACCGGTCGGTCCAGCTTAGCCAGAAGAACTCTTAGGTACTAGATGAGCGGACGGAGAACAATAGAAGACCCAAGGGTCTAGAATTATAACAAGACGTCCTAGAACCAATGAGAAACCCGTGATTAACCGTTAAGCTTAGGATGCGATGAGAGCCTACAAGTAGGTGGCCTACTGGGTATAACTTTATACTCATTCTTGCTATCTCTTTTTTTTTTCAGGTACGTGAGGCATTGGGTGGAGGTAGGGCGCGATCTGAGGGGCGGATTGTCACAGAGAAGTGCATGTCCCGGGGCGTCAGTCCAGTCTTTTCATTCGTATTTAGATTTTCGTATTTTGTTTTTGGGAACTTTCGTTTTGTTTAAATCTTTGTATTGAAACTTTCCGTCGTAGGAATAAATGATTTCGCCTTTACATTTTCTCAACTTTTTCTTTGCGTACGCATGGTCGTTTGAGTCACGACTCATAGTAACACATCGGGTCGTGACACAACAATTCTCAACAATCCTCCCCTCGAACAAAGTACACCATAGAGTCTTCCCTGAGGCGTATGGAGCCCTCGAACAACCTCCCCTTAATCGAGGCTCGACTCCTTCTCTAGAGTCCTCAAACAAAGTACACCCTTTGTTCGACACTTGAGTCACTTTTGACTACATCTTCGAGACTCACAACTTCTTTGTTCAACATTTGAGGATTCTATTGACATGGCTAACGTTAAGGGCATGGCTCTGATACCATGTTAGGAATCACAGACCTCCACGATAGTATGATATTGTCCACTTTTAGCATAATCTCTCGTGGCTTTGCTTTGAGCTTCCCCAAAAGGCCTCATAACAATAGAGATGTATTCCTTACTTGTAAATCCATGATCATTCCCTAAATTAAGCCAACGTGGGAGTCTCTCCCAACAATCCTCAACAATCCTCCCCTCGAACAAAGTACACTATAGAGCCTTCCCTGAGCCTATGGAGCCCTCGAACAGCCTCCCCTTAATCGAGGCTCAACTCCTTCTTTGGAGTCCTCGAACAAAGTACACCCTTTGTTCGACACTTAAGTCACTTTTGACTGCACCTTTGAGGATCACAACTTCTTTGTTCGACATTTGAGGATTCTATTGACATGGCTAAGTTAAGAGCATGACTCTGATATCATGTTAGGAATCACGACTCTCCACAATGATATGATATTGTCCACTTTGAGCATAAGTTCTCATGACTTTATTTTTTATTTTTCCGAAAGGTCTCATGCTAATAGAAATGTATTCCTTACTTGTAAATCCAAGATAACAATCCTCAACAGGGAGAGCTCCTCAGTTGTACAATCCCAATAAACTGATGATGAAGGAAAATGTGAGAACAGATAATGTTGAAATCACTTCCATTTCGAATATAGATAGTGCGAAAAACCAAGTGACTGATGTTCAAGGTAATGTGGACGTAAAGAACACGTTTAAACGTGTTGATCAGGAAATAAATTTGATTACAAGTGGAAAGGAGTTAGAAGATCAAAGGATGACGTGAAATTCCAGGCCACAAGGTTGGTACAAAGAACACTGAGCAGCTGTACCTCGACATATATGGTCATGGAGGTATTTTTTCCTTAGTTTCTTTCCTCTGTTCATGTGGTTTGGAAGTCTATTTTGAAATTCAGAATGATTTTTCAAATGCTTGAGATACTGTGATTGAAAAATGCTTGATTCTGTGCATCCGTTGTGTTGAATCCAGACAGATGTTTGTATTAAATTCTAATTAAAGCATGGCATGAACATTGTTTGATTCAAGATTGTTTGGACTCAAAAAAACTTACAAAGTGAAAGATTAGCTGGAACATGGGATGTTTGAAGAAGCTAGAGAGGTGTTTCAGAATTTATCAGAACAGGGACAGGACGAAATATTGGCACTATATCTGACTCAATTGTACCCCGTAGCTCTCTCTTCGATTTCCAATCACCATAGCAGCGATTCCCATCATTTCTCTCGGTCAGCTTGGCTACATTATGTAATAGGTCTACCGCTAGTAAATATTGTCCGCTTTGGTCTGTTACGTATCGCCGTCAGCCTCATGGCTTTAAAATGCGTCTACTAGGGAGAGGTTTCCTTCTTTGTTCTCCTCTCAAACCAACGTGGGATCTAACAATCCGAAGAGGTTTCCACACCCTTGTAAGAAATTCTTTGTTCCCCTCTCAAACTAATGTGGGATCTCACAATCCACCCCCTTGCTGGCCCACCGCCCGATGTTTGGTTCTGATACCATTTATAATAGTCCAAGTCCACCGCTAACAGATATTGTTCTCTTTGAGCTTTCCCTCAAGGTTTTTAAAACGCGTCTACTAGGGAGAGGTTTCTACACCCTTATAAGGAAGGATTTGTTCCCTCTCCAACCAATGTGGGATCTCACAATCCACCCCCATTGGGGCCCAACGTGCAATGTGCTAAAGAGAGGCTTTCCCTTTTGAACTTCCCCTCAAATTTTTTAAAACGCGTTTGCTAAACAGAGGTTTCCACACTCTTATAAGCAATGTTCTGTTCCCCTCTTCAATCGATATGGAATCTGCTATTGAGTAGTAAAGAATTTTGCCGAACTAGAATTAGTGTACTTTCTTGTACTACATAAAGAACCCAATATACGTATATATTTTTAAAGTTGACTCAGTGCAAGGCATGAATGGTGGACTCTCTACTTCACAGGTGGGGTGGTGGGGATGGGTACCTGCAATTTTGGTCCTTTTTTTAGCCATTGGTTCACTATCCCCAAACGACTTACGATTTATATGAAAGATTACTAATATCTTAGTTAGTTACCTGAGTTTATAATAGAATGCGAGTTTGTAAACTTTAAGGTTCGAAAACATAAATTTGTATAATTCATGTTTTGAAAGTAGAGTGAAATGAACCAAAGCATTTTAATCATGCAATATTAATGTTACATCAAGACGAATCAAGGTTCATTTATACAACAAAAGCTTTAAGATGCTTCAAACGAGGTTTCATTTGTTCTTAGATGGTTACAAATTTATGATGGATAATAATTTAGAGTTTATTTTTTTAATGTATTTTAAGACTTATTTAGATAGTGGCTAATTATGACCATAAATTATACATAGTAGCTAATTATGGTCATAAAATATGAAAGTTACAACGGTTGAATGAATGTTAAGAGTAAGGGTTTTAATTTTGAGTTTATATAAAGTCATGTATGCTATCTTTGGAAGGGGACTTGAAAAATGTAGTAAAATGAGCATTATTGCTCTCTTTTAGCCAATTGCTAAGTTTCTTTGCAATTTTATGTAATTAGGTTGCATGCAGAATCATTCAAGCTTGACATGATCAAATTTTGTTTGTGGAGTGATTCAAATCTCAAACTTCAGATATTTGATCAACAAGATAATTTGAATTTTATTTTTCCTTATAGTGATTCTTTATCATTCGGGTTAAGTGTTCTCACCTTTCCTTTGCACCTTTATGTAGTTTAGGTTGCATGTTTAGAATCATTCAAGCTAGACATGATGGATCGTGGAGTGATTCGAATCTCAAACAAATGTTCTTACCTAGAGATATTCAATCAACAAGGTAATCTAAATCTTACTTTCTTTGTATTAATTCCTTATCATTTAGTATAAGAGCTTTCCCTTGAGTTAATTTATCACCTAGAATTACAGCTTTATGATATTACACATAAAAAGAATAAAAAAAATTAGGACCTAAGTTTTAATATAATTATACAAGAGTACGTAGCTTATAAAGTTATTAAATAATCAATAGTTTGAGATAAGCGAATTTATGTAATATAAACGTATTATGGATGGAAGATGAATTTGCATTAATCTTACAATTTAGGTTAGATCAAAACGCTTAAGACAAAGAACAAGTTCATAAGAACCTTTGAGACAAAGAACTAATTCCTTAATTCAAGATTCACGCGGGAGGATGATCAATTTTTTGTAGACTTCTATCGTTGAATTATACAGGAACAGGAGAGGTCGGTATTTGTTTGGTGTTTTCTTTTTCGCCTGATTTTACGAGGTAAATAGGCTTCAAACAAATAGACTACTCAAATGCTCGTGACATGCAAATCAAAGAAATATAGGAAACGAATAGCGCTCGAAAACCAAACAAAACAAAGATCCCTACAAAACCCTCCAAAACTTTTTCCATCATGTGATCAAGAGATCTTCCAATTGGGCAAAAATGGAAACGAATTTGTTGGCATAATTGTATTTATAGTTTCAAATAAGAAAGAGAGTGAGAGCGAAACAAATCAAGTATTTAAAAATTAAATGAAATGGTCCAATAACACCAAAATATTATTATTCCATAAATCATTTTCAAAAATCGAATCTTGTATTGTTTTCGAGAAAAACTCACATGGTTGACAAATTTCTAAATTCAAGATTTTGGCCACATCGTTAAAATAAAAATTATATATTTAAATGTTGATTAATATCCGCCGTAATAAGAAAAAAAATTATATATTTATGAACGTATTAGCCCTCCCACCTAGAGTGAATAGAAGACGACAAAATGCAAGCAGCACGAACAGACTTCTATTACTATGCAACAATAGAGCTCGTGTTTTTTTAATTCAGATGAAAAGAAAATATAAACTTTTAAAAATAATTTGGTATAAAATTGATCAAATTTAAGCAAAAACAACATTAAAGTTAGTTTTTCTTTAAAAAAAATTATTAAAATTTATACTTTTTTTTATGGTGTTATTTAATGGTTGATTTTGTGAGGTAATCAAATTTAATTATGTGAAAAAGTTGATTTTTCTTAAATTAGCCATTTTTTTATATTTTTTTTGGTAAAAAATCGAGGGTGAATTTACAAAATTAGAATAAAAGGTAAAAATTGCAAAGCTTCTCTACCGAGTTCAATCGAACAACGTAATGAATCTAAGGTTATGGAAGGATGCTCGTGAGTTAGGCTTCTATCATGACCCAATTTTTAAGTCTTCAAAAACTCGTTTGTGATTAAAAAGATAAAGATCAATAAAATAAAATAAAAGATAAAAATAGGATAAATTTAATTCAAATAAAGACAAATAACATCACAATTAAATGCAAAACGAGATCCAATTACAATACAAGATAATTGTGAGAAGAGGAATGAGAGTCTGCAAGGACGCTAGGCCACGAAGGGGGGTGCATTGTGAGATCCCACATCGATTTGAGAGGGGAACGACATCGATTGGAGAGAGAAATGAGTACCAGCGAGGACGTTGGGCCCCGAAGGGAGTGGATTGTGAGATCCCACATCGGTTGGGGAGGATAACGAAGCAGTCTTTATAAGGGTGTGAAAATCTCTCACTAACAGACACGTTTTAAAAACCTTGAGAAGAAGTATGAAAGAGAAAGCCCAAAGAAATCTATATCTTCAGTGGGCTTAGGCCATTACAATAATGTTGTTTAAATTTATTACAAAGGAAAAATGGGTTTGTGACACAATTACAAAACGAAATACAAAATACTCAAATACAAAGACAGAACGACGCTCTGGAACGATCCCCTATGTGATCACACAATTCTCGAACACTCCCCCAACTCAACCAGCAGCCTATGAACATCTAAAAAAGAAAGGAAAAAGGGGTGAGTATAAAAATATTTAGTAAGCAACCTACTCGTAGGCTCTTATCGCATCCTTAATCCAGTTGGTATCCATGAGTTTTTCTCTAGGCTTTTTGTTCTTTTGACTTAGATAGTTTTCTTTGCTTATGTAGTGAATGGTTGGGTTGAGACGCTACCTCATAAAGTTTTAATGAGACATTAGGATGTTTTTTACTCTAACCATCATCCATGGGAAGTTAGTGGCCCTGTTCAAGGAAATCCTAGTCATTTCCACAAGGTTGGCACATCTAGTCATCTTGACGCACATCCCTAACCGTTCTAGGCCTAGCTCAATAGTACTAGTGCCAGAGTGGAAAGGGTAGCAAAGACTTTACTAACACTGCTCAATGTTATTAGCCTGAGAGCTACGTTAGTCATTCTTGGGTATCGTGGTAGTCTACTAGATTTTTAGGGGCACTTAGACTGTTTAAATATCATTTCATCTTTTATTTCCAGGACGTTTAGGATTAACTCCTAAGGGCTAAACAAATCTCCAGGTACATATAGGTCTAGACCTCTGATCGTAGCTCACGATCTTAGGATGTAGGTTCTCTTTAGGCAATTAAACATTTCTGCAAAACCCTGACTTCAAATAATCGTTTGAATTTATCTTTGTTTTCTCTCTCCTCCCAACTCTTAACATTTTTCTTCTCTCTTATCTTTTTCTATCCTTTATATTCTTCCTTTCTTTTCCTTCTTCCTTAAACCTCTTATTAGGGTCCAACTAGACCCCTAATTAGGCAAAGGTGCCAAAATGTCTATTTTACCCCTCAAGTTGATTTCGACCCAATTTTTCTAATTTTTCACAATTTTTTTTCTAGAATTTTTCTAAACATTTTATTCTTCCACCCTATTTTAAAATTTAGTCTATAATCCTCTCGATAAAATCTCAATAGTTTAAATTTAAAAGAAAAAATAAAGTATTTAATTTCTCACTAGAACTCGAATCGAATGTTACATCTTCTAGATATGAAGTCTTACAAATTTCATGGTATTGGAGCCAAGAAGAGAATTAAGATGCTCAACGTCCCAAAAAAACCTCTACAATAATTTAATTTTCCATTTAAATTTTAAATTTTTTTAAATAAAATATTAATTTTCTATTTTAGCTTTTATCTTGAAATATTTGTTTCTAAACTACTTGAGACCTTTTTGCTTCACTAATCATTACTTTCATAAACTTTTACCGTTTACCCTTTTACCCTTTTACCCTTTTACCCTTTTACCCTTTTACCCTTTTACCCTTTTACCCTTTTCCCTCTCCCTCTTAGGGAAATCATGAAGCCTTATGTTTTGTATCAAAATTTTAATTACTAATTATGACTATGGACCTAACTTTAACCCACAATTATATAATTCAACTGAGAGACCCTTCTAATCTAAAATATTATTTTTTATATGAATAAGTAAAATCACTCTTTTTAAAATAAAAAAAAATATATCGCCAAGTTCGTATGGGTTTGGTCTGTTATGTATCGTCGTCAGCCTCACATGTATGTTAGGGAGATGTTTTCTAACTCTTATAAGGAATGCTTCGTTCCTCTCTCCAACTGACATGGGATTCCACATTATCATTCACAAAAAAAAAATTATGAACATCTAAGAATAAATTAAGCTTGATTCTTCTTTAAGCGTGACATGAATTACAACTGCAGCACAGCCAGTGGCTCCTACGCCTACCAACGCATAGCTTCATGGGTTATGATGAGTGATGACATGATTTTCATGGGCCCTTTTTTCCAAAATTATTTTTTAATAAATAATTAAGAAAAAATTCACTTGCCCAATAATTATTTCTGACTAGTTATTTTTAATAAGATTATAAAATATTAATTTATACCATGAAAATATAATTTACTAAAGTTATAATTTAACTTTTTAAATTAAATAAAAGAAAATTTAAAAGAAAAATATTAATTTTTAAATTTTGCCTTTAATTTCATTCAATTGCATCTCAAATTTAGATAAATATTGCAATTTGCAAACTATAAAATGTTTTTAACCAAAATTAATCCATTTTTTCTCAAAATAAAAAAAAAATTAGAAGAATCAACGTCATAATTTTTTTATTAGGTAGTTTAATAATTTATGTAATGCCCATAATTTTCTTGCTTAAGTTAGTGACGTCATCACATACATGCTTTAAATAACATATATGAAAGTTCATAATAAATACTTTAAAACGGAGTTATTGACTTACTTATTTAATTTAAAACAAGAAAATAAAAATAACATAATTTTTAGATATGAATAATGAAATAAACCTCCTATCAACTACTAAATGAAATTTAATGTATACTACTGTCCTATCTTTACTTCCATGGTCTTTACAACATTTACGTGGTTCGTGCAGAAACTACCTTTACTTGAAAAATATAATAGTATCACGTGACTTAAGTATTTTAAAAAATACTCAATAAGTTATCCCACAAATCTAAAAAGTGGGTTCTCTTATATATTAAGAAAGATTTAAACTTGTCGATCAAAACATACTTCTAAAGATAAAAAGACGCTTAATATCTTCCATGAGCATATTAGTCCAATCGTGAAAATCGAAAAGAAAGATTAGAACGTTCATACCTTTTTATACCAAATATGAAAGAAAAACCTAATAATCCAAGAAAAAAAGGAAAAAAAAAAGCATCTTTCATTAATTAACTCTATATGTACATAAATTATTGGAATGAATGAATGAATTTCCCCAATAAAGAAGAAGGAAAGGAAATTCAGAACTCGCATGCGCCGTGAGGTATACGCGTAAATGCAATGTGGACACACAGACTGCTCCAAACAGAATTTCACCTTCCCTTTCTTCCCTCTCTCCCGTTGTCTCTGTCTCTTCACCTTTCCCATTCATTTCATTTGGTTTCATATACTTTCTGTTTCCATTGGCAACGTCCTCCCCTTCTCTTTTCCTCTGTTACCCACATTTTCATTTTGCTTCTTTGTGTTCTTCGTCCAATTTCATTCCTCCCCTGAACTTCCATTCAATTTCTGGTGACATTTCCCTCTGTTTTAGCTGTTTTCCTTTTCTGGGTCTTGCTTGGATTGATGCAATCTGTTTTCCTTTCAATTCTTGATGATTTTCTTTTGAAGATCGTTTGATTCTATGAAATGGGGTTGTTTCTATATGTGATTCTCTTCCTTTGATTCATCTGCATTTCTATTAGGGATTGATTTCTTTGTTTTGTTACTTGTTTTTCTTAGTGAAAGTGCTAATGATCGGGAGATGATTGTTGTTTTTGAGAGAAATTTCTCGTGCCTTTCTTATAATGTTAACTCGAAATGGATATTGATCTGTAATTTGAAATTTGGGTTCTTATTGTTAGTTTGTTTCCATTCATGCATGGTTGGCTACTGTAGTTTGCATTATAAATCTTATCAGCATCTTTGAAGTGTGTGAGATTTAGAAGTGATGATATCTTGAGGGGTTCGGTTCACATTTCTGGCTGGTTTACTTGCAGAATTTAGTGATGAACTTAGAGTGTTAATTTTGCAGGATATTACACCACAGCTCGGTTTGAGTTACTTTCGTGTAATATAACGAAAGATAGAGCGATTTCCCAAATGCTCGGTTTGAGTAGGTCGAGAAATCAATCGAGGTTCGGTAGATCGGTGTCATTTGGAGGTGAGTTTCTCTTATGCAGTGTCTTCAAAAATCTATGTACATTGTAGGTTGGCTGCATGTATGAGCGTTTGAAACTTTTAAGTTGCTTGAAAAGACATGAAAGTTGCTGTTTCTTGAAGCTTATTTGCTTGTTTTTCGTTACATTTACCTTCTTTTATGTATAGGTATGGATTATCCGGATCCCAAAAGGAAGAGCAATTTTGTAGGAAAGATCGTTTTGGCTGCTTCACTTACAGCAATTTGTATTATTATGCTCAAGCAATCCCCAAATTTTAGCACCCCGACCCCGGTAGCTCTCGATCTCTAATGATTCTTTTATGGCTTTGTATAACTAATGACCGAGTTAGTTCCGCCATGGATTATATTCTTTTTCGTTGAAAGTCTACAATTCGTGTTGGATGAATCTTTAGCCTTTTCACTTGTTATGTGGCATAGCATCTACCGAATCATATTTGATACGAGTCTAGTTGTCAATAGTTTCGTGAGATCTCACATCTGTTGGAGAGGAGAACAAACATTCTTTATAAGGTTGTGGAAACCTCTCCCTAGTAGACACATTTTAAAACCTTGAGGGGAAGCCCGAAAGGAAAAGCCGAAAGAGGACAATTTGTTGAGCACTTGAGTCACCTTTGACTTGAGCCCTCGAACAAACTACACCCTTTGTTCAACACTTGAGTCACCTTTGACTACACCTTCGAGGCTCACAACTTCTTTGTTCGACACTTGAGGATTCTATTGGCATGACTAAGTTAAGAGCATGGCTCTGATTCCATGTTAGAAATCATGAATCTTCACAATGGTATTGATATTGTCCACTACGAGCATAAGCTCTCATGGCTTTACTTTTGGTTTCCAAGGCCGCATACCAATGGAGATAGTGTTCCTTACTTATAAACCCATGATCTTCCTCTTAATTACCGAATGTGGGACTACTCCTCTTAATAATCCTCAACACTTTCTTTATCGAACAAAGACGTTGAGAATCACCTTTTTCTAACCGAACAATTATTTTATGCCATTTTGAAGTTTTTGTGCATGTTGTTTTCCTTACAGTTTGCAATTCATCAACCAGGAGTCACTCATGTCCTAGTAACAGGAGGTGCTGGATACATCGGTTCGCACACTGCTCTTCGGCTATTAAAGGACTCTTACCGTGTAACAATAGTGGTATGTCCCTGTAGATTTTTAAGATCGAACCGTTTTAGCCATTGGTGTTATGACCTTCATTTATGAATTCTTCCTTTGCCAGGACAACTTATCACGAGGAAATCTTGGTGCTGTAAAGGTTTTGCAAGAACTGTTTCCTGATTATGGAAGGCTTCAGTTCATCTATGCCGACTTAGGAGATTCAAAATCTGTATCCTTCCTATATGACTCTTTATGATATATATATTTCTGAAGAATCCTCGTAATACCAGCTGCCTTGAACACCAATCTTGCCTTAACTGGTATGTTCAGGTCAATAAAATATTTTCAGAGAATGCTTTTGATGCTGTCATGCATTTTGCAGCAGTTGCATATGTTGGGGAAAGCACCCTGGATCCTCTGAAGTGAGTATAAACTGTTAGAATTGCTGTTTTTTTCCTTTTTGTTGATGGTCACTGGTCTCTTACATCATCATGTAGATTGTAACGGCCTAAGTCCACCGCTAGCAGATATTGTCCTCTTTGGACTTTCCCTTTCGGGCTTCCCCTCAAAGTTTTTAAAACACGTCTACTAGGGAGAGGTTTCCACATCCTTATAAAGAATGTTTCATTCTCCTCCCCAACCAATGTGATCTCACAATCCACCCCTCTTTGGGACCCAGTGTCCTCGCTGACAATCGTTTCCTTCTCATAAAGCGTCCTTGTTGGCACACCACCTCGTGTCCACCACCCTTCAGGGCTCAGCCTCCTCACCGACACATCACCCAGTGTCTGACTCTAATAGCATTTGGAACAGCCCAAACCCACCACTAGTGGATATTGTCCTCTCTAGGCTTTCCCTTTCGGGTTTCTCCTCAAGGTTTTTAAAACGCTTTTGCTAGGGAGAGTTTTCCATACCCTTATAAAAAATGCTTCGTTCTCCTCCACAACCGATGTGGAATCTCACATAGATTGTGATAGAAGATTGTTTTCCTCTCCATAAGCGGATTTGATAGTTCATAAGCATATGCATACTGATAGATAGCCAACATTTTATGAATTGATGGATGATGCTAAACAGTTTTTCTATGATCATAAATCCAACTCCATTGTCCTTCTCAACCTTTTGATAGACATCTCTAAACATGAAGCTTCATTGTGGGAAAGAGAATTCGAAAACTTCGGGCTTCGAGTTTTAGTATTTAGAAGTAAACCATTTCTGAGCGGGGTATTTCTTGCTATGTAGGTATTATCACAATATTACTTCAAATACCTTGACAGTATTAGAATCAATGGCAGCACATGGTGTGAAGACATTGATATACTCTAGTACATGTGCCACATATGGAGAGCCAGAAAAAATGCCCATAACTGAAGAAACTCCACAGGTTCGTATCATATGCATCATCTTGTGTTGTGTACTCATGGAAAGATTTGGATTTTGTTGGTCATGCTTTATTTGGTTTATGTGAGATCTCACGTCAGTTAGAGAGGAGAACAAAACATTCTTTATAAAGGTGTAGAAACCTTTTCCTAACAGATGCACTTTAAAATCGTGAGGTTGATGGCGATACGTAATGGGCCAAAGCAGATAATATCTGCTAGCGGTGAACTTTGGCTGTTACAAATGGTATCAGAACTAGACACCGAACGATGTGTCGGTGAGGACGCTGGCCCCTAGGGGGTGGATTGTGAAATCCCACATCGGTTGGAGAGGAGGACGAAAGATTCTTTATAAGGGTGTGGAAACCTCTTCCTAACAGACGCGTTTTAAAACCGTGAGGCTGACTACGATACGTAATGAGCCAAAGCGGACAATATCTGCTAGCGGTGAACTTTGGTTGTTACAAATGGTTTTAGAGCCAGACACCGAGCGGTGTGCCAACGCAGACGTTGGGCCCCCAAGGAGGGTGGATTGTGAGATCCCACATCGGTTGGAGAGGAGGACGAAGCATTCTTTATAAGGGGGTGGAAACCTCTCCCTAACAGACACATTTTAAAACCGTGAGGCTGACGGTGATACGTAACGGACCAAAGCGGACAATATCTACAAGCAGTGGGCTTTGGCAATTACCGTTTATTTCTTCAACATGCTATAATCTGTTGGATGCAGACTGGAGTTTGGTTGATGAAAATTCATTTGTTTCATTACAGGCCCCAATTAATCCTTATGGAAAGGCCAAGAAGATGGCAGAAGAAATCATCCTTGACTTTTCAAAAAATTCAAAGATAGCAGTCATGATCTTAAGGTTCTTCCTTTTTGCTTCTTCCTAGAACTTGCTTTCTGGAAATTACCGTATTCATGAATCTGTGTCGAAAACCGTCCAGATACTTCAATGTCATTGGTTCCGACCCAGAGGGAAGACTTGGGGAAGCTCCTACACCTGAGCTTCGGGAGCACGGACGTATATCGGGTGCTTGTTTCGATGCTGCCCGTGGCATTATTTCCGGAATTAAGGTAATTTGCATATATTGAAAATTAAACATGTTTGGTGTAGTTACAAGATCCAGCTTAACTTTTTCTTATGATATTTTCAGGTCAAAGGAACCGACTACAAAACACACGATGGAACATGCATACGCGATTATATCGACGTCACTGATCTCGTGGACGCTCATGTAAAAGCTCTAGAGAAAGCAACCCCTGGGAAAGTTGGAATCTACAACGTTGGAACAGGGAAAGGTTTGAAACAAATTGTTGCATTACTATACATTTTCCTTTCTATTTCCCAACAAGCAATCTAGACATGGCAAGCTGAAGCTAGCTTTGGATGTCTTTGATCAGGCCGATCCGTGAAGGAGTTCGTGGAGGCGTGCAGGAAGGCAACTGGGGTGGACATCAAAGTCGAGTATCTCCCTCGTCGACCGGGTGACTATGCCGAAGTATTCAGCAACCCAAGTAAGATCAAGAACGAACTGAACTGGACAGCGCAACACATCGATCTTCAAGAAAGTTTAGGGGTCGCGTGGAGATGGCAAAAGTCGCATCGCAATGGCTATGGAAGCTCATTGGTGATGGCAGTTGATAGCAGGTAGACTGAAAGAAGAGGGATATGATCATTTGTGGTACTGACTTGAGGATTACTTCCTTTTGCTCACATAGAAGTAGGAGAATAGCATTATTATCTATATTTTTACAATATTGTTTATGGCGTATGTACTCATACCATTTTTTATTATGTATTGGATATGATTGGTTGTTCATATGAATGCATTATGGTGGGGTAGCATCTTCAATCATTGTCCTCATTTCCCTTTGAACAACGTTTAAATGGAAGCGATAAAGGATGGTGTCAAACAAGAAAGGAAGGAGTAGAGAGAAACTTCTTCCTGATAGATAAGCAAGGTCGGGATGAAGGAAATACAAGGTCGGGACGAAGATTGTATTCCCTGTCCTCAATTTTTTATGTATAAAAATAAGTATATATAGATATTCTACACATTTCTATTACAAATTATAATAAATCATTTTTTATATATTTTTTTGTCTTATAATTACATTTTCATGGCTTTTTACAAATGAGTCATCATTTTATTTTACGCTATTATCGACTAATAAATCCAAAATTTATGAAATTGGTGTCAAAACAATGAATTTTAGGATTTCTTATAAATATTGGTACTTATATATTGTAAGTTAGGTTTTGAGACTAGGATCATAATATTTAATTAAAACCATGTTTTTTTTTTTTTGCAATATTAACGTTATAATAAATTTTTGTTTACATTTTTAATAAAAGATATCGTAAAATAAAAATTATACATAAAAAAGTTTCTTCAACCATTTCCTTTAATGAAAATATAGAAAAATTTGATTGTGAGAAGTTCAGACCCTGTAAAAATAAATAGTTCATTTCGTGAGAGTAGAGAATGAAAAAAAAGAGTAGAAATGAGAATAGGGAAGGTTTCACTGTCCCCACCCGTAAACATCTCTACACTAGTTACATTATAATAATAATAAAAAAATGATAATTTAACAATTATAAAAAAGAACTAAAAATAAATAATTATTGATCAACTCGAGTAATCAACCATAAGAGGTTGTTCTCTCATATTTACTTTTATTACATGTGATAAATTTAATTTTTCATGTTTTAAAAAATAAATAAACACCAAATTCTTACATATAATTCAACCATTATAAGAGGAAGGTCGAACCATCCAAACTATCAAAATAGTACCAAATGTTTATTTGTTGATCAACATGAATTACCAATGTATATCACATGTAAACATATCTCTTTCCATTGAATAAAACCTTATCATCCAAATGAGATTAGTAGAGTTTAGCATCGACATAGCATGAAATGTAGGCGCCATGGGATAGCCAATGCATCGATGTAAGAATGATAGCACGTGCCACATAAAAATGCTATACAACAAACACGTGCATGTGCATGCATCCGACAACTCTTTTATCGATGATAAACAATTAGGAACTTGAATTTTTAAATAACATTAAGAGCAGAGTTCCATTCAAACTAAAGAGATAGAATAAAATGATCCATTTGCCTCTCCCTTTACTTTTATCATTTGAGAAGAAGATTAACTTCTGCCAGAGGAAGCAGTTAAAATGTCAAAAGACTCGCCACTTTTTCCCACGGGCTAATCCACCACGTCAAATTACAGTTACAATTTCAAACCTTAATTATTTTAACTTTTTAACCATTTCTCTCTAGTCCCCATCATGATTCCCATAATGCCAAAACTCTCCTCTTTTACACATTCCCTTACTTCCGATCCCTCACCCTTCCCTTCTCTTCTCCTACTTCTTCTCATCTTCACCCTTCATGTCCCCACATGCCGTTTCTTCTCTTATTTCCTTTCTGCAAGCCCTTCTCTGTACTACAATTGTTCTGGCCGTACTAACTGCCTCTGCAATCCCATTGCAATATCCACTCCCAAACGGTTGCCTTCTGGTGGTTGGTCTTTACGAGTGGCGCCAATTGCCTTGCTCGTGGTGGTGAGTTGGTTGACAGAGAAGGACGCGGAAGGAGTCACTGCTCGGAACTGGGGGTCTTGGTGCTGTCATGTTCCGACCATCTCGGACATGAGGAAGCACGAGATGGAGGCTGAAGGAATTGGTGGTTGTACTCCTTGGGTTCTTGTGGGAATGATACTGTTACTATTCAATATGGCTCAACGACAGGCGCTCGTTCGACATTGCTTGTTTGTAAGTATGTGAACTAAGCTTTTATGGAAGGAGATAAACTCGAAAGTGTTCTCAAAGAAGCTGTTTTCTCTTTCTTCTTTTTGTGATTTTGTACGGTCTATGACCTCAAATTGGAGTGCATAGTGTCACGGTCATGCTTGTCCAAGGCGTGTTGTCCATGGCCGCATGCCCGTTACACGCCGAAACCCTTGCCTTGTACTACTTTATCGCTTTCCTTTACTACTTTTATGTTGTATAATTTCCTTCTTATTTTTCTAAGAGTATGACGTTTCGGCAAAATCATGTAGACATGAAATGCCTCAAAATGTACTATAGGGAAATGCGACTAGTTGTCAAATTTTTCCTACCCGAAAAGTTATATACTGTTTAAGCTGTTGTTGTTGCCTTTTGCTTGCATGCTATATAACACCGTTTTCAATCTCTGACTCAACCTTGCTTTCAAAATCTCTCTGCCCTCGCTTTCTAAAACCTTCTTCTCAAATTGGAGCCAGAGGCTCATTGCCCGACCGTAGGCGACGCGATCCGAAGTTGGCTTGACTCACTCAGTGCTGAAAGTGAGTGCCGCACAATCGCCAAATTTGCTGCCAAGAAAAAGGCGATTGTGACACTCAGCATAGGTTATTTCGTAACTACTCTACAGACACCATGAATCTAGATTGGAAAGTCCTTTTGTAACCCTTCCTTCATAAGAAGGGACCTTATCCCTTTGTCCCTTGGGTTGTTTTGATCTGCATTTCCCTTGTTTTTCATTAAAAAGAACGTAAGTGAATTAATCCTTCTACAAAGTATACTTGGTCTAGGAAAGGAAAGAAAAGAAGTATACACCTAAAGACTGATGAACTATCTTTGTTCAATTTATGTTTTCATGAGACCTGCAAATCAAACACACTTATCACTTGCATTACTTTATACTATAAGTGATCAGACAATGTATATCAGTTTCATGTACAGGCATATTGGTCGATGAGATAGACGAGTACCCTCGGATGAATGTATAGATATAGCATGACGTAAAAGGATGTCAAAACCCATAGATTCATCTGATATCAAAGGTAGAAAGTGTATTTCTTATCATGGTTTACATGATAACTTCCACAAAATTTAAATTGGGACGTCAGTGACTTGCAAAATTACCTGTGATGGCATTGATCTGTACACTGCAATCACTCTATACCATATTCCTCTGCAGATTATCGACAATTTGCAGCCCATTTTCAGATGCAATAACTGCTGTGCAACTGTAACACACGGAAAAGTATAAGGAAGAACTCAACTTGTCAGAACTTCAATCTAGTGTGTTATTAGCAAAAAAATGTGCATAGGGCTGAATAGTTAAGGACATGTGAGGGTTAGCCAGGGAAGATAATGTTAGGAACCACGACTCTCCACAATGGTACGATATTGTCTACTTTGAGCATAAAAACTCTCATAGCTCTGCTTTGGGCTTCCCCAAAAGGCCTCATACCAATGGAGATGTATTCCTTACTTATAAACCCATGATCATTCTCTAAATTAGCCAATGTGGGACTCCTTCCCAACATGAGATAATTCCTACGAAAATGAATGCGGAATGAAGTATGATTCACAAGTATTGTTTCTTTGCTATGAATGATATCAATTCAACAAAGTAAATTTGTTGAACTTGAAGCAGATGGAAGAATAATTCTGAAAATGGAATAAGCCAGTAAGGTATGCAGACATCCAATGCGTAGAACCAAACAAGAGGAAGTTCATTTTAGCAAATAGAAAAGCAACTGAGAGAAATACTGACGGAAACTTAGAAATGACTCCATGGTCTACAATTCCATCGATCTGTTCAAGACTTTCTGCTACTGCAGCTGCAAATGCATTTCATGTGCTTAGAAACTATTTCATGTCATCTATGAAGAAATGAAAGTAGAGGCTGGAACAAATCATCACGCACCAAGACTTGATATTGGAGATGTAAATATGACATCCAGAATGTTATGGCCTTCTCTAGTGACAAATGGGAAGTCGCCCCCAAGGGGACCCGCATGCCCAATTGATGGCCTCCTCCATACCTTAACGTGGAAAATTTGATGTCATGGCAAAGTTTAATAATCTAACATAGAGCTATTAAAATAACTAAATGAATAGTTATTTGTGTTTTCCCCTGTAAATAATGATGCTTACAAACTTTAGGTTACCAATCCATATTGAAGACATGTTTACTATATAACTTTTAATGAATAAGGACCTTTTCTATTTTTCACGCTCATGGAAGATCCGACTTAAAAGATACACAGCTAATGACAAAGAAAAACAAACAAATCCTTATTTCATGTGTTGAGCATAGTTAAAGAGACCATGGAATGTATAGATTCACATAAAGTGATTCAAAATTGAAATAAAAATATAAGAGAGAACAAAATCAATGTTTCAATATGTTTAGCATATGTAAATAGAACATGCTACCTATATATTCTCCTGTTAGATCTGCAATTAACCCTGCTCACACTTTTGAATTCATTTGTTTAAGCTTGAATTTTGACTAATGTACAAAGTTACAATTTACAAACATTTGATCATCTTTGTCACAATTTGCATTAACTGGTATAGCATTCCTCAAAAAGAAAAAAACTATCATGAGCATGCTACGTAAGCAGGTCAAACTTACGAGTTTGGCTTTCTGAGCTACATGGGTAAATAATAAAATCAAGCGATTCCACTTGGTAAAAGTAGGGTAAAGTTTGACAAAATTGTAATATCCGTCGGTAAAAAGCTTACCTCCGCATCCCCTAAAAAGAGATCATCAATTTCTTCTGCAGTTTGCATCCAATTAAGCTGAAAATAAATTTCAGTGTTTCTTCATTAGCTATCTGATAGTCTATGTCATACATAAGCCATGCTATAGATGATATTGATGTCTTCTCACAGAATTCACTAGAACTGGAATCGAACCCTCAGGGCCACCCATATATTGGCTATCTTTTACCATGAATGCAAGCTGGTTGGAAGCATTTAATATAGACTGCAAATAAATGAAAAACAAGAAATGAACAATTAGCACAGCAATTATTAAATATATTCTCGGGTCATAAGTTCTTTTCATGAGAAAAAGAATAAGAAAATAGATGATCACGAAATGATATTTTCTCATTAATTGTGATCAAAACAGTAGCCCTATATATAGGCTTACTGTAAATACAAAATAAACAGAATTACAATTGAAAAGTAACTACAGTTATCACCAATAAACTAAGTACAGCTATCACCAATAAACTAAGTATTTAAACTTTATACCCAAAGTAGAACAGTAACCCTATATAAAGGAATTGATGGTTCAATTTTTTATTGTGAAAGTTGCATCTTAGCGAAGAATCATCGTCGTGTCATGTATCCCAAATGCTATGATGAATAATACTAAAGGTTCAAGTAACCATTCTGTATCTGATGTGTCTAATCTCGATATTCCTATAACCCATAGAAAATGTATTCGTAATAGTACCAAATATCCTATTGCAACCTGTCTTTCTTACCATAGATTGTCTCGTCATCACAAATCTTTACCTCCATTATTTATTCTAAGGAATATACAAGAGGCCCAAAATGATCCGAATTAGAATTTAGTAGTTATGGAGGAGATGAATGCTTTCAAGCAGAGTTGCACATGGAAGATATTAGAACTACCAAAAGATAAGAAAACAATAGGTTATAAATGAGTATTTACTATGAAGTGCAAAGTTGGTGGTAACTTTGAAAGACATAAAGTCACCTTAGTTGCTAAAGGCTTTACACAAACCTATGAAATAAACTGTCAAGAAACATTTGCTCAATTGCTAAGATTAACTCTATTAGAGTGCTCTTATATATTGTTGATAATTCAGATTGGTCGCTTTATCAGCTTAATGTAAAAAATGCATTGCTCAACGGTGATCTTGAAGAGGAGGCATTTATGGACTTACCACCAAAATTTGAAGTGGATTTTGCCGTTTACAAAGTAAACAAATTCAAGAAATCTTCCTTAAGCAGTCTCCTAGAACGTGGTTTGAACATTTTGGGAAAAAAGTTACAAGCTATAGTTTTCTTAAGTGCCAAACAGATCAATTTATGAATTTTTAGAATTAAGCAAATCATACTATTTTCTATAGAGACACTAAAAATGGCAAAATGGTGGTTATAATAGTGTATGTTGACGATATCATTCTTACAACTAATGATGAGGTTGGACTGAACAATTTGAAGAGAAAACTTGCAAATGAATAAACCAAAGACTTGAAATTTTGAAGTATCCTAGGGATGGAATTTATCCGGTAAAAAAGGGTATCTTTTTCAATCAAAGGAAATATATAATTGATATACTTGAAGAGATAGACTTACTTGGTTGTGGGATAATAGAAACTCCTATTGAACCAAATTTAAAATTGCAAGCAGCAACAAAGGAAGAAGTAAAAGATAAGGAAAAATACCAAATACTTGTGGAAAGACTTATTTGCTAATCTCACACTCGTCCAGATATTCCTTTTGCATTTAGTATGGTAAGTCAATTCATACATGCCTTAGGACCAACTCACTTTGAGGCTGTTTATAGGATTCTAGAGTATTTGAAAGGAACTCCAAAAAAGACATACTTTTTAAGAAACATGGCCACTTACATGGTGAAATTTACACCGTTGATTAGGCTAATAGTACTACAAATAGAAGATCTACTTCGACCATTTGGTTATTGCTCCTTTATCGGAGGAAATCTAGTTACTAATCAAAGTGAAAAATTAAGTGTGGTAGCTAGAAGTAGAGCTGAAGTAGAACTCAAGGCTTTAGCTCATGGTAATTATGAAGGTATTTGCATAAAAAGACTAACGGAAGGATTGAAGTTCAGTCAGATGACGCCTATGTGTGTTTGTTGTAATAATAAGGCAATACTCTCCATAGCTCATAATCTAGTTCTTCATGATACAACAAAACATATGGAAGTTGATAAACACTTAACAAAAGAGAAGGTTGATAAACACTTAACAAAAGAGAAGGTTGATACTAGAGTGATATGTAATCTCTATCTTCCCTACAAGAGAGCAAATTGCTAACAAACAAAGGAACTTCCAAAGTTATGATTTGATAAATTGATTAATAAGTTGGCAATAAAAGATATCTTAAAACCAACTTCAGGGGGAGTGTTGATTTATGTTTTTGATATTTTCCTTAATTGTATTTATTTGTTGTAATTATGTGTAATAATGTATGTAAGTTTTTTTGTTCTATGTTTAGGGTTTTCTCCTACTTAAGATAGGTTTCTTGTGACCTTTAAGACGACTTTCTTGAGTCAATAACATCGAATATACCTTTCGAAGAGAAGAGTTAGTATCAGATAAAACAGAGATAATCAAATCATATAACGGGCCTAAACTAGCCAAAATGTCAATAACATGATTGTCATGAGAAATTTTTCGTCCAATAGCTATTAAGGAGTCAACATGATTCTTGATCTTGGTAAAGTATTCTTGAAGAGTGAGAATACCTTCTTCATCGTCTCAAGCTTCGATTTCAATTCCATAGCCCTAGCCAACTTTTTCACAGAACAGTGAACATTAAAAATTTACCAAACCTCACGAGCTGTTTTACAATCCAGCATTTCAGTTTATAAAGTATTCGACATCGATCCAATATCCATGTTGTGATTAAAGTTTCCTGCCGAATCCATTGCTAATATGTGGTATGATTGAATCATCAAATGCAATACATTTGGGCGGAATATCACCGATTTCATCAACAAAATTCTCCGATCCGTGACCTCAAAGTACCATTAACACTAGAAATTTCCATAACAGGAAGTTTTCTTCATCTAATTTGACAGTAGAAGACTTTTTCGTTGGATAAATAACCTTTGGAAGTGAAGAAGAGTTGAGAAGATCAGAAGAACTCTAATGAATCGAAGAAGAACCCAAGGGAGACGAAAAAGAAATCGGATCTCAACGGTTGTTAGACCTAGGATGCTCTGATACCATCATAAGTTTTTGACATGAGAAAAAGAATGAGAAAATAGAGATGATCACGAGATAGTTCTGGGCTTACTGTGAATACAAAATAAAATGAATTACATATGAAAAATAACTACAGCTGTAACCAATAAACTAAGTATTTAACAGACTTTATAACCAGAGTATGGTGAGCTCTCGTAACATAGGGAATGAACATGGTTCGAGCGTTTTAATTCAGCTTGCTTGAAAGCTTCATCCTGGTATTCTCTGTCCAAATATTTTGCGGCTTTTCTCTTAATGACATTTATGTACATTGAGATGTTTTTATCTTCTATTAGTCTTTATGTTTTTTTTTTTAATTTGTCACTTGTGGTGTTTGTATCTTTTTAGCATGTCTCTTTTCATTCCTTTAATGAAAAGTTTCATTTCTTGTTCAAATAAATATGTTCTAGGCCTTGTGGGTTCAAGTCTTCACATGACATTGACACCAAATTGTTGTTGTACAATAAAAACCAAAATTGTTTTCGATAAATATAAATAATCAAACCTTCTAGACTCCAAGTTGCTGGAGTCTGCAGGTTTAAGTCTTCACATGATACTGACACCAAATTGTTGTTGTACATTAAAAACCAAATTTGTCACCGATAAATATACTTGATTGGATCTTTCAGACTCTAGGATCTTTACCCTGCTATAGATGGAAAATCATGAGCCCCTGATTTAGGAACTTTTGAAAATGGTAGGACATGCAAGCCCAATGATTTAGGAGCTTTAGATTTCGTTTCGGTTATGTTTGGCTTGGATTAGAGATCGTTTGGGTTTGCTTTTTTGTGACAAGGGCAAATTTTTGTGATACACTAGTTTCTTTGATATTCTGTGGGGTATTTGGTTTGAGCAAAATAATAGGATTTTTAGAAAGGTTGAAAGGTCTTGTGATGAGATAGGGAAGGTTGTGAGATTTCATGCATCTTTGTGGGTGTCGGTTACTAGTCTCTTTTGTAATTATGTTCTTAGTTTGACTTTGTTGGATTGAAGTCTATTTATGTAGTTAGCTTTGGACTCTCTTTTGTTGGTGGGTTTGTTTATTGTATGTCCTTGTTTTTCTTTCATTTTTTCTCATTGAAAGCTTGGTTTTTTATGAAAGAAAAAATTTGATAGGAGAATAAGATTTTATTCACCTTCTCCTGGATTATTGAATCTTCCACTTGCGGTTTCCTATGCCCAATGACAGCAATCAGTGTTCCTTCTTCCATAATATCAGCATCATCAAATGAAAAATCAATCTACAAAACAACAAACTTATTGTTACTTGACTGAGGTCTAACATAAAAAATAATACAAAACAAACCAAAAAGTAAAAAAAAAAATTGATAAGTACCGTTATTTAGACAGAGAAAAATGTTCAGAATATAAATAACTGCTCGTCGCGAGGAAAACCGAATTTTCCATCTTTAATGCTCAAAAACCATAGAATAATAATTAGAATTCAATTATCCATTATTAGGTACTTCGTAACACCTCATTGGTTTTTTTTTTTAATATCCGGTGATTGTCTAAGTCTTAATTCTGCAATCTGTTCCAATTTCATTAATGCACCCCAGTGACAAAGAAGCATCAAACAAACATGAGGAGACTCTCGTCTACCCTTTAAAGATTTTCCGATCATAACTAAACTTAGAGACAACCTTGAACTCAAAAAGTACTCCAGTAAAGAGCATAATTAATTAAGAATTGAATGGTTAGCTCACTTGAGAACTATCATTGAACTGGTCTAGTGGAATTCCTGCCTTGGCAGCTTCACTCGCACTTGTTATGGACCTGTATCAAGCCAAGGAAACTGACATGGTGCGTTAAGAAAGAAAGGTACATAGAAAATCCTTTTGCCTTTCAGAAATATAGACATAGTGCATTAAGAATGGCAAGTACATATAAGAAAGTCACTGACTTCTAAACTATAAATATAATTACAATTATTATCGAAGTCATTTTGCCTTTCACAACTATATTCAACAAGTTGGACGTCATCAACTGGTGAATATTGAGACATGGTCAGCATTCAAAATTTCAATGTAAAATAGGACTGCATAAAATTTAATAACAACCAAATAGTTGGAATTTGGTGTAAGGAATCCCAAATTGGCTTTTGGCCTAACATCTCCAATGCTTTCAAGAGACATTCACTGTAAACCTCGATTAACTTTATAATTCTAAGGGTGAACTTTCAACACAAAACAGGTCTTGGGAAGGAGATTTTAATTATTTCCAAAAATGTTTCTTTCACATCAATCCTATCCAGTGTCGATAAGAAAAAAACAGTACGATATACAAATTGCCAATTGTTGTGATGTTCAGATTGGAATTAGGCCGATGATGAAACCAAGCATTTAGTATCAGACATCATCAATGAATTCAAAGGATAGTAACTCACATGGGTATCCCTACTATATCTTTCAAAGCACCTGTTCGAAGCAACCGGCCAAGATACCCGATGGCCATGCCAGAAGCTTGACCAGACCCCAAGCCAATAACCATTCCACTTTTTACGTATGCATCCACCTAGAATTACAAAAACTCGCATCAGTTATTTTCCTCCAGAACATACCCTCTAATTAATTAAACAAAAGCATTTTGGAAATCAGCTCACATAGAGATCAAATTATCACAAAACAAAAACTATCGACTCTTCCAAATATTTCAATTTAGACTATCTACAATCATTCCACTCGTACCCTTTCAAAGATTTCTCATTCTTGTGTTTTGCTCTTATCTCAAACCGGAAGGCCCTCTTTCAGCCAGACTACACAAAGGTGCAAGAAAAGTAATGTACAATTTTTCTGCCAACTCAAACAAACTCAATGGCCGAACTCTCATTCATTCATAGAGAGATTCCGATGCTAACACTTCACTCATAACCATACCTTTCATTACTTATAAGAGCGATGAATCCCGGTCTCTCTGCTTCTCCCATTTTTATCATACCTAATTGCTCTGATTAGTTCGCCAGTTCACATGCTAGGTAAAATCACACACAAAAAAGCAAAAAACGCTGCGCCTTACAGTCACATTACAGGAAGTATACTAAAACAGAGAGCTCAGACATTTCTTTTACTAGAACGAGTAAAATACAAGAAAGAAAATGCTCGTTAATTGAAACCATACAGTATGCTTGGCTGCTTGAAGAAGAGGAGATCCATCGGCAAGAACGGAGGTTGAGGCAGAAATTCTGAAGCAATTTCTTCCGAGTTTGATCTTGGGGCTAAACTTGCGCAAAAAAGTGGATTTGGAGGAGCATGTGTAGGGAGAGGGTGAAAGCGAAGCGGCCATGCCCACTCTCATTCGTCTTCTCTGCTACTGCCAAGAACTTCGTCAGTTCAGATGGAAGCAATGGAGTGGATAAGGAGGGTAGAGGTAGAGGTTCAGTGACAGGTATGCCAATTGCTTGGGGCCTGTCCGGCTTTGCTTGATTTTTTTATATTTTATATTTTATTTGAACTAAATTTATAAATTTTAAAATATAAAATATAAAAAACTAAATTAATAAACATTTCTTTACAACTTGATCGGTGAATTTTATCTATAAAGTAAAAATAAAATAAAAAATAAAAAAACCTCTTAAATTTTTTAACTTTCCAATAACTCTAAAAAAAAATACCCTTAAATTAAAAAAAATTTGAAAAATGAAAATTATTAAGACATTCTTTAAAAAATATCCGAGTTAAAAGTTTAAAAAATAAAAATTTATTAATATTCTTAGAAAAAATTAAAAATTTTAAAAATACTATTCTAAAACTTTTTTAAGCCGTTAGTACACGCTTCAAAAATACTCATAAACTTTTTAAGGTAATATTGAAATATTTTTAAATAATCTAGGAAGTGTCGATAGACGTTTTCATCGACGGTAAGAAATTTTTTTAATCTTTTTTTTTACAAAAGTAAAGAGTGTTATGCTATTTTCTAAATTTGTAGGGGTATATTTTATATACAGTATAAACGGTAAAGTGTTTTTTTAACTTTTTAAAAAGTCTAAGATAATTATTAAAAAATTTAAAAATTTAGGGATATTTTTATTAATTTAGTCTTAATAAAAGTATTCCTGAATTCTGTGTTTCTCTAAAATAATACCCTATCAAACTTTTAAAAGTTTTAATAATATTCTTGAATTTTTTAAAATATCATAAAAGATTATTAATATTTTATTTTAAAAATACTTTTGAGTCTTCAAAAGTTTTATGAATACCCTTATATTTAAAAATAATAATTAAAAAAATACCTTAATATATCGGTGAAATTGTTAGTATCACGTTTCAAAACTACCCATGAACTTTTAAAAGTAATTATTAAATCTCTTAAAAATTTAGAAGAAAGTTTAAAAAGTTTTTACTATTAACCCTCTTAAATTGGAGATGATTTTATAATAAAGAGGTAGATAAATGATTTACATCCATCTTAATAACTTTTTAAATTAATGGATATTTTTTTTAATAAAAAATTAAAAATATAAGGATTTTTTTAAAAGTTAAAGAATATATTTGAAAGCAACGAATTCTATAAATAAATAAAAAAATTGATTAGAGTATGTTTTAAAAAAAAAAATTAAAGTATAATAATATTTTGAAAGTAAATTTATAGATATTTTGTAATGACCATAGATTTGTACTAACTAAAAGTCGTTATCGTCTTCCTAACCTAATTTTTGATGTGGAATTAAACATTTAAAACTTATCTTAAAACATTGTCATGGACTTACCGGTTCAAAAACATCTTTAAAACAACATAAAGAAATAATATAATAAAAGAACTAAAACATAAAAAAATAAAACACTCTATACTAACCTAAGTCTAAGAAGAAAAATGTTACTCTCCTATGCACGTGTCATGGTCTCTATTTTCGATGTCGTCGTCAGCCGTACAAGAGTGTTTTGTCTTTACTTGATATAAAACTATATACTATTTGAGTATTTGAATATTTTAAGTAAGTGACCCCGCTATTGGAGTCAGGAAAGACAAACACATACAATTCATGATTTAGGGGTCTATTGTTAAAACCATCATAGGGGTGGCCTCCAATTCGGATAAAATTGAATGTGTAGTACTTCTCTATACATGACTCACATGTGTGAGCGTGGATCCCCAAGTGGTTAGCACACCCGGGACCCCATCATAGTCGAGCTAGCTGACCGTGGCGACGTCCGGAAGTGAGCAGACCCCTCAATGTCATGCAAGGCATGACCATCATCATCATTGTAGTGTACGCGTCCGTACTCATTATCATAAATAGAGAAATTTACACACATAATACATTAGGTCCCTATAGTTTTTCA
Source organism: Cucurbita ficifolia (assembly GCA_033971965.1). NCBI lineage: Eukaryota > Viridiplantae > Streptophyta > Magnoliopsida > Cucurbitales > Cucurbitaceae > Cucurbita > Cucurbita ficifolia. Next base: position 3,424,035 of record CM066979.1, read on the forward strand.
TCTTTAAAACATCATCATGACACAACCCTATATACCATTTCATATATCACTCTAGGTAATATGCATGCATTGGTCTTCATACGTTCATCATTATTAACACTAGGGTTGTGTATTAGAAAATCATCGTCATAATGCATCGTGGCATTTAAAACATGCATCTCGTCTTTATATGGAACAACATCATATTAAGTAGTCTTATAATTTTACATCTTACATCATCATATTGTCATGCATCATCATATAACAACATCGTAGAACATCATATAACCTAGTCACATCATCATCATATAATATAATAAACATATCGTAAAATATAAAGCATAAATGACTCTTGCAAGGGCCACTGGGCACGTATCATCATACATAAAATAAGTCGTTTAACTGAGCTGATAGTAATACCACTTACTGGTTGGCCTTAGCCAGCATTTCTCTAAATTTGAGTACGTTTGACTTTCGTCCCTCGAAGTTACTCCAAATATTGCCGAGAGTCGTTTTCTATTAGGATGTCATCTCGTTTCGTTGGTATTTCACATTTCTAATCTAATTTAACTTAAACTTGGGAAGTAGGACGTTATACTGACCTCAATTACCTCTATTAAAGTCAAAACCAGCTCCAAGGGTAAAAAACGTAAAAGTAGGTGTCAAAAATGTCGAATCGAGCCGAATACGCCGTTTTTAGCTGAGGGACTACGCAAAGCTGAGCCAAGCCGGTGGAGCCAACGTTTGTAGCCAGGATACATTCGCTGAGGGACGTTGACACCCATGCAGGTTGTGAAGCGGGTCAAGGCGCGAGTGGAGGGTTGTTTTCTCGGGTATGCAGGTTGCAGTGCTGAGTTACGGGCTGAAGGGAAGTATGGGTCGTGGGTTCGCTGCTCTGTATCTACTGGACTGCAAGTGTCTGGATCGTGGCTGCAGGCGTTTTGGGCTGAGTTGGATTTACGTTGCAGGTGGGCTGAGTAGTGGGTTGGTGCAAGTATATTCGACCCGGATCCGGATCTTGCTTGGTGGGCTCATCGTCTGGCCGGAATTCCAACGCCTCGCCGGAATTTTCGAAGTCTCCGACGGCCACATAGTGTTTCTTTTTCTGTATTGTTACATATTTTTTTAAACAAAATAATTAAAGTGCATTTTTATTGATTTAACCTTTTAACATTAATTTAGTAACTTTGCAAGGTTTTAAAAAGATATTTTGAGTAATATTATTTAGTTGAACGCTAATGAATATCTTTACTAGAGGTGTTCGTGGCTTAAGTTGGGTGAAATTTTTTCGTAGACGAAACTCAACTATTTTAATAATAAATTTTTTTAACTTAACGATTCTTTTTTTAATTCAACTAGTTCAAATTGTTTGGATCATTTATTAAAAGATAATTAAGGGGAGTAAAATGATGTGGGGTAACTCGCACATGCGGTTCTTACGGGGGAGAGCTAGTAAGAGTCATCCTATCCCAATTGCGTATATTTGGAGCTCAATATGAAATCTTATTTTCTTGCAAGATGAGATAGCATGCAATAGAAACAAAGACACAGGGAACGGAACGGGTTACCTACTCTTAACGGTCAAAGCGAACCTTTTCATTCTGAATTAAAGAATTTGAAATGAATCAAACCTCCCCAAATAGGATTCAAACCTACGACCAATTGGTTACCCGTTCGGATAAGGAAAAACTCCCGAGATTGCTTCGAAGTAAGATACTTGTGTTGACCCTTTCCTGAACTTGAACCAGAACTGGGGTGAGAGGAAAAGGACCTTTAAAATATTTATTTATTCACTTTCAAACATTTATTAAATGTTTCAACTCAATTGCAATATATATTTTGAAAAATTATCTTTTAAATAGTTAAAAATTATTTTAACAAATGGTTAAAAAATAAATAATTATAAAATTAAATAAATATATGTATATATAATTATACTATTGATTAGATCCAACTAATTTAGTTTTAAATTAAGGTCGATTAGATCCAACTAATTTAATTTTAAGGTAACCCTGTGAACCAACTAAATTCATAAAAGAATCAATCAACACTATTTAATAAATTTGGGAAACAACTTAGGTTTATTATCAATAAACTTACTAAATTCGGGGAAGATTATCATGAAACTTCTTAATTTAGGAACTATTTTATTTTTTTATCCCAAATGGTTTCCCACATTTAAGACATCTGAAAAATCTAATACGGCATTATCTCTATAAATACCTAAAACTTTGACCATGATCATAACTTTTTATCCCACCATAACTAATAACTTTAAATCAGCTCACAGATCCCACACCTTGGTCATTTTCGTCAGTATACTTTGATACATTCTTTTCCATCTCTATTGTCATAACACTGTGTATTTTAACTATGTTCGAGATGTCTAACTCAAACATCTGACCTTTCGTAGCAAAATCATTTTCATGATTATGTTAGTATTTAGTATCTTACTAAACTATAGCTCCCCATTCACAATACAAATCTTGCTAAACTTAAACCTCGTCAATACATCAATTAACATTTACATTCCATGCAAGGTAAATCATAACATAACAAAACAACATCATTTATTATCTTTTATAAGGCATACCTAACGGCGACGAAGCATCAGCGATGGGACCATGGAAAATGTTAATCCTACCTCATAGGCTAGTCTACGGAATCTATAACCTAAAGCTATGGTACTAACTATTTTCTATTGAAATAGAGTCACTACCATATATAACCTCTTTATGCAGAAACATTCATTTAAAACAGAAACATTCATTTAAAACAATTTCATAAACCGGTAACATAGACTTATACATTTGCATAAGAGTCTTAAAGATCTACCAAATAAAATAAAACCAAAGAAAAAGCCTAAGATCTACCAAATAAAATGCAACTAATGCATGCATGTTCCATGAGTTCTTATCAAAGAAACAAGCCTGTAAAATGAAATTACTAGCAGAAAATTGTTATCTTTTTATCACATTGATGATTTTTAGATTTACTGTTAACATTTATCAGCTAATTTACAGGAGTCAATGGAAGTTTTGTTTCTTTTCATTAATCAACCAAAAGTTCATTTATTGCTAAAAGAATTTACATAAATGAAAGAAAGAGAATGATTAATAGTTGAAAACAAAAGGTTAAACTGCATTGTTAGGCAGCTAATATATATCTAGAACTGAAACTTACTGCAAATAATATATTTGTTAATTCCAGGCATAGCTTAGTGCCATCATTGTTTACCTTTACGACCTCGACTTCAAGCAAGCTGATGAGTGCTTCCATGACTGTTCATAGTGAGTATAAATTCTGAAGCCAAGGTTGGTTGTTCTCCAGTTAGCCTTGGTGGGTACTCAACGATATACCTGATGATCCACTGTAAAAAGCAATTGTAAATGGGATCTCCACTTCACTGGGAGATTCTTCCAAGCTCACCTAATTCCACAGAATGAACAATTAATACAGAAGCAATTTTTTTTTTAGAGCTCTCTATATGGGACTCTGTCATGCAAAAGCTATCGTGAGATCCCACATCGGTTGGAGAGAAGAACAAAACCTTTTTTATGAGGGTATGGTAGCCTCTCCCTAGTAGATACGTTTTAAAAGCCTTAAGAGAAAACCCAAAAGAGAAAGTCCAAATAGGACAATATCTGCTAGCGGTGGGCTTGAGCTTGTTACAAATGGTATCAGAGCCAGACACCGGGAGATGTGCCAGCGAGGAGGCTGAGCCCCGAAGGACGATGGTCAACAAGGACGTTGGGCCCCGAATGAGGTGGATTTGGGGGTTCCCACATCGATTGGAAGAATTAAACAAGTGCCAGCGAGGACGCTGGGCCCTGAAGGGAGGTGGATTGCGAGATCCCACGTCGGTTGGGAAGGAGAACGGAGCATTTTTTATAAAAGTGTAGAAACCTCTCCCTAGCAAACGCGTTTAAAAACCTTGAGGGGAAACCCGAAAGAAAAAGTCCAAAGATGACAATTCCGAGTGGGCTAATAACTCATCATGCATGTTAAAATGGAAAGGCATCAAGAGGAAATGCCAACTTTTGACCTTTCAAGGAAAACAGAACAATCTTGAAACATAAAATAGTAGAAACTGAGGTGACTCACCTTGAATAGAGGTCCCAGGAGGCCATCATCAAGAACATCTGACGTGCAGGTAACAATATTAGTTGGATTAAGCACACTAAAGAATTTCTCTCGGCTTCTAAAACCTTAATAAGTCAAACAAAAAAACAACAATAAAAAACGGAATCCTCTGAATTAGGAAATTAAAGCTAATTTAAGGTAATACCTTTTGGAAATATGGCTTTCTTGCAGTGCAAGGCTTTCCAAACATAATTGTTCCAATATTTGTAGGTTCAACAAAAGGAACCAAATTCCAAGAACTTGGCGGAATCTTTTTATCCGAGTGTTTTAGAGTTTCTAGAGTGTCCAGTTCCATTAAATCTGATTCATGTGCTGCTTTACAAACGTCCTTTCTTCAAACACCAAACTCTACGTTTCCTCCAAATCAATGATTATCTGCTCACTCCTGTCCCACCTCGACTTTATTAATTACCCTTACTTCACCATTTACAATGCATTAAAGCTATTATTTCTGGGGACCAAGATGAATTTCCAATTACCTTAGCTACAGATCCATTGTTGTTTTCCATTTCACAGTATCTTGAGGCCCATTCTTTAATGGCATCTAATCCCCCTTCTAATGCTCCAACAAGTGTGTGCAGCTCGTTTATACTGTAGCGAAAGAGCACGCACCTGTCGTCTACTGGACATGAGCAAAAGTTACTAGCATGCTTAAGGCATGAGAATCGATCGGGGGAACACTTGCACGATGTTGAAGAGAGATATAAGTCGTAGAAGCACACATAACACTCTCTCTCACTTTTGCAATCAATCTCGTTTTCCATCTTTTGCACCTTCATAAGAGTTGGAAGGCAATTCATTCTTTCCTCTTCCATCTTCACCCTTGTCTGTGAATATTGACATGATAATACATACAGTTTTAGTACGACATGAACAAGCCAGACAGCTCACTCAGTGCTACATTCATATAGACTATGCAAATGCAAACAGAGGATTTGGGAGGATGAGAAAGAACAGTTTACCTTGACCACTTTTGTAAGATCTCCATCTTTTCCACACACATTTATCCAACTCTGATTACTTGGAGTTCTCTTTTCAAGAACTAATAGCTCCCAAAGGGCCTGGGCAGCTTCCCGAGCTGATCCAATTAACAATTTATCATGTGAAAGTGATGTCCTATGTCGTTGTGCACTATAAAGTTCTATAGCATTTTGCCCATGAACCAACCAGTCCACCGGCGCCACATTCACAGCCTCAGCACAGTTGAACCCACAATTAAATCCAGCGTGATATGCCCTTGGAAAGGTAAGAACAAACTCCCTGGAATTTTGGACCACTCGATACACAGGTACTCCTTCAGATTTGAGTATTGAAGGAGATAATTGAGTGACCTGTTGCAAGAAAAAAGTCACAAGTCTTAAAAAAAATTCAGAAAAAGGTTGCTTCGACGGAGAGAATTGAAGATGTGACAGAAAGTTATCAAGCACACCAGTTGACGACAGTCAAAGTAGAGGGATGAAACGTATAGCATAGTATTTAAAAGGTTCAGAAAAAGTTATATTCGATGATTCATGATTCCCACTATACAACGTTGGAGTTACACTAGGTGTCCCCAACCGTTGAATGAATTGGATAGGCACGTATAAGGGTCCGTTCTATTGTTGATAGAAAATATGTTCCGAGAATACAAATTATTTGAAAGACGATTAAATGATATCTATATGGATGTGTAGTTAAGACTGTAGATGATAACAAACCGACACTTCTAGAAATTTCAACTACGGTGAGATGTTTATGTTTGTGGGAGTTCATTCCAGGACGATTTGGAAAATAATAAACTGATAAAATTACCAAGTCATGAAGTAAATCTGGGTGTTCTTCAAATAAGTCGGGCAAATGTTTTTTCATTGCAGCTTCTAAAGAAGGAGCGTAGCTTCCAGGAACTCCATACCATACTTTTGGATCGCCCCAGTGCATATAGTTTAAAGAGTAAAGATGGTGGTCTTCAACATGCTGGAAAAAAATGACAACAAAAAACCTGGAATGACTTTTGAGAAGAGAAAATATTTCATAAACAGTTGCGGCATTTAACCAGATAATCAACCGTGAGCGAGTAAGAATTTTCCAAATGTTTCTTCAAATAAACTGAAGAACCAAAATCATCTTACTACGCTATGCTAAATATCAAAATTCATTTATCACAAAAGAAAGAGATGCAATAGATGATAAATAAGCAAAAAGCAGTATGGCTTCCATCATGACCTTCAGACTTTTTTTAATGTCAAATAAAAAAGAACTAAACGGCATTAATTTTCAGTATTTATTTTCCTGTTCTATTTAATCGATTGCAGTAGTGAGATAATTGGGCCCAAGTGCAAAGCACATAGTTTTTAGAAATAGTTTAAAAAAAAAATTAAAAGCTATCGAAAGGAAATACACGCTAACCCAATTTTTCAGAAGCATAGAAATGTATCAGATCAATTGGAGAGAGGAACAAGTGGCAGCAAGGATGCTGGGCCCCGAAGGGGAGTGAATTGTGAGATCCCACATCGATTGAAGAGGGGAACGAGTGCCAGCGAGAACGCTGGGCCTCGAAGGGGGGTGGATTGTGAGATCTCACATCGGTTGGGGAGGAGAGCGAAACATTCTTTATAAGGGTGTGGAAACCTCTCCCTAGCAGACGTGTTTTAAAAACATTGAGGGGAAGCCCGAAAGGGAAAGCCTAAAGAGGACAATATATGCTAGCGGTGGGCTTGGGCTGTTACAGTTTCCTTATCTCTGCACCTTCTTTAGAGACAACAGAGTCCTTAGCTACTAAATAAGTTAACAGTGGATACATAGATTAAGCTACCATTGTCAGTTATAAACAGATTATTTTTCCTTATTTTATGTAATATTGACATATTCAAAAGTTACTTGAAGAATAGATGGATTTTGAGAATAAGAGACCCAAGGGAGAGGTGAAAGGATGGTGATTTCTTTTGATAAGAGACATTTCATTCAACAAAAATAATTACGAAAGGGATACGTGAAGACGAGAGGTCTCCACTCTCCTTAACAAAAGAGGACAAACTTACCCAACAAAATGATGAAAAGAACATTCCGACGTACAGCCATGGAACTAGAACTCCAGATATATCACTTTCCTCAAAACACAGAACAGAACCTGGCAAGCGAGGGAAGTTATTCAGATTCCAACCAGACTTTACATACGGATCTGAAATTCCTTCAGTTACCATCGACGAGGCCTTGGGAAAGCCACTGGCAAATGTTCCTGATTCTATATCAGCTCCATAGTAAACCTGCAATACGGCATAATAAAACAGAGTACTCACGGACGTGCAAATATTTAAGAAATACAAAACAAAAAAAACTAGTAAACGACAACATTTGTATACCTCGACCTCATCTGTAGACTTTTCAACTATCCGCCAGTATTCACCCTCAATATCCTCCACAGAAGGCTCCCTTCTCTTGCTAGATTTGATATCAAAATTTAAATCCTCTTGAGCCTGCTTAATTCCAAAATAACATTCCTTAAAGCAGTCTGCATATGCCTGGAATTCCTTGAGTGTGAAGTCTGGTCCCGAATTGAATCCAAATTTTTTATCAGACCCAGAAGAAGGGTTTGCTTCTACACCAAGAGTGGTGTTTCTAACTGATGTCCCTGCTCTTGACTGCTTCCTTCGCTTGCGTTTTCTACCTCTACTCTTCTTTTTCATGGGCTCCCTATTTTGTAGCAAATCAAGTTGCTGAATACGAGTAGAAAATTTGTCATTTTCCCATATGCATTTCTCCTTGAGAACGCATGGTGGATTCCAAGAAGGCGGAGGGACAATCCGGCATATACCATAAGCTTCTGCTTGAAGACGAATCTTAGCTATGTACCCAAGTGTATCTTCAAATTCCTAATGAATAGTTAAAGTGGATAAAAACAAGTTTATATAAGAAAAACAAAAGACTAAGAAGTTGTACAATAATTTTTTTAATAAATGATATTACCTCAACGGTTGGATAAAATACAGGTGCTTCATCAATTAAAGGCCTGCACGCTTCATGCGGGTCCCATCTAGCTGATATCTGGCATATGACAAAAGGAGGTGCTAATAAAGGGTACTTAATTTTGTTGGATACATACATCAATCACAATATATTGGTGTCATATGAGGATGCAAAACATGACCCCGGAAGAAAAATATTGAACAAAACTCCCTAGCTAAGGAACTCCACCAAGAAGCTCAGAAATAACTCTAGCAATAAATGTATCAAGGCTCTCTTTTAATCACACCACAATTCAATGATTACATACGAATAAATAATGCTAGATTAGGTAATAAAGAGGTGTCTAGAAACAAATGGAACAGTGGAGTAGAATGTTAATGATAAGAGTCCTGCATCAAGGCAAATTGAACAGATTCCAAAGACCAACAAACCGAAGCCACAGATTCCCCCATCAAGAGCAAATGCATTTATATGGACATTAAGTGTACAAGAAAATGCCTTGACTGAATCCTTCTCATCCAAATCGTGCATTTTCACACATATTACAAAATTCATATCACAAAATTTATGGGCTAATCCGTGCCACGGCATCTAACAATAGTGCTCGAGTTCTGTACCTTCAAATGCTGAGGACTCCCTAACATCTCAACAATCTGGTCACTTTTATGACTGCTCTTGGAAGAACGATCCTGGAAAGAAAGACCTCAAGTGAGAAAGGAGTGTATTGATTTATATATGTGTATATATGTGCCTATCTTAGCACAACAAAAATTGGACATCCGTCTAAATTGTGATAGAAAATCAAACCTACTAGCAGTCTAAATTAACAAGGTTCCTGACAGCAAGTTCTTGACGAAAATCCAGTGTATAGAAGAAAATATTTTATAGGTCTAACATTATCAAATACAGATCAACGTTAACAATAACGATCGGTTGAGATCGTAACTTGGCTTGGATTCCAAGTAGATGAATGGATAATTTCTTAAAATTTGATCTCTGGTTCTATGTTCTAAGGGCAGTTTACAGTGCCTAGATCTAAGGCTATCAAAATAACATTCAAATCACTCATATACAAAAACATCACCAATAACAAGTTCATAATACACCTTTTCACTATTATTAGTCAACATGTTTTCTTCAAATTGCAGCAAAAATTGAAGAATTATAATTAGAAAATTGCAAAAAATCTATGATCACCAGGTAAACAAACAAAAGTCAGAAAAAGATTCGAGAACAAAAGATAACAAGAAAAATCTATAAATTTTGTTCTAGAATAGAAGGAGATCTGTTCAATCAAAGGTCAGACGGTAAAAGATTGTTTTTACAATGCTATATTTACCCGAACAACAAGGATAATAAATTCAAACATATTCAATTTCAAGAAAAGAAATCAGAAATCATTCTGATCTATCGACAGCAATGACGTGAAAACCTAATTCATCAAACAAACAAGCAAAATTCAAACCCATTTGCATGAAAATACACAACATTATCAGAGAAAAAAGTTCCTGCATGAGCATAATTAAGCTATCATATTCAGAACAGGAGTTAATAAATCTAGTGCTTACCCCAAATCAAGAGAGCTACAAAACCAAAAATCATTCCGGGAAGCAATGTTTCACCATTGTCTCAACCAAGAGCTTTAATGGATGTAAGTGGATTGATTTGCAGAATCAAACCCTCAAGAGTAATGACTGAATTCTAAAAAAAAGAAGAAAAAAAGGACCTAAATGATAATCAATTGCATGTTTTCAAAGAAACCCAGTTTCTAAAATTCCACAAGAGAAACGAAAAATACCAAATGTTGAAATCAAATGGACGATAACGGATGCAATTAATTGGTAAGTAAACAAGGCAGGAAGAACAATAAATGTGAAGAGGTTTCGAAATTCCTGATAGAAACAGGAAAAAGAAGAGAGAAGGGGCCTGAGAGAGCAAATGTTAAAGAAAGAAGAATCAGGGAGATAGAAGAGAGAAAGAAAAGCCGCTAAAAGCACGCGGATTAACGGAAAGCGGTGAAACCGAAGCCAGGCAAGAGCCAAAACTGGGAGTTGATTGAGAGGCTAATTTTGATGTGGCTCGTTGGAGCTCGTGATTGTGCCCCACTCCAGTCCAGTCCTATCCAATCCAAACCTGCTTTTGAGTTTCAAGTACGGATTTGGCTCGTTGCAAAGCAATACCATACAAATTATGCAACCGGAAGCTATGGATTATTCATGTTCTTGAGAACTAGCGTTAAAATCATTAAAATCATTATATGGGTGGTCTTCCGTCTAGACAAAATTAGATGTGTAGTATTTCCCTACACACGACCCACGAGTGTAGCCTAAGCAGTTCGCACTCCCTTGACCTATCATAGTCGAGCTAGTTGTCCGTAGTGACGTCCGGAGCTCAACAGACCCCTGAGTGTCATGCGAGGTGTCACAATCGCCCTTTCTTGGCAGCGGATTTGGCGATTGTGCAGCATTCACCCTCATCATTGAGTGAGTCAGGCAACTTCGGACCACATTGCCTACAGTCGGGCAACGTGCGTTCAAACCTCGGGTCTCGTTTTGAAGAGAAGACTTTAGAAAACGGGGGAGAGAGGTTTAGGAAAAAGAGTTTTGAAAGCAAGAATGAGAGAGAGATTGAGAGTGGTGTTATATAGCATGCAAGCAAAAAGGCAACAACAACGGCTTAAACAGTATATAACTTTTCGGGTAGGGAGAATTTGACAACTAGTCGCATCCCCTATAGTACATTTTGAGGCATTTCATGTCTAACAGGCGTAGCCATGACTTCACCGAAACGTCATACTCTTAATGAAAACAAGAAAGAAATAATACAACATGAAAGTGGTAAAAGAAAGCAGTAAAGTAGTACAAGGCAAGGGTTTCGGCGTGTCACGGGCATACGGCCATGGATGACATGCCTTGGACAAGCATGACCGTGACACGAGGCATGACCATCATCATCATCATAGTGTACGTGTCCGTACTCATCATCATAAATGGAGAAGTATCCCGATGTATATGAACACACAAAATGCATGAGGTCCATATAGTTTTCATCTTTAAATCATCTTTATGACACAACCCTATACACCGTTCACACATTACTCTAAGTAACATGCATGCATTGGCCTTCGTACATTCATCATCATTAACATTAACTAGAGTTGTGTCTTTGAAAACTCATTGTCATAATGCATCGTGACATTTAATACATGCACATCATCTTAATATGAAACATAATTATATTAAGTCATCTCATCATCAAACATCTCACATGATCTTATTATTATGCATCATCATCATGTCAACATCATGTACATCATCATATAAACATCATCACATCATTATCTAACGTCATCAAGTTATCATATAACATCATCACATCATCATATAACACCATCATGCACTCATAAGCTTAGAGTAGACAGAAGATTTACCTATGGGGAATAGGCGAGACTATGCGATGTCAATATTAGCTGTAGCAATACCTCAGTTTCATAAACCGTTGAAATTTCAAGTTAGATCTTATGGAAATTGTTTACAGCCACAAATATTGAAACAATGAACGCCTCGGTGTGCTGGGATGAGGTAGGAAGCATGAACTATTGGGACCAGAGTTAGTCCAAGTCACCAACGCGACCCAAAAGATCAAGGTAAGAATGTGCACGACTTAGAGTAGACAAAAGATTTACGCCGACGTGAGGCGTAGAAACTTAGAGTTTGAGGTAGACAACAAGATATTCTTGAAGGTGTTTTCGATGAAATGCATCTTAAGGGTCAAACGAAAGGGGAAGCTGAACTCATGCTACATCAGACACTTCAACATTATAGATCAGATCAGATTGATGACATACAAATTAGTCCTACCATCATCCCTCTTCGTGATTCATAACGTATTCCACATATCCATGCTTCAAAAATACTTGGATGACACAAGTCACGTCGTAGACTACGAGTCCTTACAGATAGACGATGGCCTAAGTTACGAGAAAAGACCAATAAGAATTTTCGACTGGGAAGTGAAGGTTTTTTGTACTAGGAAAATGATCTTTACAAAATGGAGGAAACTATGTGAGAACAAAAGGAAGAGATAAGGGAGAAATACACCAGGTAGTTCCAAGATTAAGACACTTTTGAGGACGGAAATTCCTTTTATACATGTATGATGTAATAACCCAAAATAAAATAAAATAAAATAAAAGTTGTCCCACAACGATTATGTTGAGAAAGTGGGGAGTTGGGCTCCACTATAAAGGGAGGTCCTTAGTCTTCCTTTCATCCCATTTGAGCAGTTCCAAGTCAGTCAAAGAATTCATTTTTTGATGGCTTTATGCTAGCATTTCGGCTGATTCGGTTTGTGTTTGATACACTCGGACCCTTCCATACTAGCTTCTAGCATCAATGGGTCATAAAAGTTTCGGTCTAGGTCAACCAATTAAGTAGTTCTACTATCCATTTGGTTGGAAAAATTGTTTTATGTATGATGACACGTGCCCAGTGGCCTTGCACATGTCATGTGTGTGATATGCCTTGTGATGTGATGATGATGTTGTGAATGTGTCATTATATGATATGCCAAATAGCATGATGGTATGAATGAAATTCTATATTATAAAGCGATAAGCTATGTAATGTATGAAATGCCAAGATGCACTATGATGTATTATGTTATGCTATGATATGCTATGAACTGTTTTTAAATAAAGAAAAGCTACGAAGCACAACCCCTACGCTATGATTTGAAAGATATATTATGAATGAAATGATTTATAAAAGTTTATGTATGCATATTACGGAGTATAATATGTGAGGAAAGAATGAGAGTTGTCTTGCATGATTTGTTACAATGGAAAATATGGGACCTCATGCATAATTGTATGTTCACGTGCATCGATATACTTCCCCTTTTATGATGAGTACAAACGCGTACAATATGAGACTGAAATGATCATAATGTTTATCATGATGCTACAACCCAAAGAAGTTAGCCCGACCAGCAAGTCCAAGGGGTGTACGAGCTCGCCTGGTGGGCCTATACTTGCACGTGCGGGCCGTGTGTAGAAAAGTACTACACATCCAATTTGCCCAAACTGGAAAGTCGCATTAGAGAAAATAATTTTAAATGATAGGTCCCATCATCCTGGATATGTTTGCATTTCCCAACCCCAATAGTAGGGTCACTTGCTCACTATTTTTTAAAATATTTAAGCCTTGTGTTATTCTTATATTTCAGGTAAAAGCAAGACACCCATGTACTGTTGACAGTTGCGTCATAATGAAGATAGTAGAATCTGTGTTAGGGTAGTGACATTTTTTTTCCGTAGATCTTAGGTTAAATTAGGACATCGTTTTAATCTTTTCTTTAGTTTTATTTATATTTAACATTGACTTTTATAATAAAAATGCAATTTTAGTTTTTTTTTTTTAAAAGTGCGTTTATAAACGCCATCAACAATTTATAATGATTTAAAATTTATTTTAATGCATGCTATATATCCTATGTATTAAATTTATTTCAATTAGAAAAACAAAATCAAGAAACAATTATTAAACACACCTCTATTTTCTTTTATAAGAAATTACAATAAAAGTAGTTATAAAACATGTTTATAAAATATTAAATTATAAGTCATTGACCTTTTGTCTATTTAGGTAATAGTAAATTTTTAATTTTATGTCTATTAAATTTATAAACGTTAATTTTGTACCCAATAGATATTTATTACATTCAAGGTAATGACTCATATTCAAGATTTAGATCAGAATTTAGAATCTAGATTCGATATTTGATGGTCCCGATATTTTCCTGCATCTCTACGACATAGTCACGTTACGTATGAGGGGTGGCCATGTGATATCCGAGTAAAAAGGGGTATATAGAAAATGAAAGTTATTATCTATACCAATAAAGTGCATCTATCTTTTCGGTGGCTCAATCATAGACATTGGTTTGTGGGGATAGTCTTCACTCATATAAGTGAAGAATAAGTACGTGACTATGTTGCACGAGATGTCGGGGAATGTCGAGGCCATTTGGTGTCGAATTGAATTCCGAATCTTGGATATGAATCGTTACATTCAACCTTTTAAAATTTAATTGAACATGTCGGATGAAAGTCCCACATCGGCTGATTTAGAGAATGATCATGAGTTTATAATGAAATTTAATTTTTTTATAAAATTTTATAATAACATAAAGCTGATAATGTGATGGGGTTCATTGAAGTTCGCAACAATTTCGCTGCAACTTTCTGCTCCGATGACTCCATGACGACGAGCGACAACTGAACCGACTTCAACTCCAACTCGCAAAGCCGTCACTGCCGGAGAAAGTCGGGATCGGAGAGCGCCTGGAACTCTCTCTCTTTTTGTCGGTGTGAAGACCGGCGTCATAACCATCATCGGAGGCACTCAATTTTCATTTTCATTACACGCGGCGGCCGACTTAATTCGGTATTGGAATTGCATTGCGCCATCTAATTCACTCGCTTCTGCTGCGGTCTTCCGTTTGTGGAAATTCAATTCTTGAGTGCTATGGAATTGGAGGTGAGGACTGTGGGAGGGATGGAGAACTGTTTTGTGTCACTTCCTCTCGTTCTCATCCAAACTCTCGAGAGGCGGTCTGGTTCTGGCTCGGCCATGGGCGGTCTTCCTGAATTTCTCGTTCTTGAACTTCGCGATTCCTCTTCCGATGAGGTCTGGACGGTTGCTTGGTCTGGCGCTTCCTCATCTTCTGCTGCAATTGAGGTACCTCTTCTCTTACGTGAATGTTATTTCTCAATCAACTAGCACGTCCAAAGCAGAATTCTTCAAGTACGAGCGCTTATGAAGACTGTATTAGAATATATCGTTGACAAGTTTAAGGTTGTGCTTAAAAACTGATTGAATTCAATGGATTTTCTGTTCCTCATCTTTCTTTTTACCTTGCTTTTAGGCCGGGGTTCCTTTGGTGTCAGTAGTTTCCGGTAAGCAGAGCTGCTGGTGTTTAAAAAATCGTGTATGGAATGCAAATGCATAAGATAGTGATCATTAAAAGTTTTATCTTCCATTGATGTATAATTTGTTTATAGATATAGATGAGGATGGGATAGGGACTCTGGTTGAATGGTGGAATTTCCATGTTAGAAGTATAGCAAAATCGACACAGCAACGTGTAGGAGGATTATTCTGTGTGTCTGCAACGTCTAGTTTATGAGCTATGCATGGTGGACTGTTCGTTGGAATGTCCTTGCATTGCGTCATTGATTGATTATGTTTCTAGTTGTAGCTTTGCTTCTTTGTCGACTGTTATTAACCAACTATATGGTAAGTAATAATGATTCATATGTCATATGATGTCTGTTTTATAAATTCAATATGGTTAATTCCATCATATTTTGCTGTGAAAATTGTAGCTATATCCTGTCGGCATTTAAGGAAAATAATATCAGAAACTTTTATATTCCTCATTTTCTCTTCATATTTCTTGATTCTTCTGCCGTTAAGCATAAGCAGCATGTGGTTCTTTGAACGTATTCAAATGTTTTCCTGAATTTTGTCATATTAAATTCTTATTCACTCAACATGTAGTTTAAAATTTAATGTAGGTCTCCAAGCAATTTGCAGATTGTATTTCCTTACCAGACTGTACCAGTGTTCAAGTTCGAGCTATTTCTAATGTGCCAAAGGCTACTGTAGTTACAATAGAGCCTTATGGTGAGGATGACTGGGAAGTTCTAGAGTTAAATGCAGAGCTTGCTGAGGCAGCCATATTGAACCAGGTTCCTCATATACATCCTTATCTTCTATAATTCCCTTTCTTATCGCACATCTAGGATGGATGTAAAACTTATTTGATTTTGTGATGTTTTTAATCCATCTTATGTTTGTCAACGCTAGACAAAAATGTGGCATGTAACGGATAATGAGTATTGTCTTTACCTACAATTTGTAGGCTTACTGAAAAGTTTTGTTTCTGGTTAAGAAAAATATATTATTTTTCTCCTACCAAAGGTTTCGGTTGTTACATTATTTTTGGGTTCAGCCTAGTGTTAAATCTAATTATTACACAAATTCTATCAAATAACAATTACTTCTTTGCTATGTTTTCCTTCTTGTTGCCCCTACCCTTTGTTTCATTTGTGTTAGTGTCTCAGTTATCCTTGGTCTTTCCCTTCGTCATCATTTGAATATTTGTTTATATAAAGATGGCTGGTTGGGGCGTGACAATCAGTCTTGCAGTGTTCATTGAGAACTCAAATTTTAAGCTTTAAGTTGATAGCGAGTACAGAGGAGGCATAGTGAGACTGTGATTTAGGCAGTAATATCTCATGCTCCTTTTCAATATATTGGTAAGCTTTTTCCTGGATCTCTGGTTTTGTGAAGCATCTTTTGAAGCGTTTGGCGTTTTTTTTCTCCCCCTCCTCCCTTTCTTTCTTTCTTTCTTTCTTTTTAGAGATTCAAGTCATGATATGCAACGACCTGCTTTTCGATGCCTCAAATTACAGTGGACTCAAGGGTAAAACGAGTGGTAAAATTTTCAATTTGAAGTGGGAGATGCAAGGAATTTAAAATTCACACATGCATTTAAAACTGACTCAAAATCAATTTAAAAGTACGAAACAATATCTACGGAGTCACATCAAAACAATGTACAAAATGGTATGAGTTTTCGAAGTAACATTAAAATAATCTTAAAAGCAACATAAAAGGGGAAAGACTCGATCTATGGATCCCTGTTGCAGCCGCACACTCCTGCCATCAATCATAATCTACGCTTCATTTGAAAAAAAAAAGAAAAAGAGAGAATACGGGAATGAGTATAAAAATACTCAGTAACCAACCTACTTGTAGGTTTTCGTTGGACTAAATCCTTATGATAGTATCTTAAGCTATGTGCTCATATACTAACCTTAACGTTAGACAATACCTTGACATGCAGTCAGTGCTAACCCTATAAGGTTTATACATACCTAGACTCTATACACTCCTACTCTAGGGGTGTATACCTAACCCCCTCGGGGCCATAATGTAGGGTTTACGGTTATGCTTAGCTCTATATTTTCATTTT
Organism: Cucurbita ficifolia; assembly: GCA_033971965.1. Classification (NCBI taxonomy): domain Eukaryota; kingdom Viridiplantae; phylum Streptophyta; class Magnoliopsida; order Cucurbitales; family Cucurbitaceae; genus Cucurbita; species Cucurbita ficifolia. The sequence continues at coordinate 3,441,141 of CM066979.1, forward strand.
CCATGAATAGACAAGTACTCCGATCGCTTGTCCCCTATACATATTTGTCTACTAAGTGCTCCCTAATAGTATACTTTATACGACTCTTGGGACCCTCTGTGGGTGACCACTAAACTTTGTGTACCAAGTAGACCCTAACCACTCTAGGAAAGTTCACGATTTGGGGTTACTTGCCATTTGTCCCTACTTGATACTTAGTCAACCTGAAATGCATGTGGGGTCCATATGTAGGTTCAAACATAAAACAGTGGCTCATGTTCATTCATGTGTCTTCCACTTTCTAGGCACATAGCAAATATCCAACGTAGAAACGGGGGGTACATGGGTGTTTAACCCCTATAACATGCTCCCACAAGTATATCCTACATATATAAATGTCCAACATGCTCAAACAGACGTTTTATAATCATACGAGACATGCTAGAATCCTAAAATATCTCTAGGACTAATTAGAGTTTTTAAACATACAAGTGGAAGCTATAAGAACGTATTATCATGCTAAACCAGACAACCACTGAGTTACTAGGATTAACTATCATATATCTCGGTCAATTAGACCTATAATCATGTTTTCTAACAGGTAGCCCAATGTCCTAATTGATCCCTATAAGTATTACTTGAAAAATAATCCATGTGGCCACTTACTTGTTTGTCGATTTCCAGAAAAAAGCATTTTGTGGGCAATGGTTTGTCCACCAACATTTGGTTAGATCTACAGGATGTCCCCTAGGTTTTTCTTCCTCTCTAACTGGAAGCATGCATCCATTAAGAGTTTTGGAACTCATCCACTCAAACGTGGAATTTGATTTTAGGGGGCTTTCACGGATAATAAATTTAAGAGTGGGTGGCTTTAATTGACTTGCTCTCTGTGGTCTATTTCACAAATTGCCCTTACAAATAGAAATAGTAGCTTCTTGATGTATTGGCACCCTTGACTGTTTAGTCCCTCTCCACAGTCATGATAAACATAGATGCTCTATCATGCCCCCATTCTACCGAGAAATTTGCCTTAGTAGTTACCTTAAAAAGGTAAACTTATTATTGTGGGAAATTGGTCACGAGAGCATGGATACCCAGGATTTATTTGATACAAAACAGGTACCCTTCCCTCCATTGCTCTATCCTTGGGTTGGGTGTATCTTGTGCAAAAAGGGACTGAGTCTCGAACTCACACTTTTTTAGTTCATTTGCATACAGCTTATGGAGTTGGTCACCCTGGCTCTCCTTTTCTGCATAAAGAGTCATCATGATTCTGTCATGACTATTCATCCTTTCACTAAGTAATATAAGATTCTTTGACTTCAATTTATTAGAGCTTATTTTCTGAATTGGTGGCTCGAAGGAGCAACAAAAGTCTCACTAGCTTACAGAAAACTTTTACCCCTTTTTAGATGATATTTATTTTGTGATCCTCTCTTGTTGTAAATTATGCGTTCTTATTAAACAGTCTAAACATGGAAGAGATTTTTGCTACCTTTTTGACTTGGGATTTCTTTCTATTTTGTGATTTGTATCAACTATGAAATTGTTTGGTTCTTATCCAAAAATGTATATACTTCTCATCTAAATATTCCATAAGATATAGCTACTCTTTTTTTTTTGTCTCGCGGGTTCTAACCTATTTGCATGCAACTGACTAATCTCATAGGACAATTGCTTGATCCTACATCACTTTATTCCCAGAAAAATCATAGAATATTAGATCCTAAGTAAGTGAAAGAAAACAAAAAAGTATGAAGGAAAGATTACAAATAGAAAATAAAAGTTTGACAATATAAAATAATAACAAATAACAAGAACTTAGCAACCGACTTGGAGAGAGAACACCATGAAGAAGACTTTAGCGCAGATTCAAAATAAACAAGTCGTGGAATAAACTTGGTGTCAAACAATCGTTGATTCCTTCCCATTCACAAAATTTTCACCCATCCTTTAAAAGTCTTCTAGAAACAGTAATCCAAGAGCTGAGATGAATCCCAGAAATCAAAACTAACTTGCACAAAGCATAGAGCTCAAATTACTTCCAGATTCTGGTAAAACACAACCAAGGGCTTCTTGAACTAGAACTATGATTTCTGGCCGTTTGCCAATCAAAAGATGGGTATTGAAGGTAACAAGTTCCTTGACCTTAGTATCTCATGAGCAAATTATTTGAAATCTTGATGATGTTTAATAAATTATGGATAATATTTGGCTGCATATCGGTAAGTAGGTACCTTCCTACACACCACCATTAAATGTTTAACACTAAGAGAGAGAAAAGTGAAAAATGAGAAATTGAATTTTTTTTACTTTCCCGTAGTTGTATAAAAATAAATGATAGCATGTAGGAAGATACCTACACATTGGTATGCAGCCAATTATTGTTCATAAATTATTTAGGAGACATACAAAAGATTATAATAACCAGATATCATATGCGAGTTGCCTATTAACGATGAAAACAATTCAAGCAAATTGTATGTGATGCAGGTCAGAATCATTCATGAAGCAATGCGATTTCCTTTGTGGTTGCATGGTCGGACGGTTGTTACATTCCTTGTGGTTTCTACCTCTCCTAAGCGTGCGGTGGGTAAGAGGATATCTAATGCTTAGTTTTCTTGTCATTTGTCTGCTTTGCTAATATATTGATTGGCTGCTATGAAAGCATACAAGATTCTTTTATTTTTATTATTAAGAGCTAATTTGAAATGTTTGAGATTGTGAAAACTCAATTGCTATAGGGCTAGGCAATAGTTCTGTGAGATCACTTGATTTCGTTTATTAGCTGAACACTCGCATTCTTCAAAAACAATAATAAGCACAATACATTCCTGGAGGTTGCAGCTATACCTTTCTTCATTTTAAGCTACTTATGATTCATCTGTTATTATGTTTCAATGCATTAGATCTCCAAGTGTGTGCGTTTTTCTGCATATGTCTGCAATACCCTTCATATACTACATTCCTCTTGTCAAGACTTTTTGAGAGAGTATGGAAAATATTTAGCCATTTATTTTCTTTTAAGTAGTCTTGTGAAAATTATCTTATTTTTCCCTTTTGTTTTTCAGTGCAACTCGTGCCCGGAACTGAGGTAGTAGTTGCTCCAAAGACACGCAAGAGAGTTCTAGACTCTAGAGAGGGTTCATGCATGCAATCTTCCCGTATGGTTCAGGAAAAAGCGATGTTGCGAGTTCAAGATCTAGACAAGGGATTGATTTGCAATAGTAATTGTGCAGGCACTGAGGTTCGGGTAGTGCCAACTTCTGTTGCCTTTATTCATCCACAAACAGCTAAAAATTTCTCATTGAATTCTCTTGAGTTGGTTTCTATATTGCCTAGATCATCAGGGAAAGAGAGAGGGAAGCATAACGAGATAAATGATTTGAGGAATTCGAAAGGTTCAACTGCAAAAGCGAATGGTGGAGAAAGAGCTAATGGAGAAGAAAGTCGACAGGCTATTGTTTATCTTTTAAATTCAAATTTGGTGAATGAAGGACATATAATGATCGCTCGTTCCCTTAGACTTTATCTGAGAATCAACTTGCATTCATGTATGTCAGTTTATTTCCATTTCCTAACAAAATATTTGATGGCTCTCTTGTTATCTGTGTATTATTGGTGTAAGGAAATATCACTTAAATCACAAAGCAGATCGAATTTCTGGTAGCTTCTTAATTTTGAAACTCTGTTTATAATTTGCACCATTAAATATTAGTGCATTTCCGATTCATAACAAACTATTTGATGGCTGTGAACTAATTATTTGATTGGGTTAAGGAAATACCGCCAAACTACAAAACTATTTGTATTTTAATTCCTTCTATGTTTATAATATGCTTCTAACTTTCACGCAAGGAATTATATATCCCTGTATGCATAATCTTAAATTTTCTTTTCATCGTGGAATCAATTTTGGTCTCTTAAGTTCAATTTCTTTTGTAAATATTTCCTTTTATCTCTATAATTAATTATAGATACAAATTCATGTTTTCCATGCAAGGCTTAATAAATCCAGGTTTATTAAAAAATGAGTCAATCTTCTTCAAAAACTTTATCCAGATTCAATTAGCAGGTGATAGCTCCAGATTTCGGCTTCCAAAAAGCCTTTCTTTTACGTTTATAAATAGTAAACAATCGGTGATAGCTGCTTGTGTTAATTAGCCAAACATTTTTCAAGATTATTTTGATGCCCTTTATCCCCTGATGCTTTAATGTATACAATGTTTTCTGTTTCTTATGGGAATGTCTGAATACTTGCAGGGGTTCTTGTAAAGCAACAGAATGTTAATTTGAAGGCGGATTTTTCCTCTGCTTCACTTTCACTTTGCTACTTTAAAATACATGATGATGACGTGCCTCTTCTCAAAAATGATCTGAAGGCAAGTGACAGCCATAACAGTGTCAAGAGGAAAAATATTTTATCCAAGACTAGCTCAGGGTCTTATATGGACGTTGCTAACTTGCCAGTTCATGAACAAGTTCTTGATGTTCTTTCTCACGAATCTCCTGGCAGAGAGGATGAGGATTCTCGCTGTATGTCGAGTATGGAAAAAGGATTACAAACTCTTCTTCGAGTATGGCTCCTTGCACATCTTGATGCCATTGCTTCTAGCGTAGGAACTGAAGTTAATACAATGCTTTTGGGAAACCAAAGCTTGCTTCACTTTGAAGTCAGGACTAGAGGAAATATAAACTCAGCATCTCTAAATGCTTCAGAAAACACAAATAAGACAGATGAGATCCTGTGTGTTATGACTATTTCTCAAGAGCCACAGCAAGGGGTATGCAGTAATGCATTCAAACTTTCTTTTGATGATCAAAACAAGTGCGTCATTAATTTGGGAGGTATGGAGTTGTCTAAAAGGTTGCACTTTGGTGACCCTGGATCCTTCTCAACCATTAAAGAGAAGACTTATGTTGATGTTGATAGCTTGGATGTATCTTCTCTGAGCTGGTTGGATGCATCTCTCCCTAATGTTATTAATAGTACGTATTCTCTGTAATGATTTGATCACTCATCAGCTTTGGTAGTTTGGTAGCGTTATACTAAAATAGGGTTACATTTTTTGCAGCATGCTTTTTTGTTCAGTTAAGAAATACTTCCTGTTATTAGTTCAGTGATGTACGTAAGTCCCAATGGAAAATTATTTCCATGTTATAGGGTACCAACCATAGCTGCATACTCACAGACAAAACTTCAGAACTTTATGATTCACCTATTCATGTTTAAATCATGTGATTGTGAGTTGTAGTAGGCCCTGCTTAAAGTCGTTATGCTTTGTGTTGTACTTCTGATTCAAGAAGCACTTTTCTCCTGTTATGTGTTGCGTACAGTACCCTTAGGCCTCGATCCCTCTTTGTTTTCTTCTTTTTTCTGTTCAACCTTGCTGCTGCCTAAAGTATCCTTGACACAGAGTCATATCTGGTTGCAGGGATAAAGGTATTATTATCTCCAAGAGCAGGGCGGTGGTTTGGGGCCCATGATCTTCCACTTCCTGGACATATTCTCTTATGTGGACCTCCGGTGCGTTCCTTTCGTTGTTAGATTTCAGCTTACCTTTCTTAAGTAGATTTAAACCTATAATTAACCCCATAATTTGATGTTCTTGGAGTAGGTTAAGTGAGCTAATTTCCCCTAGAGCTTGATGAAAATAAAAGATACAGCACAATAAAGTTGCTATTATTTTATTTATTTCTTAAGAAAGAAACAAAGCCTTTGATGTGGCCTACAATCTCGGCTTCAAGATTACTCGAGAAAGCCTTTATTCCTCTATTTATTTAGGTGACCTACTAAGTAAGTACTAACCAACTCGTACCTGAGTAAAGGAACTAATCCTCAAAACTACTTGACAAAAAGCACTGACACAAATATAGAGTCAAAAAGGAAGGAAAGATGGACTCTTAGTTTCTGCTAGACAAAAAAGGAAAGGTTGTGTTTCTTTCCTCTCTTTGGTTGAAAATTTTACTTTATGAGCGAATTTCTATAATTTTTTTTCGCTTATCAGATCTCTTTAGTCTCTAGCCTCCCAACTTATCTTTTTCTCAGTTTTCTTGGCTCACAGGCTTTTTTTCCCATTTTGTGGGCATTGCCTTGTAGCGTGTAGCTAAAATATTCAATCTTATCTCCAGACAAAGAAGCTTCCAAGAATCATTTTCTGCTATCTCCAGCTCCTTTCCCAAAGTAGACACCCTTGAAAAATATTCTTCTTCCTTCCTTTTCATAATCTCCTTCCCCTAATTGCCTACTTTTCACAAGCGATTGCTTCAAATAAATGCCTTCATCTATATCAAATTCAAGGCCGAATGAACATGATCAATTAATGCGCTACTCCCTCGCGTAATATTCATATTTCTGCCTCAAGAATGCTTTGGCAAGCTCCACTTTACAGCAACCAGCTACATTTGAAATTCATAAACATCTTGTCCCAGAGAGTTCGTTGCTAAGATATTGCTTCTACAAGAATCTTGCTTGATTAATGCTTCAACAAGTCTAGTTCATCAAAAATACATCAAATCAGCTCATTACTAGAGAACATCAACATTCTCAGGGATTTTATAGACAATAGCATTTGAAAACACTAAAAAAAAAACTTAAAATTGACATCAAGGAAGATAGTACTTTTAGTCACTCTTCCCAGAGACCTCGGTGGTCTTGATCTTGGTAGGTTAAGGAAATACACATTTCAGTTGAAACAAAAAAAAAAAAAAAAAAAAAATAATAATAATAATAAATAAAAATAATAATAAAAAAAAGAAAAAAAGAAAATTGGAATTGAACTTTTCCCAAGGACTTTGTAAACTTGCCACCAATCAACATATAGGCTTGAAGTTGTTCTCAAGATACATAACCCACAATGTTTGTTTATATGATCATTGATTTTCAGGATGTTCATGAGAAAGTATATGTCCAAGCTCGATTTCACAATGGATCTTGAAGGAATGGTGAAAATAATGCTACAAAGATTTAATCCTTCTTGTTCAAGCAAACTTGATTATTTCTACCCAGAAGATTCCAAAATTAGTTTTTATGGTTGTTTAGATAATCTAGATTACATAGAGGTTGAGTTGGGTCTAGGACCTTAAATATTGAAATTGAAGAAAATTTAATTTCTTGATGGGCTTCGTAAAACCAATGTACAACAAGCTAGAGGAACTCAAGAATGATTCATCGAAGAGGAATTCAATCGGAAAATTTCTTGACCATACATTTGATCTACAATTACATTGGTTTGAAGATGAAATAGCGTGAATGGATAAAAACCCATCTTAAATTTGCGTAGGCTTGAAGCTTCTTACAGTCAAGAAAATATTTAGAGAAGCTGAAACTTAATGGGCAATGGATGCAAGAAGCTAGTTTCTTAGAACTGGCTAAAAATGAATTGATGACATTGTTGTAGATGGTGAGGTAGGAAATATTATCCATGAAGAATAGTCGACTTGTGAACTATTCCTTCAAGAATATTCACTTACTTTTCTAATTATTAATTGGCGATCTTTATTGTAATCAAACATAGGTGGTTGGAAGTTTGTTTCCTCTCTTTGTAATTTCATTTATGAATAAAATATTATTTCTGATTCCAAAGAAAGAACAAGAAAGACTTGGTCGACCATGCATGGAAGAGTTTTTCTTTGTTAGTTTTGATTGTTATCTTGAAGAAGCCTTTAGATAAGGCCAAAATTCCTCGAAGAGGATTTTATTTGGATGGATGTGGTGGGTGGGTGATTATTTTGATGATGGGGATGGTCCTGATTAACATGGAGGATGAATTTGTTGATGTCTTAATCATGCCACAAGAAATTCATGGTAGATGACAAGATTGTACCTTACACGCTTAAATTGAAGAAGGTATTTATTGTATTTTCAAGTTTTAGAGTATTCTTTTTAAGGTTTTTAGTTACAATTTAGTTAGTGACCATTATGTATTAATGGGCATGAAAGTTGTAACCTTTCAATTTAGAGTTTATTTTCAAACCTATAAGGTAGCCATTCGTGTTCTTACTTTACAATTAAGATTTTTGGAGATTTTAGATCTTGAAATGAAAGTTGTATATTATGCTTCTTAAGGCATGAGTTTGTTCTTTTGCATTTCTTGTGTTTAGATTTACATGCTAGAATCATTCAAGTAGCCTTGATAAGTTATCTTGTGGATTTATTTGATTCTTGAGTTAAAAAATAAGTTCCTTTTACTCTTGATACTTGATAAGTTATCTTGTGGATTTATTCGATTGATAAATCAAAGAACTTTCTCAGTACTGAAGTAGCATACTCAATTCAGGACATTTTCATATCACAACAGAAATATACAATGAATTTATTGATGGAAATAGAGAAAAGTGGATGCAAACTTGCTCCAACGCCAATGAATCCACATCAAATATTGGGGGTCAAAAGAGGAACCTACAGTGAACAGAGAAATGTAACAGAGGCTAGTGGGGAGACTTATATACTCGACTAGACATAACCTCTGTAATTAGCCAATTCATGCATGATTCCTAGTCTTAATTTAAAAGATATTTGTTGAAGGATTACCTTAATTATGTATATGTAATTCCTAGTCTTAAAATGGGAGATATATGTGTAATCCCATTAAATAAGAGAAATAGTTGACCTCCCTAGTTTATCTGTATTGTTACCTATTATCTAGAGATTTATTTAGATTTATCGTTACCTAGTATCTAAGGATTTATTTAAATTTATTGTTATCTCGTATTTAGGGAATTTAGTTAGCCTTTTTGTTTTATAAAAGGCGCATGTACCTCTCTAAAAATTAAGAAGAAATGTGAACTAGATAACTTGCACTTGCAACAATATTGGTGTAATGTCATTAAATAAGAGACATAGTTGACCTCCCTAATTTATCTGTATTGTTACCTAATATCTAGAGATTTATTTAGAAGTGTTGTTCCTTAATATTTAGGATAAATAGGGGCATGCACCTGTCTAAAAGTAATAAGGAAAAGTAGCAAGATAATTTAGACTTGCCACACATTTGATTTTCGTAGCAATATTGAAAATCTGTATCCAATATTGTCGTCAGTTATTGCAGGCAGCTTTCTGTAAGTTCATGTTATATATTTGATGTACCATTAAATCCATAATGATCTGCCTGTTTCTGCTAGCAGGGTTCTGGTAAGACATTATTAGCAAGAGCTGCAGCCAAAGTCCTTCAGGAATATGATGAAATTTTAGCGCATGTGTATGTACTATTATTATCTTTTTCTTTTTCTTTCTCTCTCTTTCAGAACATGGGTTTAATATTGATCTATTGATTTCATTTTACATTCAATTTTTCAATGTAATTTTTACGTTCAAATTGTTTCTTCTTGGGGAAAAAGTTATGATGCTACGTCTATTTCAATTGTTAGGGTTAGAGGGCCATTTCTATTTTGGCATAAAGTTAATTAAAGAAAGGATCTGATAAAATAGTGTTCTACAATTGTTCATCTATCTAAGGAAAATGTAGAGCCTGGAGGTGAAATGAACCATTGTGATGTTGGTAGGTCGAACAAAATAATATTTTATGATTTTTCGTCTATCCAAGGAAAATTGGTAGAGATAAAAGGAACTAGTGTGATGCTGGAAGACTGTGGGCTTCCTTCAACTCTCTCCCTCAAGCATGGTGATATGTTTTATTAGACTAATTTTAGAATTGAGGTTTTCAAACTTGACTCGGTAGATTTTTCATGAGAACGTCTGCAAAATGGAGTCTTGAAAGGAGTATAAGAGTGATGGTTTTATTTGAGTAAATGATCGTTTCAGTCTTCTTTTCTTTGATTACTTTTCAAGGGGTAGGTTAAGCTTTCTATATGTGCAAAGCCAACTCTTTACTTGTAGTTGCATTGAATTTACACTCATTCATTCATGCTATACACATTCAGTTGTTGCCTATACTTGATCAGCTGACTGATATATTGAGGAATGAGTCGATCACCTTGGCACATGTTGTGAAGGATGCCTTCAATCTCAAATTATTATATTTTGTTTCTCGAAATTAGAGAAAGTATCACGTGCTACACTTAAAGTATTGTGAGTTCGGGTTGTTTGACAAAGAAGAAAAGATTTTGTTGATTATAAGTTTAGTAAGCTAGGATACACAGATGAGGGCTGAACGCATTCTAGTATGCAGAAAACCATGGACAGAATAAAACTGAATAATATTTTAGAAGTGTACATATATCTAAGAAGAGAAAGTTGGCTATGGTTAAGAAAGTTTGGCATGATGCTGGAAGACTGAGGGGCTTGGACGAGACTATAGACTTATAAACGGATTTTTTATTATGAGGCAAAGTTATGTACATCAAAGCACATTGTGACGCCACCCAGAGTTCTTATTTAGTTAGAGTTTGCAAGTGAAACTTCGTATCCTCATCAATCCTTGTTTTTCTTGCAGAGTTTTTGTATGTTGTTCCCGACTTGCTTCTGAAAAAGTCCAGACTATTCGCCAGTCACTATTGAACTATATATCAGAAGCTTTAGATCATGCACCTTCTCTCATTGTTTTTGATGACTTAGACAGCATTATCTTGTCAACATCTGACTCAGAAGGATTTCAGCCATCCACATCGACGTCTGCAATAACAGAGTTTCTCACTGACGTGATAGATGAATATGAGGTAATAATTTTATTGTAGTTTCCATGTTCATTTGTGTGCATGGTAAATACTTTATACTATTGTTTTCCGTATGGTTAAATTTCTTACTTTGTATTAACCCTTCAAAGTTTTCCATATTGTATGAGTACATATTCTTCTTTAATCAATCCTTTCTTTTCTTTTACTTTTATTGTAAATGGGGTTGTGGGAGCATGCTTGCTATTTCTCTTGCTATCGTTGAGGAAACTTAGTTTGGTTGTGTAATTTTATGCTAAAAAGAAAAAAAAAAGTTAGTTTTACGTTTTTTTCTTTTTGATTTAGAGAAGTTTTATCTTGCTTTTGTTCAAGTCCAGGAGTGTAGTGTTATTTCTGGTACTTTGGGTAATGAACCATCTGGAATCTGAACAATAAAGTAACCAATATAAGGCTTGTAACTGTTCAAAAGATACAACCTCCAATGCAAGCCTTGTCATTCATTCAAAATGATATGTCTTGGTTCATGTGGTTTTGTGCTCCTTAATTTACAATCCATGAGATGTTAGTCTTAAGTCTCAGTTTTTTGCATTTAAATCTTGTAAATAATAACCGTTTTGTGCCACATGTCCAGTGCCAATAGTTCCACTGTCAAGTTTGGATCATCTGTGGTGATTGGTTCGTCATACTTCTTAGAAGCTCCAGTTGCTCCTTAGTCCTTTCTGAATAATTTTTATGGTAGATGTTTCTGTAGGTGGGGACATGAGCTTGATTTTCTTGGTTCTTCTTATCCAACATGTGGCCTATGGATCCTAGAAGTGTCCTTATTGGTGTGTGTTACCTGTAGGCATCATTGTATCACAATGGTGACTAGTTCTGTATAAAAAAGAAAAAAGAAAAAGAAAAAGAAAAAAAAAAAAGAATTATCATCATCCATCAACATAAGCTTTTGATGTAATTGTATTTATCATAATTGGCTTTATCTAACATAGTATCAGAGCATCAGAGCAGGAGGTTTTGTGTTTCCGTGTCAAATTGTTTCCTCCCCAATTAATATTGATTTTTACTTGTGGGACTTTTTATAAACTTCTAATCCTATTTTTAATCCTACGAGAGAGAGGGAGTGTTAGAGTAATGAAATAATTAAATTTACAATAACTCATTGAGTTAAGATTTTTGATTGGATGCATAATTTAAGAAATTCGTTTATTTATTTGAAGTTCTGATGGTGTAAACTTTGATCATTTTTTTACTTATGAGAGTAGACTTAATTATGTTGCTGAAGTTAAGCCAAATTGTTGTTCTAAAGTTATAATATCAAGTTTATGTTATCATCGTTTTGGTACCTAATTTTCATTGTCAGAATTATTCACTTTCATCACAATTAACAGGAAAAGAGGAAAAGCTCATGTCAGGTTGGTCCTATTGCATTTATAGCTTCTATGCAGACTCTAGATAAGATACCACAATCATTGAGATCTTCAGGTTTTTCTTTCTCCCTACAAATCTGCTAACAGAATGCATTGTTCTTGACCAGTTTTTCTATCATTTTTTTCTCAATGTTTCAATCTAGTTTTTTTCCCTCCAATTGGATCAATCAGGAAGATTTGACTTTCATGTGGAATTACCTGCTCCTGCCGCATCAGAACGAGCTGCTATTCTGAAGCATGAAATACAGAGACGTTCCTTAGATTGTTCAGATGTGACCTTACAAGACATTGCCTCAAAATGTGATGGCTATGATGCTTATGATTTAGTACGTAGCTATTTCTCGCATTGTTGTAATTTTTTCTTTTACTTTTATTTATATTTCAATAATTGAAATATCAATATGATCAGATCTATTGATTGGTACAATTTCATGAAAATGTTTTCCAAATGTTGGACACTTTAGTTTGGCCAAAATTTGATTCTGATGGAGGGAAGACTTGCGAAATTTGAAAACTGAAGGTAAGAGGCCGAGGAAGAACATTTGGTGAAATATTTAGTTTGGCTGCTTTGCTTTGTGGAGGAGATAAAAAAAATGTGAAGCGATTTCTTCCACTTAAAGAATCTGGAAGAAATTGCTGAACTAAAGAAGAATGGTGGAGAGGATATGCAACCTGAATGCATGAGTGAAGTCTGAAGACTTAAAGCACAAGGAAAGAAAGAAAAAGAGAACTAGAAAGGTAGGAGAGGAATACGAAGGGCCATGGAAGAAGTTAATGAAATTTTAGAATGGGAATTTGGAAGGCCAGAACTGATTAAATTTTAATTAATTACTTCATACAAGTGGATGGGTGAGTGGGACATGTGGCCTTTGGACCTTGTTACAAATTGCTAGCCAAAGAGGGAAGTGGGAACATGGCATGAACAGCCTTGGAGAAGGAAATTTGATTATTACTTTGACACATTTTTAACACTTGGTTCTTTTTTTTTTTTTTTTTTTGCTAGACTTATTTATTAATTTTAAGGTTAGTTAATGTTTTACTCGCATTAATAAGAATATTTGGCTACTTTTTTTCTTCTCTGTGCTAAATTTTGGCTGTATATTTGATTATCTATATCGATATATATTTGTTAGTTAAAAACTGAAACTTACAATACACGATGCACACAAAGTTCAATTTCGATACACGTTCCATTTCACGAGTCAACAATCTTGGATATAGATGTTACTCCCCCCAATTTTTCTCGTTGATGTTCATCTTTAAACATAAGATCATAATAATTCCACTTTCAGGAAATTTTGGTTGATAGAGCTGTCCATGCTGCCGTTAGCCGTTTTCTGCCATTGAGTCTTAACCAGAAGCAAAATCCCACTTTAATTGAAAATGATTTTTCTCTGGCAATGAATGAGTTTGTTCCGGCTTCAATGCGCGATATTACTAAACCATCTGCAGAAGGTGGTCGCTCTGGCTGGGATGATGTTGGTGGTTTAGTGGAAGTTAAGAATTCTATCAAAGAGGTATGTGCTTTATTTTGGCCTCTTGAACTCTAGCATTGATGAATTTGGATTACTTTGAAGCCTTTTATGTTCTCGTTGGTGATACATGGATTTAGGCTTTGAAATTTGAATATTTTTGTTCTTACCATTTTTCTTTTTTGTCGACCAATTAGAATGCCTTTCCGTAACTCCTCCGTCAGAGTATGTTCTTTTTGTCTTTTTGTACTTTTCTCATCAACGGAAGCTGCTGTTTCTTATGCGAACGAGGCAGCTATAAGTATCAACTTATAATCCCATTCAGCTTGATTAAATAGAAACATTTGGAAATTACATTTTGTGAAGGAGGCTAATGAAGATCTAGTGGATTCTTTTAACGTTTTTGTACTTTTAAGGTATCTCAGGAATATTTTACATTATGTTGCTCCCAAGTTTTTCGTTATTTGCTTTGAGTTAGTTTGGAGTCTCTTTAAAAACTTATAGCATACCCTTTATGAAATGAAATATATAATTTTCATTATGTCGTCTTAAGTAGTTCAAATGCTATTTCCTACAGCTCTACCTTTAGAAGAGAATTCTGCTGGTGCATCTTAACGTAATTCAAGTCTATGTTTCCTTTTGTTCCCGTTTATTTTCTGCATTACGTTAAAGCTTTCAAGCATTGCCTTCAAAATTTTCCTATATCTTTGCGCAGATGCTTGTATTTCCTTCAAAGTTCCCGAACATCTTTGCTCAAGCCCCTTTAAGGTTACGGTCAAATGTTCTCCTATATGGACCTCCTGGTTGTGGCAAGACCCACATAGTTGGTGCTGCTGCTGCTGCTTGTTCATTGCGATTTATATCAGTCAAAGGGCCGGAACTTTTAAACAAATACATTGGTGCTTCTGAGCAAGCTGTGAGAGACTGACTAACCTTTTTTTGCCACTTTTTAAAATATTAAGTGCATCTAATATGATCGTTCAACTGTTGACTAGCATTATGTTTGCTTGGTATTCAAATTGATGCCAATTATCTGAGAATAACATGTTTGTAAATCGTATGAAGTTTTTAACTTTTTATTGACCACTCTAGTGCTTATAATTTTATGGATTGGCTTGTTAGCTGAAACTCTTTATGTGCTAAACCTTCTCTTTCCTCTCAATTTAAGAATTGATTGACAAGCACTAATTTTGATACCTGTGCCCCTTGGTTAAGAACACAGGCTTTTTACTCTGGGAATCTAGAATTTAGTTGAAAATAATAGCTGAGATACTGTTCCCTTCAATTCCCTCTTATGGGTATCTTGGAAGATCAAATATAATGGATCATTTTGCTCAGAAACTCTATTTTTGGTTTCAGGTTCGTGATATTTTCACTAAAGCAACTGCAGCAGCACCTTGCATTCTTTTCTTTGATGAGTTTGATTCAATTGCACCAAAGCGAGGGCACGATAATACTGGAGTCACCGATCGTGTAGTCAATCAAGTGGGTATCCTACTTCCTTGACCACCCTGTATTGCATTAGGATTCAATTATTTTGACTATTCTATTTTTCTGCTTGCCAGTTTCTAACTGAATTGGATGGTGTCGAAGTTCTAACCGGTGTATTTGTTTTTGCTGCAACAAGGTTAACATCTCTTCGTTTAAACCAGTCGGGCCAACGACAAAAATAACTAAAATAATTCTGCTTATCTTGTGATTGCTTGCTTTCAATCATACATACATTATTTGTTTATTGTAATTGTTATTCCATTATGCTCAATAATTTTCTAATTTTCAGCTCCCCCATTCCTCGGCTTCTCATTTTCTTCTTAAGTTGCATTTTATTTTTCATTTTAAGCAGTAGACCAGATTTGCTTGATGCCGCACTGCTAAGACCTGGCCGACTGGATCGCCTTCTGTTTTGTGATTTCCCCTCTCCTGTGGAACGGCTAAATATTCTCCAAGTTCTTTCCACAAAGGTTGGTTTGTTAAACTTTAATTGTTTAACTTATTTTTCTGCTGTTACGGCTTACGGATCAATGTTGCCTTTTGGTTTACCCACATGGGACAAATGTCTATTAATGGCTGAAAAGGTATCAGTTATGCTCATGCTTGATATGATCGACACCACTATGTTCCTCCATTTTCTTGTTTCATTTTCCATTCCATCAAGAACATTTTCGCAGTTTAAAGGAGTAGAAAATTTGATATACGTAGATATAAACAATACACACATACTTTCATGCAATGCGGAGTCAAATTTTTATCTGTTTATTTACTCACCATGGCAGAATTTGTGGGAGATAGTTTTAGTTGGAAAATAAGCTTTTAGAAATTAGAAACTGGTTGCTATCTAAATTATTGCTGTAGAACATAATTTTTATAGCTATACATTTTTTTATGAAGTTTATAATTTGTCTAAGAGTATAGCCTCCAGGTTAAAATACATTGGACCTAAAAAATTCCCAGATTGTTGGTTGGGTAAAAGCTTAAATTGTCATGAACAATTATGATTACCTTGGCCCAAATAGCAAATAAGTCAATTTTCCTTTTAATTGCATCAGTTCTGTTCATAGATAAATTTAGAAATTGAATGATCATATTCTTAATAATGATTGATGGATTCAACATACAGCTACCGCTGGGCAGTGATGTTGATTTGGAGCCAGTCGCTTATATGACAGAAGGTTTCAGTGGAGCTGATCTTCAAGCTCTACTCTCAGATGCTCAACTTGCAGCGGTTCATGAGCATCTCGATAGCGCTAACGCTAGTGACCCAGCTCAAAAGCCTATCATTACTGATGCGCTATTGAAGGCAACTGCAGGCAAGGCAAGACCATCGGTATCAGATGCTGAGAAGCAAAGACTGTACGGCATCTACAGACAGTTCCTGGATTCCAAAAAATCTGTCTCTGCGCAGGTACCTCCCATTTTCCCTTCTCTCTTTCCTCTTACAATTTCAAATTGCTTCCGGTTTAAGTCTTTAGTGATCACAGTTCACTTAAGATAATATTATGAGAGTTTCCTTGAAAACTTAGTATAGAAGTGTCAAATAGTTGTCTGCTGAAAAAAGAAGCTACGTTCAAGTTTGCTCAAACACTTGATGTTAAAAAAAAAAAAAAATTCTATATTCAATATCTTGATAGAATGGTCATTGAAATAATAGTAACTGTTTTTTTTTTTCCTTTTTTGTTAAAACATTCTATCACTAAAAGGACTTGTGATATAGAATGCACAACATTAATGTCTAGGGAAAGTTTATTTACCCATCCTTTGGTTAGGAAAATAATGATGATAGTGATAATGGTAATGATCAGGATAATTTAGGTTTGAATACCGTCTCTAAATTTACCTAGTATTTCGTTTTGATCTTTGTAATTATAAGTGTCGTATTTTGATCTGTCAACTTTGGAATAAACAATTGTCTTAAAAATTAAGCTCGTTTATTTCCATGAGTTTTCATTGTTTATAAGGAAACATTTAACTTAGGCAAATTATAAAAACAAAAACAAGCTTTCGTAATCTACTTTTGTTTTTGTTTTTTTAACTTGACTTCTGCTTTTTAGATTTTGAAAACATATAGATATGAAATATTTGAATATTAGCAAATTTCTAAAAACAACGTTTTTTAGATTTTTTTTTATTTTTTTAGCTTTCAAAACTTGATTTAATTTATAGAAATATTTGTAAAAAAGTAGATAACATACCAAAGAAATCCACAAATAAAAACAGTGTTGATGGTTTAATTTTAAAAACACAAAGAATTATACTTAATCGATACATTATTGAACTCACCCTTTTAATTTATCATATTGCTTGTCTTCAGACTAGAGATGCAAAGGGGAAAAGAGCAACCCTAGCTTAAAGAGGCAGCCAGCACCATCACTATATTTTGCCTATCAATCATTTTCCTATTGGTGCAACTGGTCTTGTCTTTGAAGTAAGTTTGTTCATTGTTACCATAATTGTTTTAAATTATTACTACTTTACACATAGGGGTCGGAATTTGATCTTATGACCAATAAAGTGAGAGAATTATAGATTTTATGTCACTATTAATGTAATTTACTCTTGGAGGTGTCATTTAATTAAATGCCATTTTTCTTTCTGCCCCTTCAAACCCTTGAACTGTTGTATATATATAAACTGATTATTAACACAGGATGTTGAATTTCAAAGCCCTCTCTGGAAAGTTGCGTTTAATTACAGTTTTCTTGATTTTGGGATTCCCTTTTAGATCTTTCTTTTCCTTTCAATGTCTTGTGAATGTATTTAAATTCTTGTTTGTTAGAACAGATTTCTCAACCAAAACAAGAAAATAGCAAAAGTTGGCCACCTACTTCCCGAGTCAAAATGAACTCTGTGTCTGCTACTAGTGGCAACCAGTTTCATCATCCACATCTAATATGTCATTAGTAGAGGTTCCATTTGTCATGTCTCGAGCCCATACCTGATTCCTGCTTTGAGTCTCAACCTGAAGGACCAAAGGTTGGTATTTGGTTTGGATAAGCAGGCATGGACACGCAGCTTTGAGCTCATACCCTTGATTTCCATTTTGAGTTTCAGTCGGAAGGACCAAAGGTTGGTATTTGGTTTGGATAAGCAGGCATGGACACGCAGCTTTGAGCTCATACCCTTGATTTCCATTTTGAGTTTCAGTCGGAAGGACCAAAAGTTGCTATTTGGTCTAGATTTGCTTGGACAGGCTCCTCGAGTATATATCATCCCAATGGGGAAGATAATCTTCCCATTATCGACGGAAAATTCAAATGCTTTGAACACTTTAGGTCTTGTTTTGTAAGTTTGAAGCTTTGAAACCTGTCGAGATTAACTTCCAACTCCACTAATTTAAGCTTACTTAAGTTACCGGACCTAGTAGATCACTATGGAAACTTGTACCGTACACGCTTCTTTCTCGGCCACCTCTTTCTGCTAACGACCCTTCTCGTACATTTTTTATTTTTATTGTTTTGTTAAATTTAATGTTATCTAATGATTATTTTATTTTTAGGTATAGCTTTGATTTAAATGTGCAACACATATTTTCTAAACTTTTAGAAAAATATAAACAATTTTAAAATGTTGATGTATAAAATAATTTTTGAGAAACGAAGGTTGTTGGTTGATCAGGCTTGTTTATTAAATAATACATATATTAATCTATACAATGTGACTTTTTTAAGACAAAAAAAGTAATATTTTATATTAATTATAATAATTGATTGGTTTGTTCATTTTGTTTTGATGAATTGAATCTTACTAGAGTTGCTACCATATGCATGACGTAACTTTTTTATGCGAAAACATTCATTTAAAACGACTTAATAAAATGATGTCATAGACTTATACGTTTAAAAAATGATCTTAAAACAAAAATATTAAAAGAGCAACGCCCTATATTAATCTAAGACCTACGAAATTTAATGCAACTATCCTATGCAAGTTTCATGTTCTTTGATGCGATGTCGCCGTCAACCATACATGGGGTGTCTTACTTTTACCTAAAATATGAAAGTAACACATTTTAAGAAATACTCAATAAATGACCCCACTATTGGTGTCGGGGAATGCATTTTAAGGAATACTCAATAAATGACCCTACTATTGGTGTCGGGGAATGCAAACACAGGCAATCATGAATAGGGATCTATCATTTAAAACTATAGTCTCCTAGGTGGCCTTCAATCAAGACAAATTGGATGTGTAGTACTTCCCTACACACGACCCACACGTGCGAACATGGGCCTACCAGGCAGACTTGCACACCCACTAGACCTGCATGGTCGGGCTAGTTGGCTGTAGCCAGACGTCTGGAGGTACAACGATCGTCGTGTATCATGTCAAGCATGATAGTCATCATGATCATCATAGTGTATGCGTCCATACTCATCATAAAAGGGGAAGTATCCCATATGCATGAGATCCCTATACTTTTCATCTAAATCATTCATGCGGCACAACCCCACACATTCTTTACATATTATCCTAGGTAACATGCATGCATAAACTTTCATACATTCATCATTCATAACTTTACTTATGGGCTGTGCATCAGAAAACTCTTCATTGTCATACATGTCGTAGCATGTCATATCATAGTACAATATAACATCTCATACATACACATCATTGTAACATGAGATATCATCATAATATATCATATCGTCATACATCTCATGTCATCATAGCATATCATAGCATCATAACATATCATAGCATCATAACATATCACATCATCATAACATATTACATCATATCAAAATACATGACACGTGCAGGGGCCACTGGGCACGTGTCATCATAATAAGACAAGTCTTTCGACCAAGCCGATAGTAGGGTCACTCGTTTGGTTGGCCTACGCTGAAGCTACTACGACCCCTTGATGCTAGCTTAACGTTGCTCTCTAAAATTAATTCAACCTAAGGAGTCCCACAATTATAAATTAGAATTCTACCGTGTGAATTGGCTCACCTAATTTTGAATAAAATAATTTAAACTAGCTAAACCAAATTTTGCATATAATTTAAACTTGAACCGATACGTTAGGAATATGTTATGTGATTGTTATGGTATACGATATGGTATGATACATGCATGTTGAGAATTGTTATGTTTGGAAGTATTAAAAACGTTATGATATGTTATATGTGCGACATAAATGATAGGATATGATATGATTGACATGCAAAACGACGAACTAGCATGAAATACAACTTCCGTGTATGCATGAAAGATATGATAAATGATATGATAAACGATATTAGAAATGATATGAAAAACGATATGATATGTACGAAATGCTAGCGGGGGGGTTGTATTAAATGATAATAAAAATGGAAAAATGTTGTGACCTCATGCATTATTGTGTGGTCATGCATGGGAGAATACCCCTTATCCTTCACGATAGTACGGACGCGTACGTTACGAGGCATGAAAACGATATTATGGTTATCATAATGTTGCGATGACCAAGCAGGAAAACGATCATTATGTTTATCATAATGTTGCGACGGTCACGTAGAAAAACGATCATTATGTTTAACTTAATGCTGCCGTGACGGCCGCTACTTCTAACGGGTGTCCGGCATAGAAAGCTCCCAGAGTGTGCTCGTCCGACAAGGAAAGGGGCCCAGGAGATGTGCGAACCGACTGGTAGATCCATACTCGCACGTGTGGTCCGTGTGTACGAAATTAATTATACATCCAAGCTACCCGTTAGGATAGCCGCTATAGGAAAAGAGACTATTATGATAGATCTCATTCATGAATTTGTATGTGTTTGCATTTAACCCCCATAGTTGGGTCACTTACTGAGTATTTCTTTAAATACTCAAGCCACGTGTTACTTCTATTTCAGGTTAAGGCAAGATCCTGTACGGCTGACGACGACATCGCAACTCGAGACCATGACACATGCATAGGGTAGTCGCATTTATTTTCTTATACTTAGACTAGAATATGACGTTTTCAATTTAAACGTTTATTTATTTTATTTAGTTTTTTGTTGTGTCGTTTTAAAGGTGTTTTCAAAACACAACACGTAAGTTCATGACTGTGTTTTAAGATGAATGTTATGTTTTATGAAAGTTTAAATAAAGTATTTTCGCATTCAATGTTCATGATATGTATACAATAGCAACCTTAGATTAAATAGAAAATTTCGAGTCGTTACAAAATCTATTTTGATATAATGTAAATATGTTGTATATTATGTTTAAGATTCTTTTTATTTTTATTTCGCAAAAAAATTGACCG
Source organism: Cucurbita ficifolia (assembly GCA_033971965.1). NCBI lineage: Eukaryota > Viridiplantae > Streptophyta > Magnoliopsida > Cucurbitales > Cucurbitaceae > Cucurbita > Cucurbita ficifolia. The sequence goes on from CM066979.1 coordinate 3,462,328, forward strand.
CCATTTTTCGTCATTAAGTCAACTCCAATTTCGATCTATACTTCGAGTAAACTAAAAAATTGGGTCGTGACGGTCTTTACCTTGCCACCAGTGATATAATTTCAAATCTTGATACAATTTCAAATCTTGATACATTTACGTATTGCATATGATGTATCATGAACTTTAGAAAATATCTCACACTTAAGCTCATCATTATTAGCGACCCATAGATGTCTATACCATAGAAGACCATCGTCACATAACAAAAAAAAAAAAAAAAAAAACATTTTCATTCGTCTTGTATCTAACTGTTGCATCACCCAATTTGAGTAGGAATCTTCGTTTTGAGGTCAATTAGGTGTTGTCTCAAGGTAGTCATTTCCTTATTCGTAATGATGATTTTAGCTCGTTTCAGATCAACTTGTTTGTCCATTTGGTTCATTGTAAGAGCTGACGTGCAAATCTTCTTTCTTCTCAACGTGTCTGCAACATTATTCACTTCATTAGGATGGTAAAGTATCTCCACGTCGTAATCTTTAACTAGTTCAAGCTACCTCATCGTCTCACATTTACCTCCTTTTGAGTGAACAAATACTTCAAATTCCTATGGTCTATGTATAATTATATCTTCTCTCCATACGAAGGATGTCTCCATATTTTCACTGCAAAAACCATAATAGCTAACTCTAGCAAGATTAACTCATAATGTTTCAATTGACGAGAAACGTAGGCTATCACTCTATAATACTGCATAACCACACACCCTAAACTTTTACCGGACACATCAATATAGATCACAAATTTTTTTAGTCCCATCTAGCACGCCCGACATATCAGTTAACTTTTGGAAGCTCCTCTCACAAGCTTCATCCCAAGTAAACCATTTTCCTTTACGAGTCAAGTGGGTAAAGGCGAATGCAACCTTGGAGAAGTATAGAATAAGTCAACGATAGTAGCTTTTCAACTCTAAAGAATTCACCTTGATTAAAAAATTTAGTTTTTAAAAAATAAAAATAAAAATAAAAATAATTCAATTATAAAAACGTTACTTATCCTATTAAAAAAAATTAATTCTCTATTTTCTTTTATTAGTATTATCAGTTCACAACATGTAGGACGGACATTATACTCGTGTTTGATCTATCTTTTTATTCGTCGTATTAATAAAAGTAATTAATATTATTAATATAATAGAAAAATATTCCACCGACCTTCTACATATAAATAACTTAATGACGAAAAAAACGAATGGAGTAACCAGTTGCCCACCTACCCGAATCTATTCTCTATCAAATCATTTTTTTTATCCAATCAACTACTTAGCTTAATACGAATAACAAATTGTCGTTTTTTTAATATATTGGTGACGTTTAAAGGTAGATATTTTACGAGATTTTATGAAACTAAAAGGGATAAAATTGTAATTTTTAAAAATAGTAGGACCTAAATTTTAATTTTCTGGAAATTGAGGAAATAAGTTTGCAATTTATCCTAAAAGAAAAAGAAAAAGAAAAAGAAAAAGAAAGAAAAAATAATGATAGCAGAAAGAAAGGTCAAAGGAGTCTCAGTGTGTGTTGCCTCTTTGTTTTCGCCCATTCTCTCATAAATCAGTTTGCGCGGTCGCATGCCATTCTTCCGTCGAACCCTCTAGGGCATACCGCACAACAACACTGCACCACCTCCATCTCCCAATTCCATGTTTTCCCTCAATTTCCTTCTCAATCTCTCTCTGCTATCCATTCCAGCTCTTCCTTAGCAGCTACTCTCTCGCGGGCTCACACTCACGGTTTTCTATGTGTACGTTTCTTCTAATCCTTTGGTTATTTCAACTTTTCGTTACCCTTCCGCGTTGGTTTTTGGGGTTTCAATGTTTTTATCTCGATCTTCCTCTCGTCCGTCTCGCTAATGGCCTCGTTCTACTATTCGGCAGGGAGGGAAGCTCTTGGATTTCGCGAATTCTGAGAGCTTTGGATAAGGGAAATCGTGGTGTTATTGAGCTTCGTGGAAAGAGTGGATAATGCAAAGGTAAAGATCGAAGATTTACTCTTTCCTGTTTCTTACTTGAGAACTATTTTTTTCCCCGTTTCTTCATACCCGCTTGGAGGCTGTTGCCGTTTTTGCTTAATTGGTAAGGAATTATTCGAAGTATGCAAAAAAGGTAATGGTGAGTTGTAAGGGCTTATGACTAAAGAGAATAGGTATATGGGTAAGCTTATAGATGAATTTGTGCTTCTAACTCTCCCCATTCGTGACCTATAGGCGTCGGATTCAATACAGGATAATAACTGATTGCTAGGGAATGGAATAAGGATAAGGAGCATATTCGGTTCCACATGAGCATATGTTCTGAAAGAATTTTGTTCCGAAGTGGCTTGAAGTTGTATTTAACAGACCTGAGTTACCTGAAACTGGCCGTTTATGCTAGCAAGTGTAGCCTTTCTAGTTTATAGCATATCGATTTCCATTCTTCGTCGTGCTTTTACATTTGCTTAGTAGGAATGAGTTCCAATATTTCTTTAACCAAGTTGAAATAATGTACTAACTAAATAAAGTCGTTCATTCCAAAATTATGGTCTGTGAATAATGATTCCCTACTAACAATAACATTAACTTTTCATTACAATTTTTTTTTTTTAAAAACACTTCTTTGAACAGAGTCAAAACCGTTTTCAAAATGCCCAAAGTTTTAGTGAACTAAACACTAGTATTTGAAATATTTTTATTGGTCACAGTGACTTCGTCAGTTCGTGATTTTTGTGATTTATATCTGAATTTGTACTTATCTTGATCTTATTGGCAGGAAATAGCTGTTTTAGTTTAAGGGAGTTGAATCGATACAGAAAATTGGCATTGTTCTAGGCTATTGAACATCATGTCTGGATTTCTGCCATTCGATTCAACACATCATAGAACATCTGATGGTGGGTCCTCGAAGAGTTCTCAAGACAGGCAAGACGAAGCAGGACATTGGTACTTGTCCAGAAAGGAAATCGAAGAAAATTCCCCATCAAGAAGAGATGGTATTGACTTGAAGAAGGAGACTTATTTACGAAAGTCATACTGCACATTTTTGCAAGATCTGGGCATGAGGCTTAAAGTGTAAGTCTTTGATGTTTGATTTTACCTAAATATTATGTATGTGGTAAATGGAGAATCTGTTGTGCAAGTCTGTATTTAGCATTTAATAAAAACATGAATATTTTTTTTAGTGACTCATAGGATGCCCATTCATCTTATGCCTTTGTTCATATTGCAGTTCGGCTATGAGTATCATAGGCAAAATGCACATTTTGAGCTTTATTCCATATGGATATATGTAAAAGATGCGATTATGTAAAAATGTACTTGGGGAACAGAGAAGATTACAAATGTACCCCTTTACCAAAACCAATAGTGTTATTGAAGAGTTTGGGTAAAAGTGCCTTCCTGTTAAGCGCTGACTGCAGCATTAACTTTTATTTAAAAACTCTGGTTCCTCTCATGCTAATTCCCAAAATAGTGTTACCATGAAGCTCACTAATATGATTATTTAGGGTTTTACCTTTTTGAATTCTAGAGGGGAAACACCCTTGGTAGATTTTTTATTGGGGGGGGGGGGGGGGGGGGGGTGAAGAGTCACAAGATTTTCATTAGAAACACAAAAGGAGGGTAGAGAGACAAGAACTCTCTCTCCTAAACCCTAAGCTTTGGATTGCAAAAGAGAAGAAACTGCAATCAAGGCAAGTTAAAAATGTTACCCAAAAGGGAAAGCATGTATATATGTTGTCCAAAAGGGAAAACATGTATACTAAAATGCATCACCTTATAAGTAGTTGTAAACCTCCCTCTTGCAATTTTCATTGTAGCTAGAGTTGGCCCAATAGTTGCTTTGATACCAATTCGGAGTAGCCTTAGAGGATAAAAAGAGTTTTCTTTACAATATTTAATCAAATCTTTATTATGAATCTAAGTTTTGGATACATGAGAGAGATTCTCTATTTGAAGAGAATTATGGCAAATACAAATTCAAAAAGGAAAATTAAAAGGGATTAATCAAGAATATAACCATTAATATGAATTTATCCCAATTTACCCTAATCCTACGACATCATGGAGTCTTATAATGAAAGGAGAGAACCACATTGACGCTGCATGATATTTAGTTGCACATTGACATGGAAAACCTTCGTATATAATATAAGGCTAAAATTTTTCTATGAAGATCATGTTGTTTCTCTCCTTCCAAGGACTTCAAAGGAAAGCCGTATAAGCTGTATCCATAGGATCTCCTTGTCTTTTTTTGAAAGGATGCCCACCAACAAAGCCTGATGGCAACTACTATTGTCCTTATGCAAAGGAACTACCAGTCAAAAGCTACTAGAATGGAAGTCCAAAATTTTCTTGTGAAGTCGCACGATCAAAATAAAAACTAGAATCATGGCTTAAATTCCAATCTTTGCCCAGATGACTCTTTTCCATGAAACAAGGCTAATGTGTATATAATCATGTTTTTTCCCCTTTACTTAGGAATGAGGAAGATATAAGTATTTGCTTCCCCTTTATTGGGGATAAAGTTCTATGGTTTCCTTCATTTCACGCTTTCCAATGACTATCTTTCATTACATTTGACCATAAGGTGTTCATACCATTACGAAAGTCTCCAAAAGATGAAGCAAATTGTCTTTGCAGTAAGTGATTTTGAAGACTTTTCGGAATAAGGACACGTATTTTTAGTAAACCATCCCTATCATTTAGATCACATTTTCTTGTAATGACTTGGAATGATTTAGAATTCTACACATAACTTGTTCTTCACAGTTCACACCCACTTCAAGAGGCACTCTACATTCATTTGCTTGGTAGTATAGAACCATTACAAACATCTCCGAAAGATGGAGCAAGTTGTCTTTGCAGGAAGTGATAAAGGTTCGAAGACTTCCTGGAATAAGGACTCTTATTTTTAGTAAACCTTCCATCATCATTTAGATCATATTTTCTTGTAATGACTTGGAACGATTTAGAATTCTGCACAACAGTTGATTTTCACAGTCCACATCCACTTCAAGTACTGCACTACATTCATTTGTTTGGGACTTTAGAAACCAAGACTCGATCAGCCCACTTTTAGACCACACTACATTCTTCTTTCTAGGATGAGAATGGGAACAGTGTAAGGGCCAGATTTTAGAAGACAAGTAGCTTGTCAGCTGCACTATTTGTGGTATTTTCTCAATTACACTATCGGCCAAACCAATCATGAATTTCAACTAGCACAGAACCTTGAGAAGAAATTTACTTTAAAGGGATTAACCTCAATTAAACTGAGACTTTATTGTTGTTGTTAAAGTCTGCTGCCACTCTTTATTCTCAATTGGCTAAATTATGAAGACCAATTGTTAAGCGTGAGTTTAAAGGTGGATTGTTGAGTAAAAGGAGTCTAGGGTGTCGTTTCAATGGTTGCTAGTATTTTTGTTTTGTTGATTCCTTTCTCATCATGTATTTTGTAATTAAATGAATTTTTTTCACCCCAATTTGAAAGCAAATTCTTCTGAAAATAATGAATCTCTCATCAAGTCATTGGTTTGCTTAAGTCAGTATTTATTTCATTGGTTTGAATTTCAAAGGGTTTTTTTATTTTATTTTATTTATTTATATATATTTTTATCTTAGTTTGAGGTAGTTTTCTTTGCAGAATTTTGGGGCTTTTAGGGTTCTTTTTCATTAGGGTGGAAGATTGTTTAAGTTAGCATTTATTTCCTTGGTTCAAATTTAAAAAGTTTTCTTGGAAGAAGCCTTTTCTCATCCGATGTTTAATCTCGTTTTAGGGGCATTAATGGTAAATCTAAATTGTCTTTCATTTTCAAGATAATAATTTCAGATTTTGGGTCTCTAGGCAGTATATTCCTCAAGTTTGTTCGGTTTTCATTAATGTGCATGAGGAAGAAGATTGTAACCATTTCTAGGTTCTTGCTTTGTATTTTCTTTCTTTTATTTTCACTCCCATCGATAGTTTGTAACCTTTGAACATTTTTTCATTTTTATTATACCATTGATAAGTTGTTTCTCGTTAAAAAATAAACTACTTAATGGAGGTGGATGGCTTTTTGGAGCTGGCTAAGGTATAAGTATAAGGAAACGTATTATTGTGTACCTGCCCTAGCTTAAATGCATCATTGCCCAATAGCAGCTTGTAACAAAGGCGTGAACCACCTTTTGTGTTTTACAAAGTGATTGAAACTAAACTAGGCCCTTATCTTCCTACCATATTTGCTAACAATTATCTTGTTGCCAAAGAGCACATTTTTCCAAAATCAAGTATTGCAGCCACCTAGCAACCAATGGAAAAATTATTCCTTAAATTTCCTAATATTGAGTAATCAAGACCGACGGAAACTACCCTACTTTTCCATTGCCAGATTGCCTTGTGATTGATGTTACCCCTAGGGAAATTCCTCATACAATGTTTAAACCTCTTAGCGAGCGACAAAAAAGTTAAGTTGGGAGTATTTTGGACATCACTTGTATAAGAGTTGAGGTCAACAACCATTAATTGATGCTTTTGGTATTATCACCCAAAGAAATAAATAAGAGATTTAAGTTCTAACTAGTAGTAGCACACTTGAGTCATCTATCATAGCATGAGCACTTACTTCCTTTAAGTTCATGATGTCTAAGATGCTGATCAAGTTCAGAGTGCCTTTGAAATCATCCTTTAGGTCTTCTTGAAAATGAATTGTACCATCTATGCATGGGAGATGGCTTGCTATGCTTTGCTCCTTGTCAACGATCAACTTTTAGGATATCTATGATACCTTTGTCTATTCTGTTGCCCATTAAGTTGCCCAATATATTGGGTGCAAAAATGAAGATGAATAGAGAAAAGATGTCATCTCATCTCAACCTCCGCCAATACTTCACCGAGGTCAATCATTTGATAAGAAACAATTTCATTGATGTATGAAATTTATAAAAGGCGATATGTCCATGGAGATTAAAAAAGCGAAGGGAAGCATGAAAGTATGTAGCATAAAAATTAGACATTTTACACCATGAAATAGCATAGTAAGTGATCCAATTGAAATTTATCAATGAAGTCATGTTGTTTCCATCTTTTCCTGAGAATCCAAAAGAAAGTTGGAGTCATATGCATCCGAAGTATGGCCTTCGTATTTTTAAAAGGATGATTGTAGAGAGGAAAACTTTGATCTCAAGAGGGAAGGTCAAATACCATCCAAATGCTGAGCGAACTCTAGTGTAAAATTGAGCTGCAAACAAGCAATGCATAAATAAATGTTTGGGTTTCACCAAGTCTTTTGACATATAAAGCATCAACCCAAGGAGATGGCAAGAAGGCAATAGGAGCTGGAAAACATCATTGGTGTTTGTAGAGAGATATCCTATGTAAGTGTAGAGTGATATCCTATGGAAAGAGATATGCCTTTTATGGTGGTATTCAAAACCTCTCTAGTTGTGGCCTCTTTGCAATGAGATATCCTATGTAAGTGTGGGGTAGCGAATGACCGGGGGAAGTAACCCAAGGATCCTTCCAAAAAGAGGTTGATGCTCCATTGCCAACTTGATGATAAATGCAGCTGGTGACGATCTTACTATTTGATAATGTTTTTCCTTGAGCCTTTGGTGGGAGCTAAATTAGCCCAATTTAAATAATTATCAGACCCATATTTTTCCTTGATCAGTCCTACAAAGAGCTTGCTTTTATTGGTTATGTTGTCAAACCCATTGTGCCAGAAGAGCTTTGTTTTTGTCCATCAACGATTAAAGGCCAAGGCCTCCTTGATCTATGGGATAGAGGATGTTACTCCAAGGTCTCCTTGGTCCATGGGATAGAGGATGTCACTCCATCTAACAAGATGACACCCTTTTCATAATAAAGTCTCGAATAGTCTTCCCTCCTCTTGAGATACCTTGTTTGGCAAACAAGGAAAGTTAGCAAGTTGGAAGGTTTGGTAAGGTGGCTTGCTTGAGAGTAAGTCTTCCATCCTTCCAAGTAAAAGTGGATCCCAAAGTCGATAATCTTCTCTCAATTTTCTCGATGATTGGAGCCCGAAAAGATGATGATGTAGGAGCATTGTTAAGGGGAAGCCTAGATAGTGTTAGACCATGAACTCAAGATATCTCTTCAAAAACTTTAACCACATCAAAAAGGATAAAGGTTGATTCATCCTCCATATTGGTGAAAAGAATGGTGTCATCTGCGAACTAGATGTGGCTAATACAAAGGGTTCCTTGCCTATTTGAAAACCTTCGATTCGATCTTCACATTCAGCTTTTTATATCAATCGACTGAAACTAGTGGACCCCCTTGTCGAAGACCCCTTGTAGCTAATATTTTACTGCGAGGACAACCATTAATTATAATAGAGAAATTGGTGTAAGAGGTGCACCCTTTGTTTAATCCATTTATAACTAAAGCCTTTGGAGTCAAGTAAAAGATCAAGAAAGTCCCAATCCACCTTGTCAAAAGCCTTTCAATATCAAGTTTGATGACTTAACCTTTTTTCCCTTTTCTATTCGTCTATCAATTCATAGCCATTAAAGAAGCATAACATTTTGTCTTCCTTCAACTAAAGTTGTTTGGTTATTAGTAATGGTGTAGGGGAAGTACCTCTTTGAGATGCTCTGATAGGACTCTTGTAAGGCAATGGGACGAAAATCAACTACAGGTTTGGCATCGATTTCTTTGGAAGTAAATAAATTTGTCTCATTAAGGCTAGATTTAATAATCCCATTCTGAAAAAAAAAATCTTGAAACACTCTCATAATATCAAGTAGGAGCATGTTCCACATTTTTAAGGACTTCTGCTGTGAAACCATTGAGCTCAGGAGTCTTGTCCATTCCAAGGAGATCAACAGCCTGCAAAATTTCAAATTTTGTAAATTCACCTTCCAAATCAGCTAATAAATAATTCTCGATTGGTTCCAATCACCAAGTTCACTGTTTTCGTACATAGCTTGATGTAAAAATCGACGCATCCAACTTCCAATCTCCTCTTCCTTTATAAGGCTTCTTCCTTGATTGGAAAGAATCTCAAGGGTGGTGGGTTTCTGTTTTCTTATTGGTCATAATAAGATGGAAGAAGCTAGAATTTGTTTCGCCATCTTCAATCCAATGCTTTTTGCATTTTTGTTTCAAAGCTCCCAGAGATGTTATCTCTGCTTTCTACAAGGTCCAATTGAAATTTCAGTCAACAATTGGTTCCTCTTTTGGTAGATATACAACCAAACACCTCTTTGTTCCACACTTTTAATCTCTCTCCAACTCTTCAATTTAAGAATGAATTCATGCCTCGGCCAACCACAAAGAGGAGTGTTTTTCAACCAATACTCAATCAAAGGCATAAAGCTGTGGTGTTGAAGCCACGCATTTTCAAAATGAAAGGGAGAGGCCCATTTTGTAACTACCACTTGAGAGAAACTGGCCTGTAATATCTTCCAAGGGTTAGGCTGTTCGCCCATTAAAGCGAAATAAGAGGAAAGTGGTTGGATGTGAGTTTGTCAACTCTTCCAACACTGGTGTTGGAGAAATTTTCATGGACTCCAGTAGAAGAAAGAACTCTGTCAATGAGATTCATCGTAGGGAGATTTTATTTGGATCCCAATCCTTCGAATAAGCTTTCTTATAGATCTTTTATTTTTAATTTTTTTAGTTATTATTTTTTTTAAAAAAATTTAATTTTCCATTTTACGTGGCCTTTGGCCCTTCCTTCCCGCTCTGCTTTCCTTGCTTTGGAAGATTAAAAATCTCTAAGAAGGTCAATTGCTTGGTTGGTTGTACTTAAGCAAATAAACTCTATTGACCTTGCCAAAGGTCTTCCCCTATATGTTGTTGGGGCTTAAATGGATTAGTTGAACCGACCCTACTCAATATGGATTACTTCGTTGTTTTCATTAGGTTAATTCAGTTGCTTCCCCAACACCATCCCTCCCCCAGAGAGAATGGCTACGCTAAAAGATAGATACATACTATTACACTCAACACAAAAGAAATATTATAATGTTCCATCATAATATTATGGATAATTATCTTGTATAAGGGTTGAAATTTTATTTCTTAACTAATATATCTCTAAAATCATATTTAATGCAGGCCTCAAGTAACAATAGCCACAGCTATAATATTCTGTCATAGATTCTTTCTTCGTCAGTCCCATGCAAAGAATGACAGAAGGGTATGTATCTTGTTTTGATTAATTATAACAAAGTTATGCTCCTGATATTGTTTTCATGGTGTATGTATCAAAGATTACTTTAAATTCTTACTTATACATGGTCAAATACCCATTTAAATCCTTGCTATTACAATAAAACTTGTTTATTGCATTAACTCGTGACATAGGACACACAGAGCAGTGAAAATAGTGATTGATATGAAGTCATGAAATATAAACAATTTTGATGTGAACTCTTCGTTGAAAACTCTGCATTTATGTTTGGTAGTAGTACTAATCTGCAAATTACTTGGGTTTAATTCCCTGAAAATTGACATGATACATGAATATGAATTTTATTGTAATATTTTTTATCCATTTATTATGTATAATAAATGAGCATTGTTTAGTGGGAATTCCCACTTCCTCCAAGAGGCTGTAAGTTCGATTCATCACCCCCGTGTTGTAATATGCTCAAAAAAAAAAAAAAACATCATTATAAATTATTCAGTTGAAATATTTTCCAGAATCTTAGTAGTTGTATGGTTTATTGTGGTTTAACTGTTTGCTTTTATTTTTAGCTTAATTTATTCAGAAATAGTTATCACGTAGACTGCATATGATGAACCTTTTATTTAGCAAGTGGTTTTAATTAATTGTGCCAGCCAAATATTATACAATTATGTAGAAGGTAATAGCAGGAAAATAAGGTAGGATTTAGAGAGGAAAGAATGGATATTGAGTGATTATCAGGATACTTAGACTTATGTTATTAGTATGATATGCAGACCATTGCAACTGTCTGTATGTTCCTTGCTGGGAAGGTTGAAGAGACGCCTCGCCCACTAAAGGATGTAATCATTGTATCTTATGAGATTATTCACATGAAAAATCCTGGTGCTGCCCAGAGGATCAAGCAGAAGGTTGTCTCTTACTGATGTTGTTGAAAACATGTTTATTTGTTTGCTTACTTAAGTGAAAGTTTCCTATCAAGTTCCCGGTCTTCCTAATATGTCTGTTCTCTCTCTCTCTCTCTCTCTCTCTCTCTCGTTCACACGTGCACACACATGTTTCATTTTTTTTAAAATTACGATTGCGCTAAATATTGTAGTTTCACTTTTTTCTAATTGATCTCTTTTAAACATGTAGGAAGTTTATGAGCAACAGAAGGAGTTAATTTTACTTGGTGAGAGAGTTGTGCTTGCAACCTTAGCTTTTGACCTGAATATTCATCACCCTTACAAGCCACTTGTTGAAGCAATAAAAAAATTTAAGGTTGCCCAGAACGCACTAGCTCAAGTTGCATGGAATTTCGTCAATGATGGGTAAGATCAAGAAGCTATTCGTTCGTCCATGATTCTTGTAGTTCTATCGGATAGCCTCTCCTCTTTATTCACTCTTCTGAGACTTGTTATAAAAACTCCGATACTGGTTCTTTGGGCAGGTTGAGAACATCACTCTGTCTGCAGTTTAAACCCCATCACATTGCAGCAGGTGCCATTTTTCTTGCTGCCAAGTTTCTTAAAGTGAAGCTTCCATCGGATGGTGAGAAGGTTTGGTGGCAAGAATTTGACGTGACCCCTCGCCAATTGGAGGGTTGGTGTCCCTTCATTTTGTCAATTGAGATAATCTCTGACCAAAATTGTCAGCCTTTGCTTTTTGTGGCTCTGATCTTTGTAATTCTCGTCCCTTAGAATTGTAAAAAAAAACCAACCTGAACCAGATGATTTTAGATATTCACATATCATTCCTTGAATGCTGTGAAGAATGATCAAGAATGTGATATACTATCATCTGGTTCGGGTCATAGATTTTCCCGATTAATAGTGGCATCTACGATAATATAGCTGTTTCCGACTGAGCTGTTTCTTTGAAGTCATTGAGTTCAACAACTGGATAATTCAATTAATTATTTTAATCATTTTATCTGTATTTGTTGCAGAGGTTAGCAATCAAATGCTAGAACTATACGAGCAAAATCGGGTGCAACCAGCTCAGGGAAGTGAAGTAGATGGAAGTACTGGTGGCGGTCCAAGTCATCATAATGTAGCAAAAACTACAGGTGAAACTGAGGAACAGACTTCAAAGCAAGTATCCTCTTGTTCGGCACCTGACCATTCATATGCAGACAATCATGGGGTACCTCAAAGAGCTGTCCAGAATCTTGGTAAGAACAATGGGACCGCTACAGAGGGGGGAAGTGCCATTACTTGTCACAAGGTGGACCCAATAGATAATCATCAAACTGATGAATTGCCTTACAAGGAGAGCAGCAGAGATATTTCAGACAGATCAAGGTCTGTAGTAGAGCACGCTGGAGAAGAGAAAGAAAAAAACAGTAGTAAAAGTGAGACTGCGGAAGCTGGAGAGTGGAGGGATGATGGTGTATCTCACAAGTCTAGCAGTCTAGTTGGTCGAAATGTCGAGGTTCGGGAAGGTCCAGTCGGGCAGTCGCCCAAAGCTATCAAAATGATCGATAGAGACAAGGTTAAGGCAGCACTTGAGAAAAGAAGAAAATCACGTGGAGAGATGTCCAGGAAGAAAGATGTGATGGATGAAGATGATCTCATAGAGAGAGAGCTGGAAGATGGTATAGAATTGGCGGCAGAGGACGAGAAAAACAGGCGGGAACGGGGTCAAAGCTGGTCTAAGGTCGATAACCAAGATGATGGAAAGGTTTATGAGGAATCTTTAAGTGAACATCATGCAGGAACCAAGAGCCACACTTCGTGGGGGACCAAAGTAGAGAATATAGTTGAAGAAGGGGAGATGCTAGATGATGCTTCCCCAGCTTTGAATAGCCGCAAGAGAAAAGCTGGAAGATCACCTGATTGGCACTCCGACGGAAAGAAGTGGAACGATTCTCTGTCTAATAACCATCACCATGCTGTGGAAGATGGAAACCGCAAGAATCGCTCTGTTTACGCAGATAGGGAGCTCAAAAGACATGCCCATGAGAATCACTATTAAACTCGATTGCAAGGATCCAGTTTGTTATATTGTAGCCATAGCATGTGTAACCTGGGTAGTCCAAGTACTGAAGCAGTGAGGAGTATACCAATTCCGTGGAACATACGTCATCACGAACAATACAAACTGTCGATGGAATGCTTCACCTGCTAAACCTGGGAACTGGAGTATTTACCACTGGAAGAAGGTGAGTGTTTACTTCAGGACATTGTAAAGCTCATATTCTTGGCCGAGATCAAGAATTCGAGCACGGACGTAAGCTTGCTCTTGCTTCCGCTATTTTTCACGCAAGGAAGCCACGAGGACTGTTCTTTTGATCGTAATTAACATTATGTTTTTACTGTACTCTAGGATCATTATGTGTTATGCTTTTTGTTGCCAGTTATAAGTGTAATTTGGTTTAAAGTACTCGTTTTTCGTAGTTCGACATGTAATTTTGGTCTAGGATTCAAATGTATCTCAGTCAGTTGAGCTTTTAGCCAGATTATTACCCAAAATCAAGAGGGGAAAAAACTGTAATGCATGCTCTGGGAATTTCCCATTTTGTGATTCTTTTGGTGATGGTAACTGTATAAACTCAACAGGCAAGTTTTGTGTTTCAAAATTATTAGAATGGTTGCCTTATAATAAGCAAAATTTACTCTGTTCTGTTCATATATATCTGAAAGTAACATTTTTTATATACTTTTAAAGTATGTCTTTTTGGATTATGCCTAGTTTTAATATTTGATCCTTATGATGGAATGAAATTCAACAGGCATGAAGTCGTGGATATACTTCTTGATAATCGAATCTGCGGATAACCAATGAGGGATGTTCATAATAAGGTTTACAAGTCCTTTTTCAATGTAATTGAAGCCTGAAGGCAAAGAGGGAAGATTTTGGGAAACTCTACTTGGCAAGTTAGTTGATTATTCGGGACGTTTTGTGATTGTTGTAGGTCCCTCACTTTTATTATATCGATGTGGATTGCCTCGCAAAATCACAATAGAACTTTTCTAGACTATTTAATTTGTGGTCTAATTCGACAACATTTTGCTTTGAATATAGGAGTTGCTAAGAGTAAAACTCGAGAAAAAGAATCCCTTATATGAAAAATACTTCAGGAAGTTATGTAGGGACATCCTCTATTACTAAATAGAGTGCCCACTTTGCACAGATTAAGCTTCCAGGCCTTCCAACCTATTTTAGTGGAAGAATGTGCTATTTATTTACATCCATTAGTTTGTAAGGGATTCAATGCAGACTTCGATGGGATCAAATGATTGTTCATGTACTCTGGGTGGCTAGGTGAGCTATCACTTTTTGCTAAATTCAAATATAATGTCGTGTAAGGCAATGAAAACATTTTGGTTACGTTCAACTTGTACTCTAGCATGTCTAATCTAAAAATTGCAAATTTATCTTAGGAAAAAAAATCATTTAAGCTCCTAATTTTAGGGTCTAACTTTAAAATTCTAAATTTTGCTTCAATTAAAACCTTAAATTTTTATAATTGAATATGTTTAGTGAAATTGTTAATGTATAACTCCGAGAGATGCCTAAGGGACGGGGAAGCTTTCCTCATCCCATCCCTACCACCTGTTTTATTCCTCGTTATTGAGAAACTTCTCATTTATTTTAGCAGGAAGACTTCTTTAAATGCATTGGATTAACATAAACTATGGAAAAATCAAATAGACAGTAACTATTTTTCATTGACGTAAGTATTTTCATCATCTTTTTATCTTTCTCAAATATTTTTTAACGAAATTAGATAAAACAGCTCGAAATCACTAACATAAAATCTAAATTGATTCACTTACGACCGTGATTGAGACGATTATTATTTTATAATTTTAAGAACATAAATAGATATTTGTCATCAATTTACAATTTTTAAAAATAATAATAAAAAAAGAGCAAAGAAATTGAAGACTTGAGGTGGGCTAATCTCTTATCCAAGATAGGAGGAAGAGAGAATCAGAAACAAAAAACCTCAGCCAATCACAACTCTCCAACTCAGCTTCCTTATTCTTCTCATCTTATCCAAAACCTGTTTCTCCACCACTAATCTCATCCACTCTGAATCTAAAACCGTTCTCTCCACACTCTTTCCCCAAATCTCTTCCTCTTTCTGCTTCCGCCATTTCCAATCCTTCAAACCCACAACAAATTCATCGCCTAATCCCTTCACAATGTCTCTAACAATCCCCACAAACCTCTCAAAACCCCTTTTGAAGCCCAAATTCAGCTCCTCATTGGCCTCAAAATCAAGACCCTCTTCGTCAATCCTCTGCTCCGCCACCCAAAATCAAAATGAAACCACTTCCTCCTCTCTGCAGGCTTTCTCCGCCGCCTTAGCCCTCTCCTCCATCCTCCTCTCCGCCCCTCTCCCCGCTGTCGCCGACATCGCCGGTCTCACCCCCTGCAAGGATTCCAAGCAATTCGCCAAGCGAGAGAAGCAGCAAATCAAGAAATTGGAATCCTCTTTGAAGAATTACGCACCCGACAGTGCCCCGGCGCTGGCGATCCAAGCTTCGGTCGAGAAGACGAAGAGACGGTTCGCTTTCTATGGAAAACAGGGGCTTCTTTGTGGGTCTGATGGGTTGCCTCATTTGATTGTGAGTGGCGACCAGAGGCATTGGGGTGAGTTTATAACTCCTGGGTTCTTGTTCCTTTACATTGCTGGGTGGATTGGATGGGTTGGACGAAGCTATTTGATTGCTATTAGAGATGATAAGAAGCCTACCCAGAAGGAGATTATCATTGATGTTCCTTTGGCTACTAGCTTGGTGTTCAGAGGCTTTAGCTGGCCTATTGCTGCTTACAGAGAGCTTGTCAATGGCGAACTCATTGCCAAGGATGTCTAATTCTTCTCCTTGAGGTATTGCTTCTTTGGCTCGAAGTCTTTTATATTATGAGCTATGTTGTTTATGTTCTTTGCCAATGTTCTTATTTGTTTCATGTTGCTTTGTTGTGGTTGTGACAGAGATAGGGAAAGTGGAAGAGAGATTGACTTTTGGAATTGGGGTTGGTGAAATATGTGTATTTAATTTGGAAAACTTGAGATGAGTTTATGCAATGGTTGGTTGTGTTTGATACTAAGGCAATCTATTTGTTCACTTCCCCATTCTTTGCATTATGTGTACCCTAAATGTGTAAAGATCGTGACTTGGTGTGACCCCCCGACATTATGTGTTTATAGTTGCAATATTGCTTTTATTAGATGTCTTATCAAGTATGTAGATGAGTAGTTGTAACGACTCCAAGTTTCTACTTACCTAGAGTTGCTATTGTCATCGTAACGTAATCATTTTGTGCGGAACTAAGCATTTAAACTTCATCATAAAACATAGACTTCATCTTAAAACAGTATTATGGACTTACGTGTTCGAAAACATCTTAAAACGACACATCAAAATACTAAATGAAATAAATAAACATTAAAATTAAAAACATCATATTCTAACCCAAGTCTAAGAAAATAAATGCAACTATCCTATACATGTGGTTGTCAGCCGAACAAGGATGTTTTGCCTTTACTTGAAAAATAAGAGTAACACATGACTTGAGTATTACACAGTATTTCATGTTAGTAACTTAAGCTCTATCATTCCAATCTAGGATGACTGTCACAATTAAATCATCATACCCTATGTTGATTTGAAACAAAAGGACACCAATGAAGCCAAAAAGATTCTAGCTAACAAAATCAAAAAAGTTAGAAAGCCGATACGAAGAGTTTGAGATGTCAAGTGGAAGATCTTCCTTGTAGAAGAAACAAGCTTGAAATATGTAGAATGCTTGAAATCAGAATTCACATTGCTTAATTTAAGCAGAATCGATTTACGGGGACGACTAATTAAATGGAGAAGGATGACACAATGTGTTACCTATAATCACATGTCCATTCTAAAATCATTTTATCTTGATATCTACGCCTGTCAAAGACGATTTGCCTAGAGAACAAACATTCATCAAACCTCCTAGGTAAACTCTCTTACCTATTTAATACTACCATACTTTCTTCAAAATATTTTAATCTTATTTTATAAAACTATTTTCTTAAAAGACTACGTCGAAGTCAGATTTTCGTATAGCTGACTTACTCCTTGGACTCTTTGGATGAAAACAAGCGATAAACAATCTCTATCATACTATCAAAAGAGTGCAATTGTGACAAAT
Source organism: Cucurbita ficifolia (assembly GCA_033971965.1). Lineage (NCBI taxonomy): Eukaryota > Viridiplantae > Streptophyta > Magnoliopsida > Cucurbitales > Cucurbitaceae > Cucurbita > Cucurbita ficifolia. The sequence goes on from CM066979.1 coordinate 3,479,595, forward strand.
AACACATAGACTATCAAGTACTATAGACGAATTATGAGATCCAACCATCGAACACGGAAAGTCGCTATTATGTATAAAATTTGTACATTATAAAGTTTGTCTCCTTAGATATACATTACATCCTTTTATAATGTGTATCCCCTGAAAGACTTGCACTCCAAATTTATTTCCTATGCCTATATACATCAAATACTTACATTTAACCCATTTCTATTTTCTGATGAGATAATCATATACTTCGAAATATTTATGCATCAAAATAAACTTCCATTAGAACCGATCACCTTCACGGAGGCTGTTAGTCTGCCTGTCCAGCACTGGGGCTCGAGTATTCAATTTCGCTATCGGAGGATGACTCAACATTGGATGATACAGACGACTCAACGTTGGTTACAGCTGATGGCTCCAGAATTGTGTTGGTGTGATTTGAATATAGTGTCTGACTCCTGAAACTCCGGGAGTTCGCTGATGGAGGTGAGGGTCTAGATGCTTGAGAATTTGTATATCTATGAGCTTGTTCGGCAAGTCTTTTAAGTAGGTTTATAACAGATGGAAGCAATTGAGATGAAATGGAAAGAAGTCCGGCCAACTGCTCGAAAATGGCAAGAAGCAGAAACCAAAATCAGCAAAATCGTAACCAAAAAGAATTTCAAACCAACTGATGTGTGCAAATGAAAACCATATATTGTTAAGAATCACGTCTCTCCACAATGATATGATATTGTCCACTTTGAGCATAAGCTCTCATGGCTTTGCTTGAGGAAGCCCAACTTTGAGCTTCTCCAAAGGGCCTCAAGATATATTCCTTACTTATAAACTCATGGTGATTCCCTAAATTAGCCAACGTGGGACTCCCTCCGAAGTCCCAACAATCCTCAATATGTTAAATTGTCCTGATTACAGAATTTCACAACAAAAATGAGCCGAAAAACAATGAACCATGACTCATAGCACTTTCTATGCAAGATTAAGAGTCACTTGCATGCTTTTGTCTGTGTTGCAAGATAGAAACCTATATAGGGAAAACCATGAAGTATTTAGGTTATTACTTACAGTCCCACTTTGGAACGCCCTCCCTACGTCCATCTGAATCCATAGGGCCTTTGAGAGTAGATATACCACAAATATAACAACAAGGTAGAGTGGATTCCTGTTGCATTTAATATTATTAACAGAAGAAAAGAAGAAAAAGTAAAAATGATTTACTGACATGTGGCATCAATTCTCAAGTAAAACTTGAACTAAAGATAAAATAATCCTGCTCATACCTTAATAGAAGCATAATCTCATTGAAGCCGAGAATAAACATGGCTAGAATTGCCCATGGAGGAGGTAGCCAATTGTTACCCCTCTTATAAGCCTCCTGAAAATAGCACGTGCTTAATGTTAATATGAGCAAAAATATCACTGACTTAAGCTCATGGATATAACAAGTAGGAATTGCAACCAAAGTTCCACCTTGGCTCTTATCCTAGACACATGAAGCCTTTTGGGTGAAACCAAAAGCAAAACTATAAGAGATTATGTCCATATTGGACATATCATTATAAGAATATGGGGAGGGTCGCCTCCTTAACATGTGATATCAGGGGCATAATTTTGCCATAGCAATGTCGATAGAATCATAGGATGCCAAACAAAGAAGGTAGTGAACCTTGAAGAGATAGTCATGGTGGAAGTTCGTGGTTGAGTTCTATTAGAGGAATAATGTGATAGGAATCACGAACCTCCACGATGGTACGATATTGTCCACTTTGAGCATTAGCTCTCATGACTTTGCTTTTGGTTTTCCCATATCAATAGAGAATATTCCTTATAAATTCATGATCATCCTCTTAATTAGCCAATTGGGACTCCCTCCCAACTATCATCCCCTCGAACAAAGTACATCATAGAGCCTCCCCTAAGGCCTAAGTAGCCCTCGAACAACTTCCCCTTAATCAAGGCTCAATTCCTTTCTCTGGAGACCTCGAACAAAGTACACCCTTTGTTCGACACTTGAGTCACTTTTGACTACACCTTCAAGGCTAGCAACTTCTTTGTTCAACACTTGAAGGATTTTATTGACATGGATAAATTAAGGGCATGACTCTATACCATGTTAGAAATTATGAACTTCCACAATGGTATGGTATTGTTCACTTTGAGCATTAGCCGGTATGGTATTATTCACTTTGAGCATTAGCTCTCATGGCTTTACTTTTGGTTTTCCAAAAGGCCTAATACCAATGGAGATATATTCCTTACTTATAAACGCATGATCATCCCCTTAATTAGCCAAGTTAGGACGTCCACCCAACCATCCTCAACCTCAACATGATGTGCTATATAGAAAAGGAATTAGCTTAGATTAGAAATAAATGACTATTTGAGAAGGATTGGTGATACTTCAGGGAGGATTGTTAGGAATGCAACCAAAATCCCTAATTGGCTAGAAAAGGGAAAGATGATAGGTAAGGACAACTATATTCAATGGCAGAATTCATGTGTTACATGAAAATTGATAGAATAGGAAATAGATCAGCAACAACTTCTCATTCAGCACATTCACAATGAAGCTTCAAAGTAACAACTTGTAGGTAAATTCAGATGAATGAAGACCAAAATATATAGTAGAGCAAGCGCAAAATGGTGCATGAAAAACTGAACCTGTGCTGTTATAGCTTGAGTAACCATATATTCGGTCTCTGCTTTGAACTGCCTCCACAAGGACTTGCATTGCACAGGTGTAATCAGAGTATCCTTTACCGTAACCTAATTCATAAGCATTATTTGTTAGTAAATTGTTACATAATAATATTATTACACAAGCAAGCCAACGATGATTTTCGTGCGGTACCTCCTCCCATTTACTCGAGGCAAGAGGGTCAGAAGAAGGTCCAAAACTTTTATCTTTTGATGAAAAACTTGCAACAACGTCATTCATCAAAGATGATGTGAGAATATTTTCAATCTTATCTGGCTTTTCATCTAAACGTATAGCAGCCAAAACTGACAAAACCCTCAACGACTGCAAGACAGTAATAGTTTATGTCTTTTAAAATATTAACGGGAAGAATAGAGCAGAATTAAGATCAATCATTAAAATCCTAGAAACCCACCGCTGCACGTGCATCTTTAGTTATCGTTCTAATATCTTCCTCCCCAGTCCAGGCCCTAGGCATTGAATCATTGTCATGATAAAAGACGGTTGAAAACCTGATGGAAGATACAAAGAAAATGACATATCAGTACATAGAAAGATTTATGAGTCAGATCAAACATGTCACTTTCTACCTATCCTTCATGTGCATTAGAACCTTCCCTGCTTCTTCTCTTGCTCTGTTTTCTACCACGTTTCTAGCATGGTTTCTTAAATTTAGTACCATGCTGTCAACTTTTTCTTGATCCAACTCAAAACTAGCAATATCAATTGAAAACTTTGATATGGTAGTTTCAGTCTCATGTTGAAGAATCTTTCTTATTGAAGCCCAGGTATCCTTCCCACTAGCTTCAAGCAGAGATCTTACTGGTGAAGTCAGTGCTTCAGCGAGGCGTTTCTGTAGGTTAAAATGCATATTTTTATTAATGTAAGAAAACGTAAAGCAGTCATCGATCTAGAGAAGTTGAAAAGGGGAGAGAGCAAATTCCACTAGTTAGAAATTTACCTCATAGCTGGCTATCATTCCTGAAAGCTTTTCATTTTGAACAGATGATGCATGCCTGTCGATATCATGGCGTAGTTTTTCCCGGAATTTCGAAGGGTCCCAGTTCGCTAGCTGCACAGCGGCATCTAAGAGCCAGAGATTGCTTAATGGATGAAAATAATCATATGAGAACATAATTTCTATTCATACCATACAACGGCTTCTGAATATAACATGCAACCTAAAGCGATGAGATTTCAATACTGATGCAGCAGAAAATAATCTTCTGAAAACTAATCAGCAGCCAACACCAACAGTATAATAATAAGAAAGAGAGAAGGAATCACACCCTGATCTATGCAGGTCAACGTTTAAATGGAATGTCTTCAGCGAAAAGAATAACAGAAACTCCAAATGTTCACCCAAGACTGTCACTTACCTTCTTAAAAAAAAAAAATTCAAAAGTTTTTTTTCTTTTCTATTCTCTCCCTGCAGCCTTGGACCCCCTTATATGCTCTCAAGATCCATGAACTCAATAGCACAAAGTCATCTCTCGATTTGGCCTTAATGCCGCACCATGAGTGTTTATAATGCTAGAAGTAACACTGAGAATTCTTTAGAGCCGTGATCAAAGCCTTAATGGAACTAATGAAAGATTAGCCTTAAGTTAGAAGATATTTGTGTAATCTCTTACCTGGTATCCAAGGATTTTTTTAGATTTGCTGTACCTAGTGTCTAGAGATTTATTACTATTACCTAGTATCTAGGATTTAGTTAGCTTTTCTGCCTTAATAAAGACACATGTACCTCTATGAAAATTAATATGAAAGGCAAGTTTTACACTTGCAATATGGTATCAGAGTCTTGATAGTTGATTAAACCTGAAGTATACCCTTATCGATGAAGATGAAGCCTTCATAGTTGTCGATCATTTACTGTGACCAAGACCCACTGTTTCTCTTGTTTATTCCACCATCATGTCAAAAATATCTCAATTTGTTGTTCCAATTGTCGTCACAAAGCATCAAATTTCGAGATTCAAATTTGAAGTATCAATAATGGAGGGAGTCAAGGACATCATAGGAAAAAAAGGAGGGGCCAAAACTAAGATCTTCAAATCCATGAAGGCGGGACTCCCATTCCCATATGGAAGAATCGAATGGTACCTTAAGAAAGGAAGCACACTGTTGTAAATGCTCCGATCTAAGCTATCATCCTCAAATACCTTGCCACTCAGGTTTTGGAATTTGCTAAGAACGCAACATGTGACAACAAGAAAAATAGGATAAACCCTAGGCGTATTCTTCTAGTTATGAGGAACGATGAGTAGCTCGAAAAATGCTTCAAGGAATCACCATTTCAAGCAATGGAATTCTTCCAAACAACCATCGATTCTCCTTGAGTAAGTGCTCCAAGCGGAATAAGCATGAGAGAGACGAGCGGCGCCCGAAAGTGCTTTAAGAGGAGCGAGCACGAGAGAGACAAGCAATGTCTGCAGAAGTGCTCCAAGAGGAGAGAGCACGAGAAAGGCTAGCAATGTCCACATAAGTGCTCCAAGAGGGATAAGCACGAGAGAGACAAGTAATTGCGGTAGAAATACTCAAGAGGAATGAGTATGAGAGAGGCAAGCAACACCCATAGAAGTGCTCCAAGGAGATAGTATGTCTCTCACGGCTTCAACTAACAGATGTGCTAACAAAAGCACTTCATAGCTTATTGTTTCATGAGTTAGTATCCAAGTTGAGAATGAATAATATCTATTACCTAGTTTGAGGGAAAGTGTCGAAGGATTAGCCTTAAGTTAGCAGATATTTGGGTAATCCCTTATTGAGATTTATTTAGATTTACCGTTACCTAGTATCTAGAGATTTACTCAGATTTATTCTTAGTTAGTATCTAGGATTTAGTTAGCCTTTATGCCTTATAAAAAACACATGCACCGCTCTAAAAAGTATGATAAACAAGCAAGATAATTTAAGCTTGCAACATGTTAGGAACTCCTTTCTGCTACATGTCAAAATTTGGCATGAATAAAACTATCTTGGGCATTATAACGTAGATGCTCCAGCTTAGTAAGTTGAATGTGCATACAATTTTAGATCTACATTGAGATAATTTGTATTTGTTATTGGAATCCATGAGCAATTTGTCTCCTACTGAGTTCTTACATTCTAATTATTTTGTGGGAATGTCTATGTACATAACTTAGGAATGAAACCATCGATATCATCTTTTTGGCTCAACTTTGTGCCAAAATGATTAAAAGAGAAGAAAGAGAAAGGAAAAAAAAAAAAAAAAAAAAAAAAAAAAAACCGGATAGAAGCCATAGAAGACTTCGATCTCCCAGAATTCTCAAATAAATCAATCATTATATGTGTACTTCTAAAAAACATAGAAATTCATAAAAGAACAAACTACAACATTCTAATTCACCTGCAGATCCTTGGTCAAACTCAAGCATGCAAGTTTTGGTACACTTGCGAACAGCTGATGCAAATCCTTCTCCATCATTCATAGACTGTTCAAGCCTTTTTTTTAAATTCTCAAAGGCTTTAGATCGCAGATGTCCCAACAAGATAACATAAGAAGGATACACAAACTGCAAAATGCATGTTAGCTGTCAAATAATAATCCTACGAATTGAAAGCAAAATGAAAAGGGAGACTTTCTGTGTAAAGCAAATAACTAGGTTTAAGATGATACAACTGAACCTTCACTAATCACTAATTAAGGATGCAAAACTGCAAGACAAATATCACTAGGTCAATCTACGGTGGTTAGAATCAGATTACTTGTTGAGCAAATGTGCTCAGATTAGAGATTTCAGGTGTCTATTCTTCTATACCCTTTATCTGATCTCATCAGGGCTTTAATAAGTTCTGAGTGCTACCCTTTTGGGTTTCAAGCATCCATAAAATGTAGTTAACCTTTGGACGTTAGGCGTTATTCTAATTATGTCAACATTATCCTTTTCCTGTCATCTGTTTTTCTTAAGTAGATAATCACTGACAAGATGTAGAAGAGTAAAATTTATGTCCCTAGAATCACAAATTAAATTCAACAGGTTGAAACAGATTATGCTTCAGATTTTGCATAGCGTCCACCGACACAAGGAATATTATTTAGGCAATTAGTTGGACAAAAATTCACCTATGGCACTAAAAAAATTACTAGAACAGTCTTGAAGGAAATAATCAGCAATAATAGTTAAACACGACACAGTGAAAGTTTAACATGCCTTCAGCTGTATAACCTCTCTCTCTCTCTCTCTCTCTCTCTCTCTCCACAACTGGGAATAGGAGAGTGGGGAGCTTTGCAATAGAATAGAATGTTGGACTAACCTCCAATACCCTTGACACCAGTTGTTTCCTTTTAGCTTTTTTCACTTCATCATCAAAAAACGCTGTCTCTGTATCATATCTATGGGGAGAAAAAAAGGACAGATATTCGTGAAAAATTGCAGCCAAGATTAACCAAGAGTGTGATGAGGAAATTGCACAAGAATCATGAACTACCAAACTTAGAACAGTTTTCAAATGGCTGTTGCAATTAATTTGGCTAAATGATTGAACAAAAAGATTATTTAAAAAACCAAACAAACAACTCGAGAAACTCTACACCGATTGTCCCCCAAAAAACATAAGGAACATTGATATTAATGTGTATTAGCAGCTGGCTATTTTTCTTCCCTGCCTGTTTCAACGAAGAAAAACATGCACTACATTACTACTACTGTTTCTTCTCTGTATTTTTCACCAGTCATAGACTTGAATAGTAGAATAGGTCAAAATAACGTTATTAGTTTAAGTGATAAATGAAATCAGATGAAAGCATACTCTTTGAAATAGGATTCTATGATCGAGCTCAACTTTTTCCCAAAGCCTAATACAGGACCCTTTTTGACCGCTTCATCTAATGCCAACCACCTCTGAGTAAAAGACAATTCAAGTGATTAGAGCCGGTCTAGGAAAGTTCCAAAGTAAAAGGAAACACAGAGAAGGGAGCTTGAATATCTCAGACCTCATCGGTGGTTAAGTGATTAAACTTCTCTTTGGCAATCTCTTCACACCGCACAGTGGCAACCATTACCTGATAATATTAATTAATTTCAGATCAGAAGCTGGAAATCAATTTTCCCAGGGGGAAATTAAATGCAATAAGTAGTTCTGATAATGTAAAAAAAAATTAAGTGATGGAAGGCCATCCAATTTCTTCATTTCTTTTACTCTTAGTATCTATTTCCTCATCATATGAAAGATACTAGAGCTTGATCTATTGAGCCTTGATCCTTTTATAAGCCAGAAGCTTGTATCATCCCACCCCCAAAAAATCAAGTTGTACTAATTAAGCTAAGGATCCTTAGTTGCTGCCCATCAAAATTTCTTGTTTATTTACAAACTCATAAGTGGGTCATGAACACATGATGGAAGACGCTGATTACCTTCACCTTAACTTTATTGACTTGTGTGGACATGCTTCGAAGCAACAGCACCTTACTTTAACTAGCATGTTTTTTTCTCTGTTGAAATTTACGAGAGGAACCATTTTCAGAGGCTACACAATTTGGAGTATTGAGATCAACTCAATGATGGACTCGGCTAACACAATTAGAAACATTAAAGGAGAGGGGTACAAAAAGTCCCTATGGTAAATATTTATCTTTGGAGTATACTTGGAGTGGGATACTTTGCAGTTCATAGATACTTCTCGGGATACCTATTACACAAAGGGTTACTTTTTTCTTCCTTTTATTTTCTTTTTTAACTTTATGGAGTATAGAACATCTTCAAATCCTTTCTTTTCCATAAAAGGTTAAACATTGCTTCTTCCTTTGCTTTATATATCAGTTGTAAACCCTACAAATAAAAATTATTTCATCTCGAAAAAGAAAATGAAAAATAAAACCTTGTGGGCAGGGAGATTCAGGTCCTTGTTTTCCTTTATGGTTTTCCATATTTGCTGCGCACTGAAAGAAAATCCTGAAGCAGGGATAACACCTCGTCGATCACCTGCAATTCCTCCTGGAGAAATAGAACGGAAAAACCGTTGCCTCAATTGAGCAACCTACATAAAAGATCATACAAGATGAGCAATTGAATTTCACAGTAGATATCAGCAGAAGGAAGAAAAGAATAACAAATAGGGACGGGAATCCTTATACATTGCAATGCAATGCAAAATACCCGCTTGCTATCCCTAATTACAAAACAAACTAATGCTGGTACAATCCTTAAATTAGTAAACCAGCCATTGCAAGATTACCTCTTCTTTAAACTTCTTCTCTTTCTCTTCATAGCTTGACAAAGCAAAGATTTCCACCTTCAAGCCAAAATATTTCAATTAGACATACATGCTGATGCCTATTAATAGACGTTGAAATAGAGATATACAATGGCATCCATGCTAACAAACTTACATTAAAAAATTCGCTTAGGGGAGTATCCTTAAGGGAATCTGGTTTATGAACAGCATTCCATATCTGCACCAAGAAGGGGAAATAATCATTCAGAAGAAGACACCTGAAGTGAAGGCCCTTAAATAGCTACTGGAAGGTGACACCCCAATCCAACTAAACCCACCTCCACCACATTCTGAATCGAGATTTCAAATAAGTTACGATGCTCAGCCTTCAAAGTTAAACTATTCAATCTGAACAGATCCCTTTGGTTGAAATATTGAGTCTAAACAAATAACTTTTCTTGCCCTAGCTGGTAAAGACAACCAATTACCAGACTTGGAAATTCTGTATTGTAAGGCCCTCTCCTGAACATTTCCAGCAAAACAACTACCTTACTTAACAATGCTCGTATGTCATCAGCATCATAGAATCTTACCAACATTTTGGAACAGTGAAGAAAAATGGTAAGGACTAAACTTCTGCATGTTTATTTTAGTTCTCCAGAAAGAATGTTTAAAGTTTTTGCAGGGCAATCAGAGCACCCAAGAAAGGAATACCTTCTGAATATCTTCCTTCAGAATAGCCTCCAAATGCCGAAGTGGGGTCTGCATGGATCCAAGTACAAGAGATCAGAAAACACATTCAACAAGACTAAACTGTGAGATTTGAAAGGAACACCAAAAATTTTCCATGGTAAGTCAATAACCAACCTTAGTCTTGTCACGTATAACAAACAGTAGAGTTGTTTTACGAGGGCTGAATAATCGTATCATTACCTAAATTAGTAGTGAAACCAAAACGAGAAAATGTTATTTACAGAAGGATGACCACAAACAGAAAATAAACATGCAGAGATATTACCTCAAAGACTGTCTTCAGAAGAGGCCTGTTTGCAGCATGCTCTCGACCAATATCATGGCACCATCTGTACATGATTTACAAGAATTCCAATCACACTACAAATAACAGAACCCTTTGTACTCCATGTAATCAGTAAGCTACCAAGTAGGATTTTTTAAATAAAAAACTGTCGTAGAACTACACTCACCAGAAACTTGCAGGTTACAAGCCTCTTTAAATATGTGAAAACTTTATGTATTACATTCACGAAGACTCATTAAAAATATGGACAGGCTACTGTAGTGTAGAGTAATATTATAGTAAAAGACATTACTAGTGGATGCCTAATCATAACCCTGATACTTGCAATAATACGCGACTAATATACATGTTATAACATGACCCACTTGCGACTCTCGGCTACCTATTGAAGGAATCCTGTAATTTGTCATTGTTGAAAAAAAAATGTTAGAATACCGTTTTCTCCTACAAATGGTCATGAATCATCAACTGGATGGAATCGTTTAATAGAGAGCTAAATTTTCATCCTTAAATTTTCTGCCTAATTTTCTGTTAAGGTATCTTCCAAAAGTGAGCTATTGAAGAACCCTGTAACTTTTTATGATGAAAAAAAAAGTATTAGAATCCTATTTTCTCCTACAAAGGCTCATAAAACCATCAACTGGCTGGAATCTTCTAATAGAGAGCTAATTTTCATCCCTTGAATCCTACTTGGTAGTTATGACTTGTCCAATAGAAAATATATCCACTTTCTACTTCACAAAAAGTATGGATTTCATTCTTGTAGTTGTTTTCCTTTCTTCCTGTGTTGTCTCGTTCTTTTGTTCATCAATAAGATTCATTTATTATAATCATAATAATAGCCATGATTATGATAGCAACAACATTAATAAAAATGCAAAGGAAGCAAACAACTGCTTAACTCCAAAACTTACATATTTATCAAAACAACATCAGAGATCGCCAAAGCAAATAGCGCACTTTGTTTCTCAAAAGTAGTATCATCCTGAAAGTAGAAAGAATTTGGAGTACACAAGAATATTATAGCATTGGCAACAATTGAATTGAATTAAATGTTACCAATAATAACACTTGCACAAATGTTCACTGGTTCTCTCAGATTAACCAATTAACTGGAATGCATGAAAAAACCCACGACCAAACAAAACCTTAAAAATCCCAAATGAAACTGGAAGGAAAATATCTAATGTACAAACTAATAGATTCTTAAAACTGAATTATTTATATCAATAGTTAATTATATATATTCTGCATAGATGAATATACACCATAATCTCCTAACCTTAGAAATCCCAAAACCAAATTTTTTACCTCTCCCCTTTCTCTTCCATCAGTGCCCTCCAAGTCCATGGCAATTGTGCAGGGCTCAATGCCAACACACTTAGCAACCCAAACGCCCTTGGTAGTTTGAACCCTAAATTATATAATTTATTAGCTTATCCTTGTGGTAACAAATGCAAATGAGCGTAATTATATAATGTGAATTAGGAAGCAGTATAAATTTTATATGCCAACATAACCCCAACTATATATTTATGTAGATGTCCGAAGAAAAAGCACAGGGTAAGGGAAAGAACCTTCCCCTGTATGCATCCATCTCCGTAAAATTTGTGTGGAAAAGATGATTCAGTAACGTGCTCTTCCCTGACCATACAAGAGGGAAAAGGAGAACAGAGTATTAGCATAATATATTGGGTACATCAGATGCATATGTTAGGGAATGATCATGGGTTTATAATCAAGGAATACTATCTCCATTAGCAGGAAGCCTTTTGGGGAAGCCCAAAGCAAAGCCATGAGAGCTTATGCTCAAAGTGGACAATATCATACCATTGTGGAGAGTCGTGTTCATCTAACATGGTATCAGAGCCATACCCTAAACTTAGCCATGTCAATAGAATCCTCAAATGTCGAACAAAGGACTCCAAAAAGAAAAGGAATCGAGGCTCCTCGAAGGCATAGTAAAAAAATGACTAAGACTCCAAAAGAAAAGGAGTCGAGCCACGATTAAGAGGAGGCGTACTTTGCTCGAGGGGAGGCCTCATATCCCTCCTCATATCAATGAAGATAGTATTCCTTACTTATAAACCCATGATCTTCCCCTTAATTAGCCAATCTGGACTCCTCCCCCAACAATCATCCACATGGGTTACATCAGACTGCACTATTAGAAACCAATTACAACGAGGACCGAACATTTGCAAGCAAACTGGCTGACAAAGCAATGTAGAGGCAATCCATGTTCAACGATTTAAAAAAACGCCAAATCAAGCAACCAAATGTTAAACTACAACAACCTCTGCCTCATACACAAATGAATTCAGATAGTTGAAAATTGATCAAAATGCAACGACAGACTAGGTAGGTATAAATGGAGGCGAACCAGCACAATCAAAAACACAAAATGATTTCAACAAGGCACATACCACTACTCTGAGGCCCCATGATAGCAACCACCGCATAGGAAAGGCCACAATCAGCCAACTTAATCTTCCTGACAAAATCCTGCAGGCCAGGGGCATTGAACTCGCCATTGTTATCAATCAGCTGCGTCGTGTAACAGTCATCTCTTCTCATTGTCGAATCCGGTGGCGATAGAACTCGCTAGAGCAACAAATGAACCGAAAACCACAACAGAGGTCGAAATCCAGGTCCAAATAGGGAATGACTTGGGGCACAGATGTCTTGGACGGGAGAAAGAAGAAAGTACGAACAGAAGCTTACTTGGAGCGAACGGAAGAGCCTTTGCCTTGTGTAGAAGCTGAAGGTTTATTCCCTCTCTGTGTAAGGAGAAGTTGAGAAGCTTCGAGGAGACGAAAGGCTTTGTGGCAGAGTTGCAATATGGCGGAAGCTTTGGGTTTTGGTATACATACGTGTCGATCGGAGACCGCCGCTGTCAGCAACCGCCACCGCCACCGCCTCTGTATCTTTCAGAAGAAACCGCCTTTTGTCGTTGAACAAAAAAAATTCAAATAATATTAATATTTTTCTTTTTTGTCGAAGAGTTTTTCGTATAATCTCATTTGGTCACCGTTTTTAAATATCATAATTTTACGTTATTTAAGTTACGTGGTAAATGAGTTATTAAGTTTGAAGTTAAAATAATATATTATTTAAGATACTAACTTATTTAGTTTTTCTTAAGAGATATTCATTTAATATGGCTGTTTTGAACGGGGAAGAATTACTTTTAAATGTGAAAAAGAGTAGGGATAATTTTATTTCCACTTGTGAACGGGGGTCATAAATTATATTCTTTGTTTCTATCCATGCCTCTTACCCTACCAAATCTCACAAAAATAAATTAGAAATTTTGACAGAATGAAAATTGAAATAAGAAGGGAGAAACGGCGTGATCGGAGTTGTGGAGCTCGAGTTTCAGACAGCAGCGCAATGAAAACGTGTGTCTTCTTCTTGTCTAGAGGAAGAAGACGATGACGTAGCTGGTTCAACTGAACCGGCCAAGTCAACTAAAAATTCGATCTTCTTTTGGTTTTTCTCAATTTTACCCCTTTTCCAGGCCAGTTCTCATGAAAATGTTTATGGTTCCAGATACTAGACACAATAAGGAGTATGTGGAGGAAAATTTGAAGTAATTCAGATACTGGAAGCTCAAGAACGGAAGTCCCGAACGTCGACGATGAGGTAAGTAGCCACCTTGGACTTTTCTTAAAAAATACTTGTATGAATCGCTTGGATTTTCATATGAACCCTAAACCAAGTATGAATTAAGGATATATGAAAGAAAAACTCAAAGAACCGTGAGTTAAGGCCATAAATCGACCAAATTTCTCGAGATTTAAATAACATTAAAATAATCCACTAGATGAACTCCGCTGCCTATGAAATTTTAATTTTGAGCATATTATAGCATGTTGAGGTTATATATGAAATTTGGTGGTCGTTGGATAAGAATAAGTAGGTAAACCAAGAAACGGTGTAAAATGACCATAATGCCCCTAAGGTAATTTACCTTCGGTTCATGACCTAGATGACCTCCAAATGCTATGAAACTCTGTAGTAGATCTTATTTTATGATGTTTGATGATGCAATGAAGTCAGGAAAACGTTAAGAAGCGGAACCAGATATGGGGGAAAACGCTCATCACGATCCATACGACTTTACCTCCTAGGATGACTAACGAGGTATCTATGAAATAAAAGATTCCCCACATGTACCCTTGATCGCTAATAAGATCTTACGTGCATGAGATCACGTTGGGCTATTCATAAGAACTTTTAAGTTCCAAGCTTGACCCAAGACATTATGCATAAAACCTAGGATCGCCAAGAATACAAGAAAACACCTAGGTTAATGCAAATATCATGTTTAACAAGTTACTAGGATCCATGCCCGAAGTAACCATTATCTCCCATCACAAGGTGTACCACGAGGCTTCTATTCCTCTTTAGGTGGGATGCCCTGTTATATGTACCAAGAGCAGGATGCCTTGATGGGCCTATTATTTCCCTCACCTAAATGGGATGCCCTGCATCACGATTTGCCAGCAAGATGCTATGATTATTACGACGCCACCTATACACTCATGGGGAGAAAATTGAGGTTTACTTTGGAAGATTTTTTAGGGCTAAAATACGATGCATGACATGACAGCCTCTAAAGTTTAGTTCTTGAAGACGAAACAAGAAATGATATCCTAGCTCAAGGTCTAGACATGCTCCAAATTACCAACTATTTTCTATAAGGCCTATTCTATATGACATGAGGATAAGTTCAAGATTTCAAGGTTACTGGAGGAAGTTTGGAACCTAAACCAAGATAGAACTTAAGAAACATCTAAAGGAAACACCTCAAGAAGATTCAAAACCTTTCTAGAATAACTCAGGCTAGTTATTATGATGAGTTCATATGATTAGGAATGCATGTGACAACTTATGCCTCAAGGAATTATGAACCTTAGGAACTTACAAGATTGAGAACCAAGAAAAATACCAAACAAGCTCTACAACTACCAAGGCAAGAAGAATGCTAGGTACCACTCAAAGATAAGGGACCATGATCCTCAGACTCAGAAACTCAAGAATGCTAGGTAATACTCTAAGCATGTCCAATTGTGACCCATAACCTCCCACCACGCGGTGCATTCAGAGGCCATGTTTCATCTTCTAGGTGAGATGCCCTGCACCATGTTTCCTTTGCTGTTGGGTTTTATGTCCTAAAACTCATAGTTTGTAAATAAAAACATATTCTAGTTATTATTGATGTTTATTCAGTAAAGATTGTTATTGAATAAAGTGAATTTTACGATCATTAATCTAAATCCAATAAACTAAGAATACTCTGGCTATAGTATGATTACTTGAACTATATGTAGAGACATAAGAGTGGATCAAGTTCAAGTATATAGTCAAAATGATCTATAGTACAGGGATAAGGCTGAGTACCTTATCCTGGGGACACTATGGATGCAGCCCACTTTTGTATATGATATAAACAATGTGATCACTAAATTGTACATGTGGAGACATGTGAGTGGGGGCGTCTTATGCAATGAGTATTGCATAAGATCGGACCATGAAGAAAACCACTCTCACTTTATAATGATGTTTACTGTTGAGACTGATTTTTTCATTCGATGACCTAGGTAACTCGATCTTAATCCTGAGTTAACTATGAACTCCTGTTTATTCGGAATTATCCTTAGATTTGCATGGGTGAGAGTGGCCCGAGTTCACCGACTCATTAAGCCTCCCATTTCAAGGGTAAGACTGGGTGAATAGTTGGGGACATAGGGTGTAAGATGAAATTCACTCCTACCCGCTTTTAGGGATAGTAGAGAGGTTGTTCCCTTAAGTACTGACTCCAGGTCTTGAACAAGGGGCCCCACCCTCTCATTGGCCCGAGAGGGATTCGGTTTGGTGGTTGGACCACAAACCAATTGTTCATTAGAGGATCAATGGGACTTAAGGAACAAGAAGTAACAAGAAGTAACTGTGAAGGATCGACTTACTAATCATGGTTATATCAAATGGACAGAAATATATCTATAGTGAGGGGAGTGCAACTACTAGGCTATAGTGGAGTGTCCTAGTAGTTAACGAATGTTGGTTAACAAGGTTAATGAGTTTAGCCGGTTAATCTCGGATCGTTGGAGCCCATGATCTGTAGGTCCATTAGGTCCGTCTACTAGCTCATATCGGACTAAACCTTAGAACGTTGTGACGAGTGAGTTCGAAGTGTTCGAATTCATATTAGGGAATATACGCTAAATATATACGATATATTTAACCGCATTTTGTTTTAATTATGAATTAAACAAAAAGAGAGAATGGAAGATATTTAAATAAGATTTAAATATTTTAATTATGAATAGGGATTCATAATCAATATTGCCGGAATTGAATGGAATTGGCATTTGAATTAATATTAAATATTAATTAAATAGTTTAATTAATCATTTAATATTACTTTAATTTGAAATTAATTATTCAAATTAATGGTTGAATTAAAATGAAGAAAGTCAAAAGGTTGACTTTACTTAATAGAAAAATCCATGTTTGAATTAGTGGAATTTTGAGGTGTCAAAATTTGGTTTAATCAAACTTGCATGCTTGCCAAATAAACCCCACAAATTAGAGTGGAATTTTGAGTGTCAAAATTTGGTGATCTCAAATTTGCATGAACATGCAAATGTGACTCTATAAATAGAGTGATTAAGGTACATGGAAGCTCTTCTTGCAAAAACCTTGAGAAAAACTCTCTCTTCGTATATACTAAATCTCTCCTAAGTTTAGTCACTCACCGGATTCCACAATCCCGTTCTAAGGCCGGAGAATAGTAGAGAAGACACTAGTGGTGGTTCGAAACCGGTTCGGGAGGAAAAAGGAATTTGAACTACAAAAGGTTAGTACTCAAACACCTTGAGTTTTAATGCTTTTGAACATGTTAGCTAATTTACTATAATTAATGTACTTAGAGTGCCTAAGATCCAAATTGCTTCCACATGTGTTATAGTAACACCATCACATTCTGAGGCATTTCATGTCTGACAGGCTTATACATGATTTTTCCGAAACGTCATACTCCCTAGAACTACAAAAGTAAAACACTAGAATATGGAAAGACATAAAGGGTTTGGCTTGTCATGGGCATGCGGCCATGGGCAACATGCCTTGGACGAGCATGACCGTGATACACTGCACCATGTTATGGGTACCCAAGGATTTGCACGATGTCATATTCATGCATGCACCGATCACGTAAACCTTTATGGTCTATGTCATGTTCATGCATGCATCGATCACGTGACCTTTATGGTCTATCATGGGGAGGAATCTAGGACCACGATGGAACAAGAAGAGAGTAAGTTACCTTAGCCAAGAATCAAGAACCTCCTAAGACCTCCTACGGTACATCATGCTCATGACTTAGACTACGCTGCTTGGAACGCATGAAGCCTTGAACGTAGGTATTAAGATTGTGTTGCTTGGAACGCATGAAGCCCCGAACACAGGTTGACAGGTTTATGACTAGTTCCATAAATCCTAAGGGGAGTGTCTTGGAGAACGAATTAAGAAACAGAACAAGAATCTAGAAAGAACCAAGAACAAGAGAAAGATCGAGGACTAGAACATGGATCAAGATCCAAGTTATAAGGACAAGAACCAAAAACCAAAAACCGTAGTATTAAGGCCCTTAGAGAATAATCAAGGTTTCAGAATGCAAGGACCAAGGTCATTGGGATAGAACATGATAAGAACCCACAAGTCAAGAATAAGAAACTAGAGGGCCTAGTACTTACGACAAGAACAAGAACAAGAAAAGAAAATGTGTGGTACCCTAACCTATCAAAGACATGATTAAGAGCCTACAAGTAAGTTGTTTACGGAGTCTTTATACTCATTTCTTATTTTCCATTTTTTTTTTCAGGAAAGAAGGAGCTGGTAGAAGTCGGGAGCAGACTTTGGAGCCGGTGCTATTGACAAACCTCACCGGTCGTCTTCAACCTTTTTTGTGTTAAAATATTTTGTGGCATTCCTTATTTTGTGTTTTAACCATTGTGTTGTGTTTTAAATACTTTGTATAAACTTTATTTTGTTATAATATAAATATAATGTATGTTATGTTTTAAATTTGATTTGTCTTAATTTGCGAAAAATTTACCCATCTATTTGGAGTCATTGAGTCAGCCCGATCCTTACAAAATGACTGATTTACCCCCTCGAGGTTGACGTTGATCAATTTTCTAAAATTTTCATGATTTTCGTATATATTTTTCTCGAGTTACTGACATTTTTGGAAGCCTTTTTCTCTTCTATCTCATCTTGAAATGTGGCCCTCTAAGACTCTCAATAAAATCCCTTTGACTTTTTTGAAAGTTTGAAGGTATTATTGAAAATTTTGAAAGTTTATGAATATATTTTAGAAAAAAATGCAAACTTCAAAGGTATTTTTATTAATTTAGCCTTAAAAAGAATTTAAACTTTGTAGCTTACAAACACGTTGAGTCCCCTATTCGTTTATTAATGTACCTATATAAAAAAATTCCGTTAAATTTCAACACTAATTTTCACATTAAGTACTACACTGTGCAAATTTTTAAATACATAGACTAAATCGTTATGAACCAGAATTCTGGACTAAATTGTTACTTTCGGCTAAGCTTAGGAACCGAAAGTAATTTTTGACCGAACCTTGTTGGTTTAGTTTGGTTGGTTGCATAGGACAAAGTGTGGTGGGTCTTGTTTTGTTTTGTTTTGGTTGGCAAAGCTAATAGCTTTCTATTGTCTTCATAATCATAGACTTCAACATGGCCTCATCTTCTCAACATGAAATAAATAATGCAATGCCAACTTGGAACTTTCTTCCTTACCTTATTATTTCTTCTACATTTTTCATTGCAATTCCAAATCGTTTACTCTAAATGATTCGACATAAAACATATATGTTTAGGTGTCTTTTCGTGTTGGTCGTTAGATTTCCTTTTTTTCCTTTTTGTTATAATTAACACTTATAATCAGAAATATTTTGTCGGGTAATGTATTTGAATGAAAAATTAGGTTAACTTTCGTTTTTTTTTTCTTTTCTTTTTTGAAAAAGTTATTCTTGAGAAAAAGATTTAATTCAATTTTTTATTTTTTATTTTTTAATTCTCAATTCAATTTTGATATGGTGTATAGTGTTACGGGTAAATTTAGACCAAGAGAATAAATTCCGGTTGTGAGGAAAATCGAAGATGAAATTAATAGGAAAAATCTTAATGTAGGACAAAATTCAGTTTAGATCAATACCAATTTCGCCCAACCTAAGTCAAACACCGCTATACCTCTAACGACATGGCACGCCTTGAGACATGCAAAATGTGGCATGCCAAGACTTGGGGGCCATAAGTTTACATAGGCTGAAAAAAAAAAAAAAAAAAACTTGTGTCTAACAATCCAAATCCACCGCTAGCAGATATTGTCTGTTTTGACCCGTTACACATCGTCGTCAGCCTCACGATTTTAAAACGCGCCTGATAGGGAGAGTTTTCACACCCTTATAAGGAATGTTTTGTTCCCCTCTCCAACCGATGTGGGATCTCACAATCCACCCCCCTTATGGGCCTAACGTCCTCGCTAGCACAGCGTTTGATGTCTAGTTTTGATACCATTAGTAACAGCTCAAGTCCACCACAAGCAGATATTGTCCGCTTAGGCCCATTACATATCGTCGTCAGCCTCACAATTTTAAAATGCATCTGATAGAGAAAGATTTCCACACCCTTATAAAGAATGTTCGTTGGTTGGAGAAGAATCTCACACGTGAGCATCCAACAACAAGACATTGTCCCCGCTTCTCATAATGCATCCTCACCCCATTTATCAGAAGACACTGATAGAAACTTCCCACCAAATTCTGAAAGCAACATTACCTAATGCTTGCCTTACTCCAAAACAACACAATCCCACTTAAATTCACATTGACAATGGCTTTTGCTTTACACTTTCCTATTTACAAAACGACTGGAGCTCACAAATTTAACAGCAAATTACACCTAAAACCATGAAACATAACAATCAAACAAACACACAAACCTGAATCATGATGAGCAGGAAATGGATTCAACCAGGAAAAAAGAAGAAACCTGAATCATGTTCTTGAGCTTGTTTCAGTATACTGATGTGTCGATCCACTTTCGACGATCGAGACAAGTTCTTCGGCTGTCCATGTCACTAGAGAAAGGTTTCGAAGATGGTCGAGAGCTTCTTCATCGAACAGTCGAAAGATATGCTTGCATTCTATACAAAACAAAAGAACAATGAGGATGTTTGGTGTTATACTTGACTGAAAATGTAGAGTGAAAGAACTCTTACCTGTATACTTGCTCAGATTAAGCAAAGAATACGATGCGAGTACTCGGTCCTCGACATCTTTGTCATAATTCAAGTATTTTATCAATGGCGGTACTAGAATCGAGGGCGCCATCAAACATAGCTTGTCGTCAGTAACAACAAACAGGTATTTGCTCATCCACGAAACCATGACAAGACATGCTTTAGCTAGACTCGGGATACAACTCGTCATCGACGTCGAAAGCGCAGACAATAAACTCTTATGTCCATGATTGAAAAACACAGTAGCTGCTTTCAGCTGCCAATTCACCACTTCCTCTTCCTCTTCATACTAATCATTTGAATTTTGAAGTGATGCAAAATTATTAAACCAATAAGCGAATCGTTTTCGAGTAAAGATAACAGAATCTAAGAGATATCGAGGCGAAGCTTACCGACTGCATGAAATCGTCGTACATGTTCTTGCTGTGGAATGAATCACCAGAGCTCTCTTTGAAACCTGCTTGTTGTAACAGCCAGTTTTCTATACTTGGCTCTCCAGTACACGAAAACCGACCTCCCAAAATCAAGAGAGCTCTCGCCAAATTCTCCTGTGCTTTTTCACGAGATATTCGAGCGTTCAAGGACGTTATTATAGTCACGATGGCCTCTTCCCGGAATATGGTGCAGTTGAGAGGGTCTTCCTGCAATGGAACTGCAACTTCATGTGGGAACCATTCAATTTCAAAGTATTTAAAAGCAATCACTGATGAACAGTCAGTCATAAGTGTTCTATTTGCTTGTCAAAGAGACCAAGTTACCATGAAATCAAGCTGCAATAGTATTGTTGCAACTAAAGGCTGCTCCTCGGGCCGAGCTCGTTGAAGGAAGACCGACAAAACGTTCATGATGCTCAAGCCCCCCCATCCATCTTTAAGTCCATCCAAGAGTCTAGTGATCCTTGTTCTTCTGTATTCGAGAAGCTCGGTTAACGAGTAAGCTACTATAGCGCAACAAAAAAGCAAGAAAAAGAAAAAAACGTTCCATACCGACTAAGACAGAGTAGATCTACAAGCAAAGCCAGACCACATCTATCAGAGTTATTGTTGCTTTCATGAACAATAAGTTCAAGAAGTGAAGCTTTGTTCATATTCTCGGCCAAGTAGTTTCGACAGCTCCCATCAGCTCGAATACAACACATAATTATCGAAACGGAATTCTTTCGTTCTTCAATCTCACCTCCCTCTAACCTTCTTAGCAGCAAACTTAATCCACCAAGAGCAATCAAGTGTCTACAATTCTCTAAGTTTCTATCTTCATCAAACCCTTTAAGAAGTTGATCTAAAAGGTAAAAAGCTGCTTCATGTGGCGTGCACCGAACCGAGAATAACGTTTGTAATTGACCTCCGAACTCTAATACTCTAAGAACTAGAGGTAACCATTCAACTGAAACCATTTGTTTTGCTTGTGGCTTTGATAAGTAGAGAACAATTGATGCTTTAAGAAATAAACTACTACTTTTCAAGAGTTTAAGAAACACTTGTAGCTGTGGATCAGAACTCAATATAATCTGTCTAATAATCTCATTCTTTGCAGCAAGTTCAGCTAAAACTGATATCACTAATTCTAAAATCTCGTCATCATTGGAAGCTAACAAAACCTCGAGCATTCCCTCAACAACCGGTGGCTTCGACAACGCAACCTCAATGGCAGCGTCACCGTGAGCATCCAACCAAGCTTTCGTTACGACACGAACAGCTATCTCACAGTCATTTAAAATATCCGACGAGCAGATTGTGGCTATGGCCCTGCTCACAACACTAGAAAGATTATGGTTTCGTCCTTCCACTCGGATAGCGTTTTTCGCAACTATATTACTACTTTCCGAGTGTTCTTTTGTTATGTTCTGACATGTGAAGAAGCTAAAATAGTCAGACTTCACGGTCTCACGCCATGAGTCGGTATTATGAGTTTTGTAACGGAGGACGGATGACGTTATACCGTTGCTAAGTTCGTCCTGCATAAACAATATCGAAGCCAACAAAGATAGTTCAGACGATTTTCTTAACGAAATCAACAAAATGCTTTCGTTTTGAAGATGGAGATAGAGTTACAGACATGAACAGGAACACTACTTTCGTTTGAACTCCTTGCCTTAGCTGCAGTCCTTAACTCAGCCAATTGCTGGTCAAGACTTGGACCAAAAACAGCATGATATCTATTTTCATCACCATAGCAACATAAAACAAAACTCATCAAATCATTATTCAAATGGATCTAAAACTCTACAAATAATGCAAAGAAACATAACCTTGATGAACTTACAGATTCTTATTCGACGACGACTGCGAGAAGTACGAATCCGACGACCTTCTCGACGTTCCATGGATGGATTTTGAAGGTAAAGGCACCACAGGAACAGGAGGAGCTTTGGCTCCATCTTTGAGCCATTGTATATAATACACTGCAAATTGAGCAGTTCCCATGTCCATATACTCATTATAGACCTTACTCAAGGCCTTGATTGTCCTGTTCTTATGTTCACAATCCAAGTTCGACATAAATTCAAGCTCCTGATTATACCAAACCTTCAAATGGAGAAGATGGGGGAGAAAAAAATGCTCCCAAAGCTCAGGAAGCAAATGGGTTCGAGCAAAAAATGGATAATCACAGAACAATTGAAGAACATGCTTAGCAGAAACCTTCTCGTTCTTCTCTATCTTATAAACAATCGCTAAATAAAGCAGAGCACAAGCAGAGAGATGAGAACGAGTACCATTTTTCATCGTTTCTGTTGCGGAAATCACCATATTCAAAAGCCCAATGGAATTCCTCGAAGCTTTAACTCTCAATTCCTTTTCATTTCCATAGAGTTCTTCAACTAATCTATCAACACTCTTCATACCCATCTCCAAATTGCCGCAAATCCCACACGATTTACACTTTTTTCTCACCATTTCCCTAAAACTCTCATCCTTTGAGTACCGACCCACATACCCACTAAGAATCGAAACCACAGCTCTAATAGCAATTCCATCAATGGCGGGCTCATCCACTTTAGAACCCTCCATTGATTTACAGAGCGAGGTCTCGGAAACCGAACCCACTCGTTTCGATGAATATACCGAAGACCCATTTCGCACAAGAGATTTATCGAGCTTCTTCTTTGAAGAATCGATGATTTTCTTGTCATGGCATATGTAAATGGGCAGAGTAACAGAGCCATCTGAAACTGTTCTTCTTCTTCTTCTTCTTCCTCCATTGGGCCTCGAGGGCTCTCGATTATTGGAGAAACTTTTCCCCTCGAAGCCTTCTCGAGTGAGCAATTCTTGTAGAGACGCCATTGTTGAGGAGATTGGAGCAGAAAAGAAGAAAGGTTATGGGTGAATGAAGGTGTAGAAGAAGAGAAGGAAATCGTTTAGCCAATCCATTTGGACCGGCCGGATTGTTCGGTTGTTTTTTTGACGTATTAAATGGTGCGAATTATTGAACCGGACCGGCCGGTTCAGTTTGATGACCGTTAATGACAAGTGTATCCGGGCCCACTATTGGATTTGGAAAGTTTTAAAGAAATAAAAAGTTCGTCAGAAAATAAATAGCCTTTTTGTTTGGGGAGTGACAAGAAAATTTAATGAAAAAAATATATATTTCTTTTTTTTAATTCAACAAATATTTTTTTAAGACAAAAAAAACAGCTAAAGTTTTTATTTTATATGAATTTTATTTTAATGTTGTTCTAGATGTATTTAGGGTATTGAAATTTTATCGATTACGGGGACAACGATAATTCTTTTAGTTTCAACATTTTAAATTTTTATTATTGTTAATTTTGATCTTGTCTTTTGCAGTTATTAGATTTTTTTTGCTCAAATCACTTACCGTCATTCTTAAGAATTGTTTGGCTTAAACGGCTCAGTTTAGTGATTTTTGTCCTATTCTACCATTAAGACCAAAAGAGGTGAATACGGCTACTGTTTTGGATTGATTTTAGGATAGTTAAGTGACGTTGGCTTCACGGATGGACTGTCTCTAGCCTCAATTTCATATGTGAAATTGGACCAAATGAAATTAAACCTAAAGTTGTTCGGTCAAAACAAGCTTAGGAGCACCAAGTTGAGCCCGAATGGAAAGTAAAGTCACTATTAAAACACCTGTGAGGGGGTTAGATGAAACATTTGTGTTGTATGATTAGCTCGTATTTTGTGGTTGTTTATTACGTGTTATGTGATAATGGTATGTCTATGTTTTATTTGATGTATTGTACTTCCATGCATATAAATCTTACAATCATGTGCATGACTCTCGAGATACCATGAATTGAAATATGTTATAGAGTATGTTAGAAATGCATTGATTATATATGTTATCCTCGTGGAGAATGTATGTCATAATAATATGGAAGTATTGTATGCATCATCTTATGAAACCATAATTTTTTATGCATGTCATATATACATTGACCATAAACTTCTCCTTATATGTTTGTACAAACACACCTATAAGAATGAATTTGGGTTCTATTTCTGTGCAGATCTAGCGTTTACGAAAAATGGGGTATTTCATCTAGTGGGTCCATGAAGTGAAGTCACCTTGGATTATACATCGAAACTCACCGTCCGTAGAAAAGTATTATACATCGAAACTCACCTTGGATTGACATTTGAAGTTAAGACTATCGACATAATTTCAGGTCTCATAAAACACGAAGTCATAATTATATACGTTTACATTTTCTAACCCTAAAGTGAAGTCACTTTCTGAGTATTTTTTTTTCTTTTATTAGAGATCGACTAAACTTAAAAACCCAACTAAAACGAGATTAAATTTAAATAATTGTAATCCAAACATAATTAATTTAAATTATATTTCCACGTATGATTTTTATAACTTAGGGATCACGTGAACTCATGCATCAAGATCGTGATGCGTGTTCACGTGGCCTGAATTAGCCTCATGATTGGTTGTCATAGCTCACAACTTATCGAATATTTGTCTTATTTTTATATTTAATTCAATTTATTAAGGAATATTCCCCCCCCCCCCCTTTTTTAATTTACTTTCTGAAATATTTGGACATTTTCGAGCTTATCCTTATTGCTACTAAACGTCAAACAAATGATTTAATATTAATTTAAATACATTTTTTCCATTATATATATATAATAAACGAATGGTTTAATATTCTTTTAACCATTTAGCTTTTATTTTTTAAATTAAGTCCATAAACACTAATACTATACTTTTTACCCATATTTTCAAAAATTAAGATATAATAAAAAAACAAACATAAATTTTGATTGGAACGACCTTCCTCTTTGGGCTTTCCCTTTAGGACTTTCCCTCAAGTCTTTATCTACTTCCTTCAAGGTCCAGCGTCCTCGCTCGCACTCGTTCCTATCTCCAACCAATGTGGGACCCCCACCAAATTCACTCCTCTTCGGGGCCCAGCGTCCTTACTAGCACACCATCTCGTGTCTACCCTCCTTCGGGGAAGAGCCTCTTCGCTGGCACATCACCTGGTGTCTGGCTCTGATACCATTTGTAACGTCCCAAGCCCACCACTAGCGAATATTGTCCTTTTTGGGTTTTCCCTTTCGGGCTTCCCCTCAAGGCTTTAAAACGCGTTTACTAGGGAAAGGTTTTCACACCCTTATAAAAGGTGTTTCGTTCTCCTTCCCAACCAATATGGGATATCACACGATCCATGCGTAAGATTCGAATCAAGATTTGGAATCCGTATTCGGCACTTAATGGCCCTAACATTCCGCTACCGAATCCGGATTCCAAATCTTGATTCGAATCTTACGCATGGGATCGTTATAAATGATATCAAAGGGGTACCTCTTTAAATAAGATGTGGTTTAGTGACAAATCAAGGCAGAATCTAGTGGGCATGTGACACCCGAGTAAAGGAGGGATACATGAATGAATCGAGACCACATCTGAAGGATAGGATGACTAAGAAAGATTTTAAAAAAATTGAAAGTCACTACCTACAAGAATAAGGTGCACCTTCCTTTTTAGTAGCTCAATCATAAAAATTTCAAGATTAAACGTGTTTTATTTGGACCAATTCTACGTCGGGTAACTTCCTAAGAATTTCTTTGAAATGCATGTGATTGAATGACAAAACATGTTAAAAGAACTCGTGTTGGTTTAATATCCCTTACTTATATAGATCGATTTTCCCCTTAATTAGTCGGTGCGAGATTTTGACAACTCCGACACTAAACCAATATAAAACATATAATTAGTCCTTTAATAAAGAAATTGTATAACCAACAACATCAATTATGGTCCTGCCCACTTAAACAAAGGTATCTTATATCAAAGGCATATTTGCAAAAAGCTACACCCAAAATGGTCCAAACATTAGGCTATAGGGGATAGTACCCTATACTGTGCACCCTCAAACAAGTAAAACGTGGGCCATAGATCCTACATTCTATTGACTTTGACCTATTTATAGGTCTCTGATTCTCCAAGATCTACGGTAACTGATCTAAGATACACTGTAACCTACGGTACATCTCCCCAACACCTCATAATTTTAGGGTTGGTTGCCTCTAAAGTTGGTAACTTTTCATGCCCACTTTGGAAAATGGAATCTTTCCTCACAAATAAGAGAGATAAGGAGATAAAAACAAAAAAATTAATGGAGGAGAGAGAAAC
Source organism: Cucurbita ficifolia (assembly GCA_033971965.1). Lineage (NCBI taxonomy): Eukaryota > Viridiplantae > Streptophyta > Magnoliopsida > Cucurbitales > Cucurbitaceae > Cucurbita > Cucurbita ficifolia. The sequence continues at coordinate 3,506,448 of CM066979.1, forward strand.
ACATGAGTGTAGTGAGTGATTTTTTCAGTTGAAAATGGTTGGGAGCGGGTCCCGCTAATTTAGAGAATGATCATGAATTTAAAAGTAGGAATATAATTCTACTAGCATGAGGTCTTTTAGAGAAGCGGAGCAAAATTACAAGAGCTTATGCTCAAAGTGGACAATATCATACAATTATAGAGATCCGTGATTCTTAACATAATATCAGAGTCATGTCAATAGAATCCTCAAAAGTGACTCTTTCATTTTCTTATCTTTTTGTCTCTCTTGCTTCATCTTTCCTTGTCTCCTTTTGTCTCATTCTTTTTTTATTTGATTTTTTTCTTTCTTTTTTAGTCGGTTTGTGATTTAGGTTGCTTTGTGTGCATGTGCGTGTCCGTGTTCGTTTTTCAACTTATACAATATGAACACGTTATTTTAAAGCGGGTAAATGAAGTGATAAAAAATTTTAAAAAATAGATTTTATTTGAGTCTCGAAATAAGTATAATGAAAATTTATGATAATTTTAAAAAGGATAAATTACATTTTTTAAACAAATCATATCAATTTTATTGCCATAATTATTATTAAATAAAAAATGTTGATCGTTTTCTCACGTGACATGCTTTGTTATTTTTAAATAAATTTTGGTTACATAATAAAATATTAAAATTTCTTAAATAATTATTTTAAAGAATATTCAAAACACAAAAATGAATTAAAAAAAAAAAAGCATGTGGGACCAAATTAAAATAAAAATAAAAATTTAATAGTAATATTTTACGCTAGAGGCTAGGCTGTTGATTAATGGCCCAATTGTTCTGTGTAGAAGCCCAGGCCCAAACTTGCTGTGGAAATGAAGCGACGGCCCACAGGGTCCATACCAACAAAAAGTAATTTTACGCTAAATTAATAAAAATACAAATAAATTTTGTATTTGTTTAAAAAAATACTCACTTTTAAATAACTTTACAATAATACCCTTGAATTTTTTTTAAAATCTAGAAATATTCTTACACTTAATTTTGTTTCAAAAATAAATTTAATAGTGATTGAAGTTAAAAAAAATTATTAATATCTTTCAACTTTTTAGAAAATTCAAAAATACCTTTACTGGTAGTACTATATTTTAAAAATAACATTAACGCCCTTTACTTTTATAAAAAAAAAGTTTAATTTTTTTTTTACCGATAGTATAAAGGAAAACCGTCAATTGACGAATGCATGCGTAAAATGTAAACATGCTATGAATTCACAATTAGTATATATGTTGTATGACTCTCGTTTATGTTTATGAGCTGGTTATGACATGAGAGGTGTATGAGTAATTTTAGTTTACTAGACCTCGCAGAACTCCTGACCGATGAGCTTGTGCTAAGTTAAGAACATTGAGTATTCATGATTGTTGGGTTTGTGCTTATTTGAGGCCGTCAAAGAGTTTAGTAAACGAGGTCGTATTTGACCGAGAGCGAGTCTTACATACGAGTCCAAATTTTGTAGACAATTAAAGTTTAAGGTTACCTAAAAGCCCTACAATTATTGTTTTACAATATAATTTAAGGTGAAAATACTATATTTATTAAAAAGAAATATGAATTAATTTATGGGAATAAATAAAAGAGAAAGTATTATTGAATGAATAGACCAATGGACCAATGGGAGAAAGGTCAAGAAGTCAACTGTTCAATGAATATGGACAGCTTCCCATATTCAAAAATCTCATTTGGATTCGAACTACCCCTCCAACCAACAGCTCTACGTTATTATTTTTCGAATTTAGGACAAAATCATTTTAAAAAAACACCCTAACTTATAACAAATTTGGATTAAAAAAAAAAAAACAACAAATATTTCCACCCAAAACATACCCAATAAAGATGAGAATATTTTGAGGTCAAAAGACAAAACATCTGGACTTGTATGGTCAAAAGGAATATATCTTGCCCATCCAATGTTCTCGTATATGTGTCACTGGGCTTGGCTTCGTCAGGCTAAACATGTTGATGTGTCACCGGACACCACGGAGGAAAAGACCCGCATGATAACATGGTGAACATAAATATCGAAGGTACGCGTCTGTACTAACATCTCTCTCAAGAATAAGATGAACAAGAAATAAAATTAGACGAGAAACAATTGAATCTTTAGGAAAGTTGTGTATTAGGCAAAAATAGGAATAAACACTTAAAAACGGAATTGAAGTGGACCACTAAAATAATTTTTTATTTTAATTCATGAAGGTGTACACATGTTTTTTTTTTTATATATTTTTTATTTTAAATAAATATTAAAACATTTCAAATTCATTTTTATTATTTATATTTTTTTTAAAAGGTAATAATATAATAACAAAAAAAATATTAATAAAAATGGCGTGGATAAGTCTTATTTTTATAATTCAAATAATTTTATTTATATTTTAAAAAATAATTTTATTTATATTTAAAAGTAATTGAAAACTCCACATTTTATTACTCTTCCAAAGTTATAAGTATCATATTTTGATTGGTCTGTGATGTCAATTTTGCCGCCACATCGTCGGTATCTTGTTTCGACTGAAACTTTTTCAATTTAGCTCTGATTTGAGTGATTGAAAAAAAGTCGTTGAGATCGTTATTCCCAATCTTGAGTCTAGGTTTGTTATCATCAGAACATCAATTAATTAATTAATTAAAATTAATTAATTTGAGATTAAAGAAAAAAAACCAATAAATATATGCCGATTAATAACTAAAATCTCATAAAACTCAAATATCAAATATTTAAGTCACCATGCATCACTAACACAGGCCACAAATAATAAAATATTTTTAATTTTCATAATAATCTTAAATTATGATATGATACCGTTGGATTATAACTCTACTTTTGAGTTGGTTAGGTTGACTTGACAAAAAAAAAAAAAAAAATCACGTTAAAAGGGCACTCTTTCACTCTACCTTTCAGTTTTACTCGATGTACCGTTCATGGATTCCAAAACCAAACAAACCTCGGAAGCTATGAGCCATTACCCAATCCAACAAACAAGACTGATACCATTGGTTTGGATGCTCATTCCCTCATGCTCTAGAAGTCATTTATAATGGTTCAGCCCGTCCAAGTCCAGAGTCTCCCCGATATCTTTTCTCAATAGAAAAGAAAAAGTAGAAAAACCAAATTCTTAGAACCAATCCGAATTTTTTATTTTTTTAAAAAATTAAATCCAATTCAAATGGGGAAATCGAATGGGAATACACTAATTTTTTCATAGAAATTGCAAAGAAAAAAATTAAAAGAAAAAGTAAGTAATGTTGAAATTTGTAAAGAGTAGTTGAATAAATACGTCATTTTTTCTTTTTTAGATAAAAAAAAAAAGAAAAAAAGAAAAAGAAAACGACAGTTGGGCGGGGAAAGACATGAGACTTCCAAGGAATTTCCTAAATGCGCTGTCACCTACACGTGCACGTGCGCTGCACGCTCCCCTCCCCTCCCCTCCACGACGTTTCCTAATATTTATTATATTATTATTAAAAAAGAGTATTAAAAAAAAAAACAATTATTAGTAAGAGTGATCGACCCAACCCATATAGTTTGGTTTGGTTTGGTTTAGTTTGAGTTCAAATAAATAAAAAGTTTATTAATTAAATTGGTTAATTGGTTTCCTAAAACTAAATTGAGTTAAACAAAATCGGACTCCAATTTATTGTTAATTTAAAATGTATATTTTTATTTATGATACCATTGTAAATATATATATTTATTTAATTTTATAATTATTTTTATTATTGAGTTTCCCACCACTTTTAAAAATAATTTTATTAAAAATAATGTTTCAAATATATATAATTTTGAGAGAAAGAGCTCCTCATCAACTGCCTTAGTTTAGGTGTTTTTTCCTTCAAGTTAGGTCCACTCCTCTCATAAAACAAGGTCAAAATGACGAGTTCAATGAGGTGCCTTTAAGTAGGACTTCTCTTGTCGACTCATAGAAACTCGAACCAATTTGTTTTGTTCCACCACTTTCAAGCATGTGATCGGTGTCACGGTCCTACTTTTTCAACCGCGCGACGTCGTGATCTTTACACGCTCACGACCAGCCTTAAGGGGAATTAAGCCTCATATATATTTTTCGCCTAGGCTTTGTAGCTTCTATGACCTTAGGCGAGGTTTGTCTTCGCCAATCGAACATCGCTTGTCCGAAATCCAAACTTGCTTGAGCATACACGCCGCCTATGCGTGCATGTTCAATCGTCTGCGACACAACCGACTTGCCTCTACACTAGACCAAGTCATTCGGCCCGACCTTGCCTCTGCTCGGGGCCAAGGTCTCTCAATGCAACGTCGCATCTCATCTTATCATCTCGATCCCCATCGACATGGCCCATGTGTCTTGACGCCATCCCAAGTCTCGGGGTGTCATCGGCCATCACAACTCACTTGGTCATGCCATCGAGAACGGTCCCGCGTGTAGCTCTTCTCATCGGGACTTTCCGAACATCCATCCATCCGGGTTCTATCGAGGCATTGGCCCTCCTGTGCCCATGCCATGTCATTTACGGATACCGTGCCGGATAACGGGTGTATGTAGCAACCTCCAACACGCGGGTTGAGGCGCAATACCGGCACACCCGTGCCACCCAATACTGTCCTTGAAAAACTCATTTCAAAGGAAGTCTCCCAAGACACTCATCTCAGCACGTTCGCCCACGCTGTGACACACGTATGTGCCACAAGGTAGCTCACTTAGGCCATAGGACTCAGGGGTGGTGGAGAGCTGACACCATGGTACCCCTATACTACATTTTGAGCCATTTTCAATCTTTCAGGCGTACACATGATTTTGACGAACGGTCATACGGTGTCGTGCAGTGTTCGTCCGGTGTTCGATTGACACCAAACTTGGCGAGCATTCATATTTCATATGGACGGACTTAACTCCAGAACCGTATGCCCAAATTCCTTCCAGAACCCCGACTTTCGAGGTTAAGGCACAGGACCCTACCCGGCCCTTCAACAAGCCTATCTTTGCCCCTCTTGTCCATTCGATGTCTCTATCTTGCTTATGTCTCAACTTGTCTTCAATGCCCACTCCGTGTGGTGTGTTAGATGATGCACCGTCCTCCTCGGTCGCATCATGACACTCCTCTATATTGGCCCGCCCGACCATCTCTTGAGGGACGCCGCTTTGCTTGTCATGACGTGAGGGTCACTACCTACTCTCTACATAGTATGATTGTGTCCCCCCACTTAACTTAGTCATCGTCCTCGATGACTTACCCGGGGCGCAATCGCATCGGGATTGTGACAACTGGCACCGGTGTTGCTGCAACGGCCATCAAGGTGGCGTCATCGGATGACTTTTGCTTTAGGTGGAGAGGGAGGGAGGGAGGGAGAGAGAGAGAGAGAGAGAGAGAGAGAAGAAGAGAAGAGAGAGATAGAGATTTGGATTTTTGGTGGTATTAGGTCATGGAGTGACGGCATTGAGAAGGCAAGTGCAGCACAGCTTCGAAAATCGACGCCATCGCTTTCGTCATGGCAACGATTTCATCCACAGTCCACATGATTCTCTTTCTGCCTTCGCCTCGTTCCCCTTTCTCCCTTCAATTCCCATTACTGCTCTGTGCCCCTCTGTTCTTCCTCCATCGTTTTTCCTCTCTCAAACCCAACAACAAACCTCTGTTTCCCGCCACTTCCGGGTTTGCTTCTCATTTCTTTCCTTCTGATTCGCCAATTCTTTCCGATTCTGCCTCTGTCTCTGTTCGTTTCATGGATTCCTTTTTCCAAATGGGTATTTGAAGTTTCGGCGAACCGCTTGGATTTCAATTGGGAATTTCAATCTCAGTTCGTGCGATTTCATACCCTAAATTCATAGCGTTTTGATTTCAATTCTTTGAAGGGGATTTTCTGCCCTCTTCGTTCTGTTCATGTTATTGTCCTGTTTTTAAATTATATATTGCTGCTACCATCCTGTTTCGTTTGATTACATGTATTTTGTTCTTCCCATCTAATTTGATGGCTGATTCATTAGAACCATCATCATCTTTGAGCTTCACTTCATCTTCATATACTAATGGCTCACTAAGTTATAACATGTCCATCTCTTCTGAGCCAGTGCCTAGTCTTGAAGTGATTAGTTTAAACAAGCTTAGCTCTAATTTATCACAGCTTTTGATTGATGATGGATTTGATTATACTGATGCTGATATCATAGTTGAGGGTGTTCCAATTGGTATTCACCGATGTATTTTGGCTGCTAGGAGTAGGTTTATGCATAATCTTTTTCGAAAACACGAAAAGCCATCGATGAAAGACGGTAAACTGCAGTATCATATGAATGAGTTGTTGCCTTATGGCAAGGTTGGATATGATGCTTTCTTGATATTTTTGAGTTACTTGTATACTGGAAAGCTGCAGCCGTCTCCTGCGAATGTATCGACTTGTGTCGATAGTTCGTGTGACCATGATGCTTGTCGACCTGCTATCGATTTTGCCGTGCAATTGACGTATGCGTCGTCTATATTTCAAATTCCAGAGCTGGTTTCATTGTTTCAGGTCAGTTCATTTGAATGGTGGAGAGTAAATTATATTTGTTGGGATATGGAGCTTGATAACTATATAGTAAAAGATCCGGATATATATGGTAGATATTTCTAAATCTGTTGATATGGAGCTGGAGCTGACTATTTATAATAAAAGATATGTAGATATAGATATATATGGTAACGGTAGATATTTCATAGGTGGTTAAATTTGTTAAAGGTATATTTAGTAAACTGAAACTATATATATAAGCAGTATTTTCAAGATCAAGATGTACTTCTTCCTCCACTGCATTCGGTGTACATACCAAGTCGTTAATACAAATGTTTTAGCCAATAATCGAGTGTTAATACAAATCTTTTAGCCAATAATCGAGTGTGCTTGTGTGCGTTGTTGTGAGATCCTGACAATATTGTGAATAAGAACTACAGTCAACTACAGTCATCTAATACTCTACATATGTGCAGCGACATCTGCTCAACTATGTTGTGAAGGCTTTAGTGGAAAATGTTCTCCAAATCTTAGAGGTAGCTTTCCATTGCCAATTGAGTCATCTTGTCACTCAATGTGTAGACCGAATAGCTCGATCTGATCTCGATTATGTTTCTCTCGAGAAAGGACTTCCTTATGAGGTTGTGGAAAGCATTAAATTGGTTCGAGCAAAACCTTGTTCCGACTGTCCTTGTGATAGGAGAATCAAGAAAATATGGCAGGCATTAGATTCAGATGATGTCGAACTCATGAAACTTCTTTTATCCGAATCAGATGTAACGCTAGACGAAGCCGAAGGACTGCATTATGCTGCAGCTTACTGTGATCCCAAGACATTGTCTGAGGTTCTTAAACTGAGGATGGCTGATGTAAACCTCCGGAATTCGCGTGGTTATACTGTTCTTCATCTTGCTGCGATGCGTAAGAATCCATCGGTGATAATATCGCTCCTTAACGAGGGAGCGTTGGCAACGGATTTGACGTTAGATGGTCGGACTGCTGCGGATATCTGTCGGAGGTTAACACGGCCAAAGGATTATCATGCTAAGATAGAACAGGTGCAGGTAGCAAACAAAGACCGTTTGTGTATTGACATTTTAGAGAGGGAAATGTGGAGAAATCCAACTTCAGATTCATCCATTCTTTCCTTGACGATGGCTGATGATCTCCACATGAAATTGATTTGCCTGGAAAACAGAGGTAATGTTTTTTGAGTTATTTTGATCAATTTTGTTGCATCTCCAAACTGATATCATGAACTCATTCATAAAGATTGTCATGTTCTAATGTAGTAGCATTTGCTCGATTACTCTTCCCATCCGAGGCCAGGGTAGCTATGGACATTGCCAATGCTGATACAACTTCTGAGTTTTCCGGGTTTTCTACCCCGAAAGGTTCGAGTGAAGTCGACTTAAATGAAAGCCCAAGTGTTCAGAACCAAAGATTTCTTTCCAGAATTCAGGCCCTTACGAAAACAGGTTATTGAACAACACATCAACCTATTTCTTTCTCGTTGTACGTTTCTTGTACCGAGTCGTTTTACTACTCGAAAAATGCTGTTCTTAATCGGAAGAGTGCTCGGATATCTCATGTAAAGTAACTTTCTTGGTGGCAGTGGAAACGGGAAGGCGTTACTTTCCGAAGTGCTCGGAAGAACTGGATAAGTTTTTGGATTTTGACCTTCTTGATCTAGTTTACCTTACGAAAGGGACTGTCGAGGAGCAACGGATTAAGCAGAAGCGTTTCAGGGAGCTTAAAAATGATGTTCAGAAGGCATTTGACAAAGACAAGGCTGCCAACCTCAAACGATCTGGGTTGTCTCCATCGTCGACGTCGTCGACATCGTTGAAGGATGGTGCCAACCCAAATAAGGTCAGGAGACGATGAAGGTAGTATGTATTTTATGTACAATAAAGTGAAAGTTAGAGGGTTCTTGTTTAGGAAAAGAAATGCAAACTTAGAAGTTTTGCTCTTTGTATAATGAGGTAACTATACATTGAAAATCTTGTGTTGATTCTCTCTACGTTGTGACATAAATAAGCTGGGAATGCCACTATAGCATCCAAAGGGTAACCTAAATAGTTTCTTAAACAATCAAATTTCTCTTGGATTTCATCTTTGATTTGGTTTAGAACTATGGGAGCTTGTCTCATTATGTTTGTCACCATATTGCAGTACAGTCCAAACAAGTGTTTTCCACCCGAAACTGTTCCAATGCTTTCGCCATCCCATGTCTCGGGACAACTCGACCAACTTGGCTTGCTCGACAAATTCATTGGGGACTGACCCATGTGTTGACCATCTCATTGGGACATTAGAACACCCATCCTTTTGAGTTCTCATCGGACATTGGACTCTCGTGTCCATGTTAAACCATTTACGACATCTGTTTTGGATAGCGGGTGCATAATCGAACTTCTGACACATGGGCTGGGGCGCAATATCGGCACACCTGTGCCGTTCGATACTATCCTTGAAAGATCATTTCAAAAGAAGACGCTCGCCCACGTTCTACATTTTGAGACATTTCCAATCCTTTTTTAGTAGACGTCATTTTGGCGAGCAGTCATACGACCGCCTGCATCGTTTGTCGAGTATCCGATTGACACTAAATTTGGTGAGCTTTCATTTTTCATATAGACGGACTTAATTCCAGAGCCGCATGACGAAACTCATATTGAAACTCTAACTTCTGAGGTTATGGCTTGAGGCCCTACCCGGCCCTTTTCGAGCTTGTCTTCGACACTCGTGTTGCCTCGTTCTCTCGAACCTTGCATATGCCTAGACTTAGCTTGGATGCACACTCTTGCAGTGTTGGATGATGCATCGTCCTCCTTGGTTATATCATGACACTTCTCAATCCTGGCTCTCACGTGGCTGGATGGGCGCCACTTGAGGGTTGCCCTTGTCGCGTGTGGGGTCGCAACCTACTTGCCCAAAATGGTTGTGGGCTATCCCTCCATGGACCTAACTTCGCCCACTTTTCAGACTCGGCTCAGGAATCACTAGACAAACTATGAAAAAAACTAACATCAACATTCCTAACCTGAGCTAGTGGGAGCACGTCCCAAATGTGGCCATCATGGCCTAAACCGTCATATTCTCTAAGCCTTATAGAGATTTGTATCACGACATTCTCTCGTCATGGTTACATCCCTTTGTAGTGGCAATGTGGGTTTGTAACGGAGCCCCATGTTAGCACTGCACTTCAACCAACTGGCCAACAAACGCTGTGCTTGCTTTTCACACGTGCTTAAGGAACTCCTCCTAAAGCACTAGATGATGGCTCAAGGAACACACGTGCTCGCTTCTTGGAGCACTTCTTCAGAGTGAGCAACCCATTCTCTCAGGCTCTCCCCACTAAACTTAGCTGCATCTCTTGCTCAGGGAGTCTGGCTTTTCACCCAC